>CM042572.1:3847500-4225000 GCA_023630585.1 Cranoglanis bouderius
CTGCTGAAAGGGCATATGTTCGTGTGATGAGGTCACTTGCATCCCATCTGCCCCATTTTTTTTTTTTTTACAGACCGATCACTGTCCATTTCCAAGCTGCCTGACAGGACACACACTGCCCTTTAAAGAACGAGTCTAGTGTGACAGCTCCGTCCAGACACTTGGGCAGGATATAATGAAAAATAGGATGCGATGTGATTATTTGGAGTTCTAGTCATGTAATGCAGTGTAGTGCAAAAGTTTGTGCACCCTTGGAAAGTTGTAGTGGCCAAAAATAGTAGAATGGTGTGTATCCAGATATTAATAGTAACCGCAAATGCTATTAGTTTGCATTTCCATTTTTGAATGTGATATAAATGTTCTTTAATAACTTGTGCACGTCTAATCTTTTTGCTTTTTAATAATAATAATAATAATAATAAGAAGAAGAAGAAGAATTTTCAAACCCAGGTTGTTGTGTGTTTGGGTCACTGTACAATTTTGGAAAGAGCAACACAAATACACAAAATGGTGATATAACAGTCAAACAAACAAGACATATTGTAAACAAGACAAACGATATTTTATTCGCCAAATACACACACATCTTTAGTTTGGGTCTAGAGAATAAAATAGTTATGATGAAACATATCTTGCAAATATATCCTTTTTTCTGTTCTTTGTTTTTTTCGGTTTGGATCGTTGTGTTGTTGCAGGATACTCCCACATTTCTAACTTAAGATAAATTGTAAAACTGGGGTACATTCTATCAGTTTCCTTAAAAAAAAAAATCATGGGGGTCACAAACTTTTGCACTTCCCACTGTGTTTCATATAACATGGGATAAAGTAATTAGGTGTGCACTGTGATAGTGTGTATTGAGTACGTTTCTAATAATAAATACCAGTGCTTTCCAGAAACAGGAGATTTTTCAAAAAAAATAAAAATAAATAAATAAAAATAAATCCAAAAGATATCACAAGTATAATTGATTAAAGCTATTATACTTAAATCCAAATTTTAGCCATTAAAGTAATTTATTTCTAAAATAAATCTCTCTTAGAGAAACTACGAATTGCTCCAGTCTTTCAAAATTTTACTGCCCATTTTAATATACCTGTTGAGAACTATTCTTCAGGTCCATTAAAGCCTGAGCCTGATATACAGTATATCAATATGTAATTGCTTTAATTTCATTAAATGATGCTGTGAAGGACATTTCAAGAAAAGCCACCGTCTTCTTTCCTTGCACTACATGTTTCTCCCAAAGAAATTAAGGACACTTCGTCTACTTAGGCCGAGTTATTTACAACAAATTGATTGCGAATTAATGAAGCACTTATCAGTTAATCGAATCTGAGATCGATACGCAATCTTCCGCTCTACTTCTTATCTACGTTCTCACAGTTTTATAGAGTTTAAAGGTCAATAGTTTAACAGCACTGAAGATTCGATGACACTGCAAATTCGACAGCGAATAACTGACAAAAAAACAAAACAAAAACAACTTGAAAAAGTCAGATTGGTAACAATAAATTTAGGTTTTCCAAAATTGGTCTGCAGTGATGTATTCTTACTCTAATATACTATAAACCCTTAGTTTTTAGTATGTTTTTGAGTTTTTGATTTTTTTCCAGGTTTTTAACTTTGTAACCTTGTAACTTTGTAACTATACGTTGTTGTTTTCAGGACTTCCCTATAGCTACTGCATACTTTTTGTACCTTTTTTTTTTTTTTTTTTTTTTTAGAAAATATTTTTTATGTCCTGGATATTTTCACTTAAATACACTACAAAACCAAAACTTTCTGGACACCTGACCATCAAACTCATACGTGCTTGTTGAACATCCCATTTGCTGTTATAATAAGCTCCACTTTTCTGGGAAGGCTTTCCACTAGATTTTTGAGCGTCAGTTTGGGGCTTTGTGCTCATTCAGCCACAAGAGCCTTAGTGAGGTCAGGAACCGATGTTGGGTGCAGTTGACATTCCAGTTCATCCCAAAAACTCTTCAGTGGGGTTCATGCTGGAACAGATTTGGACCTCTTAATTCCAGTTGAGGGAAATCTGTGTGCTTTCAACTTTGTGGTACCAGTTTGGGGAAGAACCACATATGGGTGTGATGA
Organism: Cranoglanis bouderius; assembly: GCA_023630585.1. Classification (NCBI taxonomy): domain Eukaryota; kingdom Metazoa; phylum Chordata; class Actinopteri; order Siluriformes; family Cranoglanididae; genus Cranoglanis; species Cranoglanis bouderius. The sequence goes on from CM042572.1 coordinate 3,849,604, forward strand.
CCAGGTGTCCACAAAATTTTGGCCATATACTATTTCTGTTGAGGAATGGTTAGAGTGTAGTTTTGGGAAAACCAAAACTTTGATGTAAGTATGGCTTACAATGGAATAAAACATGATGGGGAACGCTGTTATGGAAAAATAATCAACGATGGGATGGCATGATGCAGCCCGACGTGAAGCGGACTTACTCTCCCCACCCTGAAGTTGATTATTTTTCTATAACAGCACAACCCGAAGTGTTTTATTCCTCTTATACAACAGCAATTTGCTAATGATTACAATTTTTATTTTTTAAAGAATGACGTCATACTTTTTAAAATGTGTTTAGAAGTCCCTGTTTAAGTTGCTACTATACAGTCCATACAGTATTTCGCAGAGTTTTTCGTGATTGTTGCGGTCAAAAATTACTTGATTTTGGCGAAACTGCAATCGCACGAAATTGTTTTGCACGCTCTTTCGGTGATGTCTGTTGGTAAATGAGACCTTTTAGCTGTACTCATGTTCGACGCACGTGAATCGAAGGAGGCTTTGGCTGAATGCGCATTGTGATGATGTCACATGGCACGCCGTGATGACATCACATAACGCGTCTTGGCCAGATCTGCGGAAAATCTGTGGCAATTTTGAAAAATTGCGAGCTCCTGCGAATATTGTGGAGTTTTATTTATGTTAGAATAAGGGTATTAATATAAACCTTTGATTTACAGCACTACTGTCTAGAAAATGAATCAACACCTTCTGACCAGTCAGAATCGAGAATTCAACAACACTGTGGTAAAATAGCTTTTATAAAAACTTGGATTACTAATGTCTAGTGTGAGAGTGTTCCTGAATATGTTCATAACAATCTCTTACAGTTTTTAATTATTTAGAAACTCCTTATTTAACCCACCTCATTCACTTCATCAAGACTCAGGCTCACAGTTGATTTATTTATTTATTTTTTTACATGATGCTGGAGCCTCCTGGTAAAGGTAATGAGAAAGAGAGGTCTGGGAAACTCTGTAATCACACCTCCGCTCTCAGGGAACGGCGGCGTTAAATCAAGCTCAGGTGGCTGATAAAAAAGGATGGCGATTGTGTGCATAGCCAGACGTCCGGTCTCTGGGACAGCAACCAGGAGATTGATGAGCACGGATACCCTTCCAGGTGGTTCGGCTATTTTGGGCTCTTCAGCTGCATGATTTTGATATTATATCGGGGCCGTCTGGGGAGACGCGGGTCTATTTATCAAGCAGAGGGTCTCTTTTTCAAGCTTTAGCTCTTGTGATGAGGGGTCTTAATCCACAGCTGTCCGAGTTCCACCACAGATTCGTCCATGTGCAGAAGAATGACACTGCCTTATGATTATAATTAGAGCAATTTTCCCAGCTGTAAAGCCTCGGACGTGTTCCTGAGCAGAACGTTAAGACCGGAGAAAAGTTATGCATGTAGGTCATGTTCCCGTCTGCCTTAATCAGTAACTATATTTAATCGGCTTCAGAGTGGCGTTTAGGACTCTCGGAGCGCAGATCTATAATTCGGAGACATAAAAGACGAGATGCGAAGGAGAGGGAGCCGCAAGCTGTTTCACTCGTACAGATATAGGCCTGCACTCTTACTGGAGGTCAAGCAATTACATTATGAAGAATTACATCCACCGACACAAGTGGATTTGTTTGAATGGGTCTGCGCTGGGGTGCTTTTGACCGAGCACAAGGATGAAAAGACACTTTGTCCTTCACGGAGGCTTTTTCTGGTCTCTTAAATGTTAAGGTTGTTAATCACAGGCGGCATCTTAAACTCTCATTCCAAACACGTCAATACACTCGTACCTCAACATTTACCCTGAGTCCTTCACTGAAGGAAATATCAAGGGCATCTTCCAGCTTCTGTCACCAGCCGTGAAGTTTAAACCTGGTCCGTGAGTGGCAGCTTTAGGGAAGATTGTCATGTTGAGTGTGGAGAAGCATACAGATTAGTTTAACTTTAAAATGACCCTCCTGTTCGCAAAGGCCATGTCTTTGGAATTTACATCAATACCCAATGTTATCTTTAGCTCAGTTATTGTTACAAATTCTCCATCTTGTGCTTATCACCCATTCTCCATGTGCTTTTTTTTTTAAAAAACGTTTTGGTCCTGTCTCCGCCCCTGTACTCTCACTGGTCTGTTACCTAATGTGTTCACCTTTTTCCTGTTAATTTCTCTATGCAAATCCTGCTCTTTCTTTGTCTTTCACTGCGAAGTCTTATTGTGCATTCCTATCGCTAAAACTGAGTGGTATTGTTCCAAAAGCCTTTTCTCTTCGTTTCATATTTCCTGGTTTTTCTTGCTTTTCAGTTTATGAGTATCCCAGTTTGTTGCTGCCGACCTGTTCTTTGACCTATGCTATGGATTTATTTTTAGAAGCCTATTTTTTTGTTGTTAATCAATTATTTTTTCACATAAGGCACATTTTTATGGCTCCGACACTAAGTGGTTCGTCCGAGGTTACGGTTAGCGCGATATCGGCAGAACTAGTGGTTTATAGGATTTGTATGGAATTATATGGATTTATGCTGTATGAATTATCACTGTAACCAGCGGATGAACTGATTAGATTTTGGGATAGATCCAAACGGTCAAGGTCACAGCAAGGTCAAATGACTGACATTTTTGTTGTTTTTCCAATAGCCTTCCTGTTTGAAGGATATTTTAACGGCAATTCTGGCAAACAAATTTATAATAAAAAGGACGAGACGTGTTGGAGGTGAAGACATCCCCATCACTGCCGTTGGCGTCGAGTTCCACTTGTTTCCATTTCAAAGAAAGACTTTCTCAGTACTTCTGCAGGGGTGGACAAATGATGAATTTATTATTAAATTAATTCAGGACAGGGTTATATGTACAAACTCAGTTAATGATGGTAGTATCTAATCTCCACAACCTTGGAACAGTCTGACTAGACACTTGAAGCCATAATATTGGCATGCTAAGCTACGTATCTAGCTAACTTAGCTAATGTTTTTGAACTTTTTCTGTTGTGTTTTTAGTTTTTCTGTTGTGTTTTTTTTTGCTGTTGTGTTTTTATTTTTTCTGTTTTTATTTTTATATTTTGCTGTTGTGTTGTTGGATTTGTTCTTGTGCTTTTATTTGAGCTGTTGTGGGTTTTTTGCTGTTGTGTTTTTAGTTTTTCTGTTGTTTTTGTGTTTTGTTTGTGTTTTTAGTTTTTCTGTTGTGTATTTAGTTTAGTTGTGTTGTGTTTTTTTGCTATTGGGTTTTTATTTTTTCTGTTTTTATTTTTATTTTTTGCTGTTGTGTATTTGGTTTTTCTGTTGTGTTTTATTTATTTATTTATTTATTTTTGTTGTTGTGTTTTTGGTTTTTCTGTTGTGTTTTTTTTTTTTGCTGTTGTGTTTTTATTTTTTCTGTTTTTATTTTTATTTTTTGCTGTTGTGTTTTTAGTTTCTCTCGTGTTTTTAGTCTGTTTTAAAAACAAATACTATTATTTGGTATCTTTGGCGTGGATGAAGCACGGTTTGACTGCTTGCATCTGAAACCAGGCTTGAGATGCTTTTGCTTTTTTTAGTAAGCACAAGGTGCCTTTACAGACAGAAATCACCTGGTAGTGGCTTGTACAAACGAGCTAATCCTCAGCGCTAACACTGCCTCAAATAGAATTAATGGCGCATTTTAGCACCCTACAGGGTTGCGGCTCAAAATGAGCAAGCTGTGTTGGAAATTAAAGATATCCTTCTTATCTGTGTGAGAACTCTGAGACTATTTGCCAACACGAGCTCCATTAACGGTGCGCTCTCTAATGATGGCTGTGGAATTTTACTCAGCTGTGTCAGAGCTTCCTTTACTGCTTAAACCCATTGAAATATAATTGCAGACGTGTCAGAAATCCTCCAGTATCGCTTCCTGACTTTGTTGTGTAGATCTTTTCTGACCTCCAGCCATAAAAGAAAAACTAAAGCGCTATATCATTGAAAGTTTTAGCATTTTATTGCCCAATTTTATTGCTTTAATAGTTCAGCAAAATCAGATTATCCTTCACACGGCCCGATATGAAAATTAAGGCCATGAAGCTCCAATTAGTTTTATCATCATTATAATCTTTTTTTTATTTGATTAAAAGTAGAAATTAAAAAATAGAGGGTGAAATTCCAGCATCCATAAAACATTTTAAGTTAATTTTGTTAAATTTGCATTTTATTATTATTAACTTAAAAATCTAATGTAAAAGCAATGCATTATACAGTTGACCCACAAAGTATTGGCAAAATGGACAAAAATGATTATAACAAGTACTGACTGTACTACTAAAGTATTGGCACCCCTAATGGATATAAACAGTCATCAACTTCACATCTACATCCTTTTTTTACCGTTTCCTTGTAGTTGCGGATTTTATTCATACGAGTTACTACATAAAGTTTCAAAATCAGTGATCAGGACTTTGCTTGATATCTTTAGTCACACCGAATGTTGTGACTAAATCCTTACCCAACATGATTTGTAGAAAGATAGTCTAGACAAATTAGATTATAAAGTAAATACAAACATCTCCATGTCTTTTTATTTACATCTATTTACACTTTCTTAAAATTGAGTTGCTTTTTTATTTTATTTATTTATCTTAAATGTTCTAGGGAGAAAACCCCCAATTTATTGTCTTTTTTTTTTTTTTTTTTTGGCCAATATGTTTTGACCTTTTAGCTTTAATTACTTCAACTTCATTGAATGTTTGCTTACTTTCTCTGGTTTGTAAGATGACTTTACGAATAACTATAAACAGTATGTGATTCGAGCGTCAAACATCATTCATGCTTTGGTTACGTTTATAGAGACGTAGTGTGTAGTGAAAGAAGGTGACATCATAACGTTTAACTTTATGCAAACGAGAAGGCGACCAATAGGACTGAAGGATGCTGGAACCAAATCAGAATTGATTGGTACTATTTATGGCCTAAGTATATTGTGATGTGTAGTTTAAAACAAGCAAACAAATAAATAAAGTAATGCTTGACAAAATTAGTCGGAGAATATAAGGATCCTGGAAGAATTTGGTTAGCTAGTAGTGAGTGGCATTTTGAGAGCATTTCGTATATAGCCTGTTTGCCTATTTTGTGATCATATGGTGTAAAAGCAGAACTCAAAAAACAAACAAAAAACTTCAGACCCCTTAATGTGTTGGACTAAAAGCTTTTTTTCCCCACCTAGCTGAGTTGGAAGGAAGTAGAACATGGTGTAATAGACGCTAGAAAAATATCCAACACCACACAATTGTTTGTTGTGAGGTTGACAATGCAACAGCCAAGGAATCAAACTTGGCTATGCTCTCAGGATGGGAGGGATGATATACTTTCTCTCCCTTGTCAATCACAGCGACACTAGCCAATCGTGGGCATCTGTGAGCTCATGTATGTGGAAGAAGACAGACTCCTCAGCTTTCCTCAGAGTGTCCTACGCTGCACTGTGACACAACACAGGTTGGCTTTCTTCACATATCTCAGAGGAAGCACATGTTAGCCTTCACCCCACCCCCCAGTTGGTAGCTGTTGTATCATAGGAGAGAGCTGTCTGGGAATTCTCCATGACTACATCTGTACAGCGATATCACATCTGTACAGCGAGCTAGCTAGATCAGAAAATGCATCGTGGTGGCTGCATGGCATGAACATCCCTCCAGTCTGGCTCACATTTGTACTTTAACCAGGTCTGGCAGCTAAAAAAAAGCACTAGTGTAATTTCACAGGGTGGAAAAAAGCTTTACAGCATGATGAGAATAATTTTGCTGTGAAAATGTGCGATGGTGGAACTGAGCGTATTTGAATGAGATTGTCTTACAGGAGGATTACATCACATATTGATTACAGATGAGAATTGGGCGAGGTTCAGGGTATTTTCCCAGATCATTTCATTTACAGCTCTCATGGTGCCATGGAAACGGGTTCATTTTGCTCATTTTATGCTGATTGAATGATGCGTGTAACAAGTGTATATTTAACAAAAACAAAAACACTGCATGCAGAGATAACGAACATTTCAGCATGATGTCTCTCGGCAGGATCGCCCGGCTAAATTCGCCCTAATACACAGCGTTTATTTAGCTTCTACAGATCTGGTTTAATAACTTCATAACTTTCTAGGTCTCACCCAGATGAAGCCTTGTCCCAAATGAACAGGGACTCGTTTGTTGTTTTATTGACCGTAACGGTGTAATTAGATCTTCATTATGGGCTATACTGGGTTATAAACGATACTGTATAAGTGCCAATGAGTGCAAAGCTCATTATAAAGCCTGAAATCGGACAAATACAACAACAGAACCGAAAAGTAACAGTAAATTGGTAAACACCACAGCAAAAACAGAAACAAAACAGAAAAGCCAAAAACACGCAACTAAAACAGCACAACTGAACACACAACAGCAAACTGAACACACGACAGCAAATTTGGAAACACAACAACGAAGTCAAAATCACAACCGATAATGTGGAACCGCAACAGTAAATTCAGAAACATAGCAACAACAAAAAAAAACAATCGAACACAAAAACGAAACCAGAAACAGCGAACGTGTAAATGAAGCAGCAAACCAAAAAAAAAACGAGAGCTAAACTGAAACACGTTCCCGTAGGCGGCTTTTTTTTACAGACTCGTATTACCACCGTGCAAAACTTACAATATGTCTAAAATAACATCATGTAACAATAAAAGCATCCGTAGATTGATTTAGGTTCATAGTTCCTCTTACAGTAAACATCCTCCAGCTGTATTTCTACCATGGCTCGAGGTAGCCAATCAGCAAGGAGCCTGTGATGTTCAATAAGGACCTCCCCTTTTTATTCTGAGTTAATGCTGATGTTTTATTGTTGCGCTTTTAGTTTTGCTGTTGCGTTTTCTGATTTGCTGTCATATTTTTTTGTTTCGCTGGAGTGTTTTTATTTGTTTTATTTGTGTTGTGTTTATGAATTTGCTGTTGTATTTATGGTTTTGCTGTTGTGTTTTTGGTTTTGTTGTGTTTTCCAATTTGCTTTTTCTTTTGCTTTGCGGTTGTGTTTCTGATTTATTGATATACTGTTTCATTTGTTTGTTTTTTTTTACTATTGTGTTTTTGGGGTTGTTGCTGTGTTTCTGAATTTGCCATTGTGTTTTTGGTTTTCTGATTTGTTGTGTTTCTGAAAGTGCTGTTTTCTTTTTTTGATTATGGTTTTGCATTTTCTGATTTGCTGTTGTGTTGTTTTTTGGTTTTTTTGTCATTTTTCTGTTGTGATTCTGAATTCCTGTTGTCTTTCTGGTTTGGTTGTTATGTTTTGTGAGTTGTTTTTGTGTTACCTGATTTGCTGTTGTGTTTCTGAATGTGCCGTTTTGGTTTTGGTTTTGTGTTATCATATTTTCTGTTGTTGTTGTTGTTGTTGTTGTTGTGGTTTTTTGTTGTTGTTTAGCTGTTGTATTTCTGAATGTGCAGTTTTGGTTTTGCGTTATCTTATTTTCCGTTGTTGTTGTTTGTTGTTGTTTTGCTGTTGTGTTTCTGGAATGCGCTGTTTGGGTTTTGGTTTTGTGTTATCATATTTTCTGTTGTTGTTGTTGTTGTTGTTGTTGTGTTTTTTTGTTGTTGTTTAGCTGTTGTATTTCTGAATGTGCAGTTTTGGTTTTGCATCATCTGATTTGCTGTTGTGTTTCTGAATTAGCTGTTGTTTTTGTTTGGTTGTTATGTTTTCTGATTTGTTTTTGTGTTTTCCTCTATATAACAAACTTATTGTGAAGTTTATTTGCTGTTGTGTTTCTGAATGTGCAGTTTTTGTTTTTTTGTGTTATCGGATACGCTGTTTGTTTGCTTTAGGTTGTTGCTTTTCTGTTGTGTCTCTGAATATGCTGTTGTGTTTCTGGTTTGGTTGTTATGTCTTCTGCTTTGGTGTCGTGTTGAATTCATGCCCTCTGTATTCCTACATCACATTACGAGCCTGTGTGTGTGTTTATAACTCAGTGTATGGGGCTCTATTACTGTCATGCTTGTGTATGGATTCATAAGTCATCCCGCGCGGCTTCAACCTGACTCAAATAGCAATTTATATTCTTCCCTTAGTAGACATAAAAGTGTATAAACATAGACCAATTTACACTTTCTCCCGTGGCTGTGGACTTCCCGAGACACGGGCTCAAGATTAAGATCGTTATTTTTGCTCTATTCAAATGTTCTGCTACATTGTTATTACATTGTAAGACATCAAACAGAAATCAAATAAAATCAATCAAACAAACAAACAAACAAACACACACCTCAGATTGGATTCGGCAAAGAAAGAAGCAGACAAATTGGCGTTATTTTTCAGGCCGACACACTCGAGAGCCTTGTGCTCACTCATTAAAATTCATAGGTCCAGTAATAAATGGGCACCACAAATTATGCTTTGTGTCAGCCGGCGCCAGGCGTGTTCTTCAAAGCCTCGGTGTTGCAGCACCTAATAATTCTTTTAAGAACCTGTCAGCTGTTAATAAATTAACCTGCAACACTGCCTTTGTGTTTTAAGCCTTATTGGTCTTTGGTGAGATGTGACAGGTGGGCAGTCGTAATCTCGCCTGGTTTCTATTAAAGATTAATATATATGAAAGAAGCAGATCCAGTGACTGCGTCAAGGACTCGAAAGATTGCCCGGGATTTTCATGAAGTATTAACAAATCTCCTAGGAAGTGGTGTTTTCCTGTATATGAAGGCCATAAAACAATCACTGCTGTAACACTAATATTATGTATGAATATGAAATATGCCAATTGTTATCTTTACTGGTCAGTGATTGATTTTCACATTTGCACAATAATGCTTTGTAGAGATTTTGGTCTCAGTGCACTTACATCATTTACAATATCCTCAAGATGCATTTAAATATTCATTAATTATTCAAAAAATATATAACCACTTATTCAAAGTGTGATTTATAATCATTTTTAATCATTTTTATTCATCATAGGGGAAAAAATATTTCTATTACGTCTGTCAGAATGACTGTCACATACAATTTCATGATATTTACATATTGAAGGGCATAATGCCATGAGCTGCTTCTAGTGGGTTAGAAAGAAAGAAAGGAAGGAAGAAAGGAAGAAAGGAAGGAAGAAAGAAAGGAAGGAAGAAAGGAAGGAAGGAAGGAAGGAAGAAAGAAAGAAAGAAAGAAAAAAGAAAGGAAGGAAGAAAGAAAGAAAGAAAGAAAGAAAGAAAGAAAGAAAGAAAGGAAGAAAGGAAGAAAGAAAGAAAGAAGAGGTGGTTTTGGCGCACACAGAGAGGTAGCCAGAGAGGCTGTTTTTCTGCCAGAGGACCTGGACATTTTGTTAAGATACATGGTATCTTGGACTCTATCGAATATCAACAGATATTAAATGAAAACCTGACTGCCTCTGCCAGAAAACCTAAAATGGGCTGTGATTGGATCTTCCAGCTGGACAATGATCCAAAACATACATCAAAATCAACACAAAAATGGTTTACTGACCACAAAACCAAGGTCCTGCCATGGCCATCCCAGTCCCCTGACTTGAAACCCATAGAAAACCTGTGGGGTGAACTGAGGAGGAGAGTCCACCAGCGTGGACCTTGAAATTTGAAGGATCTGGAGAGATTCTGTATGGAGGAATGGTCTCAGATCCCTTGCCATGTATTCTCCAACCTCATCAGGCATTATAGGAGAAGACTCAGAGCTGTTATCTTGGCAAAGGGAGGCAGCACAAATAAAACAATACACTAATCAGTGTGAACATGAGTTGGTTGATTTACATATTAGCAGAATAGCAGCACAAGCAAAGCATACTAGAAGCTACAAACACTCTCTAGCATTCTCAAACATTCTTCCTTCCAAGCTTTATTTTTCTTCGTACCAGAGGTTGTATATGACAACATAAGACGAAACCATGGTTATAAAGTTTTCTTCCATTTTTTTCCAGTCAAGCAGGACATTGGAAGTAGTTTTGAGGTAGGAAGTAAAGTTGTGAGAGGGGAGACAAAAGAAATGCCGTACAGCGCGGGGCATACGACTGGTCCGAGGAATCATGCCCTACCACATCATACCCAAACTGCTCAGAATCCGATCAGTAACACTTTACCTTTCTCCAGTCTCACACAGTCTCAATGAGGAATCACTCTGTGGTCCATTATTGTGATGATAGCGGCCATCATTCTTAACTAGCGGATGCTAATCAGGTAGAATGATCAGCGGCGTCTGGAGAGCATGATTGATGAAAACAACAGCGTGAGGACAGCGAGCTGACATTTGTGGGCAATTACAGCTGTTAATCACGGCCTATTTATGCAGATGAGTAAATTCAATCTAACTGATGATTGAACTGACGGGACACACTCACATCCAAATTTGTCAAAGTCGAAAAAGAAAATCCTTGAGGGAGAAACACAAACTAGCAGAAGACTTGATATGGGACAGTGAACGTGTACTGGGTCAACTGGTGTTTTATTGGTGCTCCAAATTATTAGAATCCCCCCTCCCCCCCCCCCCCCCCCCCGTATTTCAGCCACAGCAGTTTAGCCTGTTTTGATTGTATCAGAGAACAATTATGAAAGCCTGGCGTGTAACCCGGTTAGACGAGGCTGTCTGTGGGAAGTTTGGAAGAAAAAAAAACCTCCCAGATCTCCTCTTTGGCTTTCACCATTCAGCAAACACCAGACATCCATCTGTGCCCATGTCTCCAGCGTCACATCGCTTCCAAAATGTGCTACACAAACATGCAATTGTTCAAAATTCAAAGCGTCATAATATTTCTGAATCTTCCAGCCATAATCGGAAACATTTCAGGGTTCGTAGCTGTTAAATAGTGTGTGTGTGTGTGTGTGTGTGTGTGTGTGTGTGTGTGTGTGAGAGAGAGAGAGAGAGACTCCTCTATTGGCAGGAAGCCCAGGATAGATGATATAGATCGGCTTGAGATATGAAACGTCGTCCCGTTGTTGAGTCGGCTCTTTAAGGAACCACACCACTGTGTAGATTTCTTTCATCTGCAAAACTCTACACACCGGCGACGCTAAACATCTGAAGCTAAAAAAAAAGAGAGAGACAGAGAGAGAAGGATAGAAAGAAAGTGAATAAATGATTCAGGAAACGGGGGTTAAATAGAAAGAAAGAAAGAAAGAAAGAAAGAAAGAAAGAAAGAAAGAAAATGAGAAAAGAAAATTATTATGCAAACAAGCAAGTAAATAAATACACAGAAACAAACAAAAACACAAAAAAGGAAGGAAGGAAGGAAGGAAGGAAGAACAAGTAAGGGAGGAAATAAGAAAGGCAAGTAATTATACAAATGAATGAATAAACATATAAATAAATGCATAAATAAAAAATAATGAAAGGAAGGAAATAAATAAGAAATTATATAAATAATGTAGAAAGAAAAAAAAAGAAAGAAAGAAAGAGGCAAAAGAATTCTATAATGAGCATAATATATACCTAATGAAATAAATAAACAAACAAATAAAGAAGTGAGGAAAATAATAGAAAGAAAGAAAGAAAAAAGAAAGAAACATCACCTACAGTACATCTCTCTATTCTTTCCTTCTACAGTACATCATCACTCTGTCCGAGTCAGATTCATGCACAGACCTAACAAGTGACACTCGTGTGAAGGACAAGCTCGGCCTCATCGCCCGTTTAAACGACTCGCTCCTCTCTGTGTAAATGTCATCCTCGATTCAGTCTATTTGTCAGATATTAACTGCGGTTTAGTCTGAGGTGGAGAGTCGGATCCTCTCAGCCAGATTGCTTTTTCTAAATCTGTCCACATAAACACGACCTCCTTCTGTGGAGGCATCAGACCAATCAACAGGTAAATGGACAGACACCTGCCTCGCCGTGACTCATGATCTCTGGCCCACTGAGGCACACAGAGAGAACAGTCTGTTCTGACCACATGCCTCACTCGTTCTCTCTCTTCATCCCTCTCTCTGTTCATTTCTCTATCTGTTCTTCCCTCTCTCTGTTCATTTCTCTCTATCTGTTCTTCCCTCTCTCTGTTCATTTCTCTCTATCTGTTCTTCCCTCCCTCTGTTCATTTCTCTATCTGTTCACCCCCCCTCTGTTCATCCCCCTCTCTCTGTTCATCCCTCGCTCTATCTGTTCACCCCCTCTCTGTTCATCCCTCTCTCTCTGTTCATCCCTCTCTCTATCTGTTCACCCCCTCTCTGTTCATCCCTCTCTCTCTGTTCATCCCTCTCTCTATCTGTTCACCCCCTCTCTGTTCATCCCTCTCTCTCTGTTCATCCCTCTCTCTATCTGTTCACCCCCTCTCTGTTCATCCCTCTCTCTCTGTTCATCCCTCTCTCTATCTGTTCACCCCCTCTCTGTTCATCCCTCTCTCTCTGTTCATCCCTCTCTCTATCTGTTCACCCCCTCTCTGTTCATCCCTCTCTCTCTCTGTTCATCCCTCCCTCTATCTGTTCCCCCCCTCTCTGTTCATCCCTCTCTCTCTGTTCATCCCTCTCTCTATCTGTTCACCCCCTCTCTGTTCATCCCTCTCTCTCTGTTCATCCCTCTCTCTATCTGTTCACCCCCTCTCTGTTCATCCCTCTCTCTCTCTGTTCATCCCTCTCTCTATCTGTTCACCCCCTCTCTGTTCATCCCTCTCTCTCTGTTCATCCCTCTCTCTATCTGTTCACCCCCTCTCTATCCATCCCTCTCTCTCTGTTCATCTCTGATAGATTGGAAAACTGTGGTAAGAGCTTAGAGAATTTTTCCAGGTATTTTTCTCTTGTGTTACGAAAGGTAATACAGTGAAGGAGAAAGTGAGCCTCTGTTTCAACCTCACCAGTCTTACAGTGATAGCACACCTCTGGAAGCCATGTATGTTTGTGTCTGCCTTTCTCTATGGCGAGGCCGTAATCACTGAGCCTGGATTTTGTAAGGATCTGTCTCTGTTTTGGATCTCTGACACTGAAGCGGTATTCTGCCAGCTCATACTTTCTGTTTAGGGCCCGATAACATTCCAGTTTACTTTGGTTTTTACTTTCAGGGGACTGGTTTTAGGGCTTAGCGCTTGGTTTTTAAGGGCTTCGTTTTTAAGTGTATTAGGGGAGCTTGATTTAAGATGAGTCCAGAATTTAAGAGATCGTTTTTTAATATTTAGAAATAAGGGATATCTGCCTAATTCAGCTTTGCATGCGTTAGTTGGTGTTCTTCTCTGCACTCTCTGTAAGAACGTTTGGACAGAATTCTGCATGCAGGGATTGTATGGGGTGTTTGTTCCATCTAGAGTAGTCGTCCTGACAGAGCGGGCCCCACACGTCACATCCATAAAGAGCTATAGGCATAATAATACTGTCAAAAATTGTGCACCAAATTGTGACGGGGATGTCCACTCGGGTAAATTTCCCTGTAATGGCATAGAAAGCTCTCTTTTAATGGGTTCACTGCCAGACCGAATCCACCTGAATCGCTGATTTTTAAGCCAAGGTAGTCGTGATGTAGAGTGTGTTATGGGGCCGTGTTTCCCAGAGTGAAGTTGTGCCTGGTTTCCTGTAATCTGGCTTTTTTTTTTTTTTGGAAAAAAGTTTTTGTCTAATTGACTGTCAGGGCCCAGTTGTGACGGTAGTTCTCCAGCAGGTCCAGTTGCTGCTGTAGCCCTTGTGCAGTGGCTGACAGCAGCACCAGGTCATCTGCATAGAAGAGGAATTTCACCTCAGTGAGGCCAGGTGTTGTGGATTGTTCCAGTAACACTGCTAACTCATTGATGTATACGTTGAATAGCGTTGGACTCAAATTGCCGCCCTGTCTAACTCCACGTCTTTGGTTGAAGAAATCTGTCATTTTATTGCCAATTTCTACTCCACACCTGTTGTCTGAGTACATGGATTTAATTATGCCATACATTTTGCCCCCTATGCCAGATTGGTACATTTTGTAATATAGACCATTGTGCCAAATACAGTCAAAAGCTTTTTTAAAAAAAAAAAAAAAACATGCATAGATTTTGCCTTTGCGTTTTTGGTGTACGTGCTGGTTGACTAGGGTGTGTAATGTGTAAATGTGTTCGGTAGTGCGGTGCTTGGGTAGAAATCCAATTTGACTCTTACTCAAAGACATTGTGCTCAGTGAGAAAGGCCTGTATCCGGGCACAGAGGATACAACAGAAGGTCTTCCCCAGATTACTGTTCACTCAGATGCCTCTGTGATTATTGGTGGTCAAATTTGTCTCCACTTTTGTACAGTGGGTATATTAAACCCTTATTCCAGGTATCTGGAAAATAGCCGGCTTACAGGACTAGATTGGAGAGTTTTAGTAAGGCCTTCTGCATTATAGTAGGGCTGAGCTTCAGCATTTCTGCTCTAATGTTGTCTAAGCCGCATGCTTTTCTGGGTTCTAGCTTGTTAAGCGCGTCTGTCAGTTCTTCTGGGGTAATCTGATGGTCTAAGGGGTTTTGATTGCAGATTCCAGTTGGCTTAGCCTTTTTTGTATGTTTTTCTGATCAGGTGTGAGGGTTTCTGGTGTAATTTCTTTAAATAGGTTTTTGAAATCGTTTCCCCATATTTCTCCATTTTTTATGGGTATTTCCTGTTTTTGTTGTTTGTTTAGGTCGTTCCATTTTTCGCAGAATTAATTATCGTTTATTGAATCTTCAGTTTCGTGAAGTTGTTGAGAATGTCGAGAACGTTGCTGCTTTTTCTGGCGGATGGTGTTTTTGTAGTGCTTCACAATAGATTTGTCTAATTTAAGCCTTGCATGGGTCCCTGTGTTTCTGGTAGGAGAGCTGTCTGAGTAGTTTTCTTTTTGTTTTGCACTCTTTATCGAACAAGATTTCGTCCATAGTTTTGTTTGTTTGTTTGTTTGTTTAGCTCTCTTGTTTGTACGGAGAAGGTTAGCTTTGACTACACGTTTTTGAAAGATTTCATTTATTCGTTCTACTGCAGAGTTTACATCAATTTTGTTAGCCTTGAATTGTGTTAGATGGAATCTATTGATTAGGTTGCTGATCTCTTCGGAGCTAATTGCACTAAGGAACTCAGATTCACTTTTCGAAGACCATTTATAGGTAGGACATATAGGTTGTTTAAGTTTGAACTGATTGCTGGGCTCATGGTCTGTTCTATGGGGTTGTGGGGCTTTCTTTAGGAACACATTAATTTGACAGTGATCTGATGAGGAGATCTGTGGTCTGACAGTGAATGCACGTATGGAGGAAGGGTCTATGTCTGTAATTGCATAGTCAACTACACTAGCCCCAAGAGTGGAGCAGTATGTAAAGCAGCCTAAAGAGTCCCCTCGGATCCTAACGTTCAGCATGTACAGGCCTAGGCCTCGACAGAGGTGCACTAACTCCTTACCGTTATTATTGACTGTGACACCAGGGTTGTTCCGTGTTGTAGTGGGGGGGTGAGGCACATTTTGGTTTTAAGTATGTGGTTATTCCCATGTGTATCTATTACACCAGGCTCTGAATCTGTTTTAGCATGAAAGTCTCCACATAACTGTACTTTTTTAGTGTTTTGTCGTTATAGTAAAGTGATTCTGATGGGGGTATGTATGCCACACAGAAAAAACAGGTCCTTATCACAGTCTATAGTGTCTTTATAGAGTTTTAGCCAGACATGTGTTAAGACCTTTTCGATTATTGATAAGTTACTTTTAAGGGTGTCTTTGTACCAGATGAGGACACCCCCCAGAGTCTCTTATACGCTTCACTTTACAGTTTTTAAATGAAGGTAGTACAATTTCTCTGTATCCAGAAGGGCAGTGACTGCCCACATCTGATCTGCACCATGTTTCTTGCAAAATAATGATGTCCTGAGTGTTAATGTTTTTCAGGAACTCTGTTTTGAGAGTCTCGGCCCCTAAGGTTGTGGAGTAGAGACCTTGTATATTCAAGGAACTGATAGTGAAGGAAGCCATTGGGATATAGAATGAGATGTTTGAGGTATTCAGTCAGCTTATCCCAGTATTCTACAGATGAGATGTAGTAGATGTCTCACTTCTGTGATGTCTGGGAGGCCTGTCTGCTTTTTTTCCCTTCACAACCTCAGCATAAGTAAGCTGCTGTGGGGATGAGATGAGCTGTGTTGTCCTCTCCGGTGCCTGCTGTTGTTGGATGTGTGGCTCCATCCTCTCTCTGTTCATCTCTCTCTCTGTTCATCTCTTTCTGTTCACCCCTCTCTCTGTTTCTCTCTTTCTGTTCACCCCTCTCTCTGTTTCTCTCTTTCTGTTCACCCCTCTCTTTGTTCATCCCTTTCTCTGTTCACTGCTCTCTCTGTTCATCCCTCACTCTGTTCACCTCATCTCTCTCTCTGTTCATCTCTCTCTGTTCACCCCTCTCTCTGTTCACCTCATCTCTCTCTCTGTTCATCTCTCTCTGTTCATCCCTCACTCTGTTCACCTCATCTCTCTCTCTGTTCATCTCTCTCTGTTCACCCCTCTCTCTGTTCACCTCATCTCTCTCTCTCTGTTCATCCCTCTATCTGTTCACCCATCTCTCTGTTAACCTCATCTCTCTCTGTTCATCTCTCACTCTGTTCATCCCTCTCTCTGTTCATCCCTTTCTCTATTCATCCCTCTCTCTGTTCATCTCTCACTCTGTTCACCCCTCTCTCTGTTCATCTCTCACTCTGTTCACCCCTCTCTCTGTTCACCCCTCTCTCTGTTCACCTCATCCATCTCTCTGTTCACCCCTCTCTCTGTTCATCCCTCACTCTGTTCACCTCATCTCTCACTCTGTTCACCCCTCTCTGTGTTCACCCGTCTCACTGTTCACCCTTCTCTCTGTTCGCCTCATCTCTCTCTCTGTTCACCCCTCTCTCTGTTCATCCCTCTCTGTTCACCCCTCTCTCTGTTCATCCCTCACTCTGTTCATCCCTCTCTCTGTTCATCCCTCTCTCTGTTCATCCGTCTCTCTGTTTATCCCTCTCTCTGTTCATCCGTCTCTCTGTTCATCCCTCTCTCTGTTCATCCCTCACTCTGTTCATCCCTCACTCTGTTCACCTCATCTCTCTCTCTGTTCATCCCTCTCTCTGTTCATCCCTCACTCTGTTCATCCCTCTCTCTGTTCATCCCTCACTCTGTTCACCTCATCTCCCTCTCTCTGTTCATCCCTCACTCTGTTCACCTCATCTCTCTCTCTCTGTTCATCCCTCTCTCTGTTCACCTCATCTCTCTCTCTCTGTTCATCCCTCACTCTGTTCATCCCTCACTCTGTTCACCTCATCTCCCTCTCTCTGTTCATCCCTCACTCTGTTCACCTCATCTCCCTCTCTCTGTTCATCCCTCTCTCTGCTCCTCTCTCTCACTGTTCATGAAAATGAGTCTACATGCAATGCAGCATTTCAAAAGTAAACACCTGCTGATATTTAATGTAAAATAGAAAGTGATTATTGTGCAATTTATTGCAGAATTATTGGCATCCCTACATAACAGTTAATATCAGTTGTTAATAACAGTTGAAGCCACGCCCCTCTGTTCGTAAGAGCTACAGCAGTGAGCCTCTTCCCGTAATGTTGGACAGGACTGGAGACACACTCGTTGTCCGTGAATAGCAGTGAAGACGTTCCCAGGGGAGACGTGAGTTTGTATACCTGCTCCACTGACTTACTTCTGAGTGTGCAAACATTCCCACTGCTGCACTTTACTGTATCCCAAGGAATCTCTGATGTACAAAAATAACCAAATAACCACCCCAGCATCACAGAATGCACGACTTATCACTTTCATTACAAATGTAAACTGCAGACTCCTTCCATAACTAAACAAAACCTTACAGAAGCCTTCACTATATCAACAATAATCTTTTTTTTTCTTTGTTAAAACAAAACATTGTATGTCAGTCTAATATTTTGAGATACTGGATTTTTGATTTCCATGAGCTGTAAGCCCAAAGCGTCAAGATTTGCACTTGACAAGACGAGCACCTATATATATATATATATATATACACAGAGAGAGAGAGATAGATTATGGTGGCAAAAAAAAATAAAAAATCAGCAACTTGCATTTTCTTTAAAGTAGAAGACAAAGGAAACTCTCCAGTGGATTTAACAAATGGCAAAGACAAGGTAGGCTGAGAAAAACCACTGATAAAAGCCAGAAGTAAAGTGTTTGAAAGGTTTATACGGAAAACCATATAACTCTGAAGATAACTGTCATGGTGGCAATCACACACACAGTGCCCACAGTGAGGGTGCAGTTTGCCAACAGCAGAATTATAAAGTCTTCATTGCATGATGAAAACAGCTCAGTTTTATCAAGAGAAAGCCCAGGTTACAAATAAAAAGGAAAGCTGTGTCTTTGAAAAGTTGTGAACAAGTTTTCTGGAGAGACATATGACGGCAAACCATCATAAATAGTTCTGCTAAAGATGTAATTAAAATTTAAGCCTTTAAAATAATCTACTAACTGCTACAAAAACATCTAATTTTACTGCCATTAAAAGTACTATGAATGGACATGAATATTCATAAATTAGGCAGATTGGAAATGTCAAATAAATCTCAAATAACCTAATATTGCTAACATTAGCTAACTTAGCTAGCAGCCTAGTTAACTGCTAGTAAACTAGCGAAACATAAGTCGCAGGTTGACTGAAGTGGGATTTTTGTCAGTGATTTATTTAGCATTGGTCAAACATTAATATAAAATAAAAGATATAACGTTACCATAACAAGTATTTATCACTAAGATAAGAGCTAAGAGCTAGCTAGCTGTGCTTAGCCCTTGTTTTACTGCTACTTAATGTACTTAATCAGAACCCTAGCTACACTTATGACTTCTTTTGGTTTGTTAACTGCAAGTGAACTGCACACTAAATGTGTGCTAAACCATTTGTTTTACTAAGATCAGTGAATTTTGTTTTTATCGCCTTAAACCCTAAAGGAACCGTGGATCCAGCCTTATATTCCTCACTTGAAGTACACGCTCATTAGTGGAATGCATACTAGATCTAAGCTACAAATGCAGTACATAAATTATTTACCAGGGTAAGATTAGGGGAAAAAAAGCTTTGAGTAAAATTTTTATCAGCCAAAAATATTTGCGTTTATGTTTTCTTTTTTAATATTTAATGTAAAAGTAATGAATGTACAGTTAATTCCAGATTTATTGTCAAATTTATATTAATTTCATCCAATAATACAGTTTTACCAACTGGAGATTCTTATATAGTTACTTACGTAAAAAAAAAATTATTTGTTTAAATAGTAGTATCTTCTCCTAAACAATTTCTGTGGGGAAATTAATGACACCCCTAAAGAATATTGAACCCAGTGGAGACTTGTATGTAGGGGCATGTAGGGCAGAGCTCCACCATTTATATCAGCAGTTCAACAAATGTTCATCTTCATAAAGTCCTCATTCACAACATCGTCACAAAGCAGCTTTACAGAAATATATAAATTCCGGATCAAAATGTTAAATTGATGAGTTTATCCCCAGTGAGCAAGCAAGTGGCGACGGTGGCAATGAAAAACTCCCTGAGACGACATGAGGATGAAACCTTGAGAGGAACCAGACTCAAAAGGGAACCCATCCTCATCTGGGTGACACCGGATAGTGTAATTATAAATAATTTCCTTATGCATTTGTTTGTGGCAATTTCGGTCCCAAAACCGTCACCGCAACCGCAAAAGAATTGTTCTTTTGAATGACCTACAATTTAAAAAAATACTCTTGCTATTTGACAGATATGTTCTGTTGATGACCTTTCCAGATGGTATGCAAGCGTAGGTCAGCGTCCTCATACTTATTATTACACCTAGTGGTCAAAAAATTTGAACTGCAGCAGGCATTAACAGAGGCCCGTTGGGGCAGGAGCTACACTGCCCCATGATCTATAAACAGTTTCAGTGGAGGAGGATTTTTTGAGTTGGAATGACATTATCCACTTCAAGATCCCCCTTCCATGCTTTGCAAAAGTTTGTGGACACCTAAATCACATCCATATGTGCTTGAAGATCGCACTCCAGATTTATTCCCCCTTTGCTGTTATAATAAGCTCCACTCTTCTGGGAAGGTTTTCAACTAGATTTTGGAGCGTGGCTGTGCGGATTTGTGTTCACTCAGTCACAAGAGCATTAGTGAGGTCAGGCACTGATGTCGGGTGAGGAGGCCTGGAGTGCAGTCAGTGTTCCAGTTCATCCCAAAGGTGTTCAGTGGGGTTGAGGTCAGGGCTCTGTGCAGGACAGTCGAGTTCCTTGTAATGCTATAGCATACAAAGACATTCTATGCAATTGTGTGCTTCCAACTTTGTGGCAACAGTTTGGGGAAGAACCACATATGGGTGTGATGGTCAGACATCCACATACTTTTGGCCATGTTACAACAGAGAGAGAGAGAGTGAGAGAGAGAGAGAGAGAGAGAGAGAGAGGAAACACTGTCTGCACTTAGACTTTGCCTTTGTTGGAATTTATTAGATTTTATTCTGATTATTTGCTGTAAAATAAGATTTAGATTTTTAAACTAGCCCAATTTGGTGTTAAAAACAAACAAACAAACAAAAAAAGAAAAAAAAAACAACCACGACCCTGGCAACCATGTCATAACTGTCCTGTTCTCTGGTCCTCCCCTGGGCATGGGGCAGAGTGATTCCTGCCCCACTTGGCCCCTATTAGCTCTTGTTGCAGTTCTTATTCTTGACTACTAGGCTCAATAACAATTCTATGGAGCTAAACAGGGCAGTGAGCATGCCATGCTGACCTGTGATTGTGCAACATCTAGAAAGGTGAGCAAATCAAATGAACATTAGCTTATATCATTCAAATAGCAACTTGCAAGTTGGTCACTCAAAAGGGGCAATTAGTATTTCGATTGTATGTTAAATGTATGGAGGAATTGATGACAGTTAAAATTTGTTGAATGGCTGATATAAATGAACTTTGCCTCTATGGACGATCCACCACTGGTCTTACTGGCTAGAGAGCTGTCCATGCTTCATGATAGGGTGTCACTGGCCACCCCTTAGTTAGGGGTTAAACATGAACAGATTTCTCAAATTGTGCTGTTGGATCGCCTTCTCCAGCTCTTCTTAAAGCTTGTTTTAGTATTAACTTCCCTGTTTTAATATTACCCTTTCCTTTTTCATTTAATGTTGTAAATTTCCATAAGCTGTCCATTGAGATTTGCATCAATTGTTCTTGTGAGGCTCCTTATAAGGCTGCAGGCTAATTGCGTTTCATCGTGCTTTTAATAATGCGCTCTCTTACTGCAGAAATAAACGCTGTTATGAAGAGACTTGATGGATATTTATTTTAGGGAGTTGTTATTAGCTGGTTATTGTCTTGCTGAAGGTGATCTTGAGGCGGCAAACTCGCACAGCAGGTTGTGTATAAAGCAGAAGTCCATTGCGACTATATATATATATATATATATATATATATATATATATATATATATATATATATATATATATATATATATATATATATATATATATATACTATATCCCTGAGGTTCTTTCTTTCATTTCTTTCAATAACTGAAGTTAGAATTTAGTGTGTGATGATGTGTAAACATGCAATGCCTGAATGTCTGAATTTTGCACCATGCTGCTGCTGCTTCTTTGATCCTTCATATTACACACTCCACATATAAACCTTACATTTTTATTTGGCCACATTTGGATAGTGTTGGATGATTCATTTCCTGAAATGTTCTGCAGTAAAATGCATGCTCCTCATCACTGACAGCAACACACTGAGTGTCTGATCCACCGCCAGCTGTAATGGTTCGGTCCCTCCGCGCTCCCGTGTGCCAGCGTTTTGTCTTTTTGAACATAAATCACGGTGGATTGTTTAAATCCTGTTTATGCACATGGGCACGTCCAAACTAATCTTTTCGCTGTGATCAAACAATACAAACAAGTCAAGAATTATCGGCGCTCTTTATAAAAACTAGCAAAAATAAATATGTAAATCAAATAACATTTGGAAAAGTGATGGTTTCAAAATTATTGGCACCCCCAACAATTAGTATGTCTAAGAACATTTTAGGTACTTTTTAGGAAGATTCTGGAGACTCCTTGGTCTTGTTGATTGGACAGCATCTTGGTCATCTTTAATCACAGATTTGTTGCAAAATCGATTTTATGTCCCACAACTATTTCTCTATTGAATGTGGTATATGTTTTTGGTTTTTATCTTGTTAAACGCTCCACTGGAGAAATCTTAACCTCCTGGCAGAGGCAGCCACGTTTAGGAAGCTAACAAGTTTTACAGGATCTTGGATCACACCACACTGGTACTTATCAAATTTCATGATGCCATCAATCTTCACATCAATCTTCGCATTATGCTTATTTTTAATTACCTTCATATTTACAACTATTCCAGACCTTTCCACCTTTTTTTCTTATTATAAACCTGATTGTGCTTAATTGTATTTTTGACTATATTATTATTATTTTTTTTTGTAGTTTGTGTTAATCCTCATACTTGGTTTGACAGAATGAGTTCTTGTAGACTTTTTTTTCAAGGAGGATGATTTTCTTACATTTATTTTAAATGTACATTGGGGTGCCAATGATTTTAACATATTTATGCACATTTAAAAGTTCTTTTGAAGGTTTTTTTAAGTAAAAACAAAAGTCGTTTCAGCGGAAAACTTTCTCAGTCTGTGTCATCAAGGTTTTATTTTTGTCCATTGTCTTTCCTAATTTCTAAAGACTATATTCAATTAAATTCACTGATAATATAATATACAGTGCACGTTTGCTTCACACATCTGGAGTTGGAGGTTTGAACCCTGCCTCCCGCAGTCCAAATACATGAGTTGCAGGCTGATTGGTGTTTCCAAATTGTCCGTAATGTGTGAATAGGTATGTGAGTGTGTGTGTGTGTGTGTGTGTGTGTGTGATTTTGCCCTGTTATGGGTTGGTACCCCATCCAGGGTGTCTCCCACCTTGTGTCCCAAGTTCCTTGGGAAAGGCTCCAGGCTCCCTGCGACCCTGTGTAGGATAAGCGGTACGGAAAACGGATGGACGAATACTGTATAATGATATAATTTATATCACAGCACTGGTTTTTATTAATGCAGTCATTTTGATACGTTTGCAGCTCGTTCAACATCGACTTGTATGAAGAACTCTCCAGATAAAAGCATAAACAAATAAATAAATCATGTATAATCATTGATATGGTGCCGTTTTCTGCAAGAAGATGTTAACGTTAATGGAAGGAGTCTCCAGTGTCAACACTTTGTAATAGAAAAAAACTTTACCTTCCCACCATAGGAAAGTCTTCAGTACAGAGAAGTTGTTGGCGTTAGTGTGTGAAATTTAGCCAGTTATCAAGTGTTTGAGAAACACAGTTTAAGTAAATGCAGATTAATTAAAGTGTGTATGTCGTGTCCAGAACATCATAATGTGTGTGTGTGTGTGTGTGTTGAGAGGATACGCATATCACCGCCAGCATCCCGCCTTCCAGCCTGCAAAGACCTCGTTTTATGAGAGAGCACAGAACATTAGAAGTCCTCGTGCTCAAATCAATTGCACTCTAATTGTTAACATCCTGGAGATTTTTCATCCAAGCCGAGTGGCATTACCGAGGAATCCAAATGAGATTTTTTTCCCCTCCGTCTCCACATTCCTCTGGAAACAGGCGTTCCTATGGTAACTTTCAACCCGACGATGAGCTCAGGAAATTAAAAAAAAAAAAAAAAGAATATGGAGGTCGAATATGGAATGTCATCAGATCTTTGTGCCTCGACGCAAGGAAATGCCAACTGTTCTCAGGCCCTTAAGGAAATGACTGTCCAAATTGAATAATGCACGCTTTTGTGCGTTGTTGACATTCTTCTGTTAATTGAGGTCAGGACTGAATGTCACCCTCTCGTGTTGCTGATAGTCTCTCATTAAGCGCGCCGATAATCAGTGAGACTGACAGTGTCCCGAGCACGAACATGCCCAATTAGGATTAGTCGGAACGCTCACTGTGTGATAACTACGATCACCGATATCACCATCACGGCATGCGATACAGAATCGCGATATCAGCTTGTTTTCAGAAATTTTCTTTCTTTTTTTTGGAAAAGATGAGATTTAACCATTGTGAACCATTGTGCCGTAGCTGAGTGGTTAGGACGTTGGACTTCTAATCGGAAGGTCATGAGTTCAAGTCCTAGCACTGCTAAGAACAAGGCCCTTAACTCTCAATTGCTCAGTTGTATAATAATAATTGTAAGTCGCCCTGGATAAGGCATCGTTGATGTTCTCTATGTCAATTGAGAACTAAGTTCGTGAGAACTTTGAGGAATGCTAACTCCACCCCTAACCCTTAGTAACTTTTCATACAAACTGAGATTTGTAATCATGAAACCTTGTAGCAAAAGCCAGAGAAGCCAGAGAACAACATCGTAACATACATAACAGTATACATGTTAAATTATTTAGTTAGGAAATATTATATAAGACAGCATTCTCTGATTTTATCTGCTACAGTTTTTGAACCCCCTGGTTAAACTTCAAAAAAATAGATCCAAGTTAAATACAACAGACTTCTGTGAAAAAAAATCTGTGAAATGAGAAGTGTCTGTGACTTTTTATTCTATTGAACAAACACTTTACATGTAATAGACCTAATTTCAGATGAAGAGGTCCTTAAATACAAACGATTCAGTATTTTATTGAACACTTGTTTATATTTTGTCTTATTTAATGTCAGATTTCTTTTACATTTAATATTAAAAAAAAAACTGCACGTGATCTTTTGACTTTTGTCTGTGTAAGGAATAACACACTTCAGCAATGCGCAGTTATAGGAAAATAATCAACGATGGTGAGGTGTGATGAAGCGGAGTTACTCTTCCAGCAATTCTTGAAGTGCTTTGTTCCTCTTACACCACAGCAAATTTGGCAATGCTTTGAATTTTCTACTTATTAATGAATGTTATATACTTTTTATCCATTTATAGTTACGTTTAACGTTTTGGCAAATAAGACAACAACAATAAAAAAAAAAAAAAAAACACTGACACTGGAGACTCCTTCCATAAAAATGAAACAAACACCTCCTCGTAGAAAACTTTACCAAAAATTACACGTTTTTAAAATTCGTTTATGTGGAGCGTCCGTAAGAGAAGTCCCTGTGCAAGTTGCTATAGAAACGGTTTCGTATTAGAACAAGCGCATCTGTGATTTGAATTACAGCCAGAAGAACTCTCGGAGCTGCTGTTATCGAAAATTAATCAACACCATCTGACCGTCTTGTAACATATTTCACCCTGATCTCATGTATGAATATGAAAAGGCGGGGGTATTGTGGTTCGAGGTTGTTTCATTTTTTAGGAATAGGTGCATATGATAACCCCGCCCCTTTTTTTGTTCTTTGTTTATACCAGTATAGCTAGATGATTTCCTACTGAGGTATAGCATCCTTCCTTCCCTAATTAGCATCACTATATTTCAGAAGTCTCTTACATCACTTCATCTTTAAGGTTACTGAAATACCAAAAATATTCCAAAGGACTCATTTCTTTTGAGCTCATCAAAGTTCATCTCCCGCATTATTCACTGCCAGGTTTCTATTCTTTCATATAAAATGGGCTTATAAATTAGGTGTCTCAGAGCGGAGAGACCTACGCCTGCCAGATGACGTGGAGCTTGTATTTCTCGATGCAAAAAAAAAAAAAAAAAGAAAAAAAAAAAGAGGTGCTGATGAAAAGGACATAAAAGGTGGCATAACAATCAGATCCGTTGTAGTTTTTGAATATCAAAGGTTTTTGGTTTCATAATTTGTCCAGAACTACTACAACTGTACTTCAATAGTTCTCTCAATGCTTTAATATTCAAGACTTATTTTATATGAAGAAAAAACTATATTTTAGCTCTTAAAAAAAAAAAATTCTGGTATAAATTATTTTCTGGTCTTTTTTTTTTTTTTTTTTTTTTTTCAGTCACTGAAGTGTGTGTTAATAATGAATGCACTATGATTCACACTCATCTTATTGAAAAAAAAAAAAATAATAATGCAACATTTTTGGAAAACCTACATTAAGCTTCATAACACATTTATTAAAAGGCCCTACATAAATCTTTCATAGCACAATGGTGGAGAATTTATAAACGGCTTCTGTTCATATTCTCAGAGGTTTTAACAGAGTTTTGTTTTTTTTATCTTTGTAAAGTATTACTTTGGCTGGTTGTTGTTGTTTTTTTTTTTTTTAAACTAACATCAGCTTTGAGACATCATATGTAAAGTATCCATCTTATTCCTGTTCATTTAGCCAGCATACTCTATAACGGTGTTAAATGCAGAATTGATCACCACTTCACTGACCAAGTGAAAAAACATTTCATCATAGGCTGCATAACAGCGTTATAAATACGGAATATTTAATCACTTTATTTACGGTCTTTTACCTGACCTATGAGCTTCATAAAGCTATTGATAGGGGATCAAATACTTATTTCCCTCATTAAAATGCAAATCAATTTATAACTTTTTTGAAATGCGTTTTTCTGGATTTTTTTTTGTTGTTATTCTGTCTCTCACTGTTAAAATACACCTACCATTAAAATTATAAACTGATCATTTCTTTGTCAGTGGGCAAACGTACAAAATCAGCAGGGGATCAAATACTTTTTCCCCCCACTGTACATAGTGCTTTATATACATTCAAAAGTGTTTACATCTTTTAGGAGATAAAAATCTTCCGGCTGACATACGGGCTTCATGAATATGTGACGCTATGAAAGGTATATAATACTTCATAAAAATGTTATGCCTATAAATGCTTCATTACAGTGTTATAAAAACGAACCTGATTACAACTTTAGCTTGAGGACATGAAAATCATTCGTGAAGCTGACGTATGAGCTTCTTAATAAAAGGAAGTTGCAGAAAGTATGCATAGTGCTTCATAAAAGTTTTATAAACACATAATTGAATAGATGAAGGGGTAGAAGGTATACATAGTGCTGCATAACAGGGTTATAAATTATTACCACCTTGAAGAGATCAAAATAATGAATTGCTGCTTTAGATTGAGGACATCATTCAAAATTCATTCATGAAACTAACGAACGATCTTCGTAAATAAAGGACACTGCCAAAGGTATGCATGATGCTTCGTAACAGAGTTAGAAATGTATAAATAAGTGAAGGTGTATATGGTGTACATAGGGCTGCGTAACCATTTTAGTTACATGAAAATCATTCATGAAATTGACATATGGACTTCATAAATACATGGAGCTGTAGAAGGCATACATAGTGCTTCATAACAGTGTTATAAATGCGAAATTAAAATAGTGGCTTGAGGACAGGGAAATACTGTAAATAATTCATTAAGCTGACATATGGGCTTCTTAAATACGTTATAGAAGGTATAATGCTTCTTAATGATGCTACTTGAAAGTGTTATAAATGTAAAATTAACTGTGACTTTAGTTACGGGCTCCGTAATAAAAGAAAGTTGCCCTGACGCCGTGTGACGTATACATGATACTTCATGTCAGTGTTATAAAAACAAAACTGATAATGACTTTAGTTTGAGGATATGAATGAGAAATCATTCATGAGGCTGACATATGAGCTTCTTAAGAAAAGAAAGTAGACATACTGATTTGACCACCGTAGATTTGAGACATGAAAATGAGTCATTCGGCTGCCATAGTGCTTTATAACAATGTTATGAAGATATGAAGCATTCACAGCGATGACTGGCGTTGCTTCTCTCTTTTATGTCATAACAAAGTCACATACTACAATGCGATCTCATGAGAAAGCCCTCCAGCAATACTTTATAAAAGACTTATTCAGTGCTTATGTATGTGTTATGAAGGCCCAATGTAGCTGCCAGTGAAATTTAGGTGGGAAAAAATATTCTACCTTTAATGATAGCTTGAGAAATTTTTAGATTAACAGCGACATAAATCCGTGAAAAGGCCATGAGTCTGTCCTATGTCAGAGGAACAGTTCAGGATGGTTCATCAACCTCCAAAATAGATTTTCCAGCCATGTTGGGGAAGTTAGTGGACCCGGAGCGAGGGGTCGTCATGGTGACATCAGGCACTGTTGTGCTAAATCGTCCAGGGCTTTGCCTCCGTCTCCATGACGCATTTTCTTCCTTGCGACCATTTCTTAACTCATCACTATTTTCCTCCACTCTCGCCATCTCTTTTCTCTGGATTTCAAAAGGCCAATTGGTAGTTTTGTGTCCGCTAGCTTTTAACATGTTAAATCTAATCAAAGCTCTCACCAAATCAAGCCGAGTAATGGCTGATATTTCTGTCTGTGTTTTTGGCTCGTTAGTTACCTTTTTTTTTTCTCCATTGCTTTCCCAAGTATTGTATTAGATGTGAAGGGGCTCCTGTCTGTCCTTTTTATCAGAATACCTTTATATAAGCACTCCAGAGAGCAGGAAAATGGATGCAGTCTCTCTATACGGAGAACTCTTTGCAATTTTTTTTTCTGCTTCTGCTTGTGATCACTGTAAGCGAATCTCAACTTTTCAACAGTCGTTGTTTTTATTTGAACCGTTTGTTCATACAAACCACAGGCAGACATGTTTTTGAAATGCTAATGAAATCAGAGTGGCCGCAAATCGGTAGCATGCACCAGCAGCTAGTCTGCTTCCTTCATGCTAAGATCCTGTTACGCTGAAACAGAAATGTATTGTTCTGACAATTGGTCTTTACCACATTTTATATTTGATCAAATCCAGAAGATTGGCTGCAAGTTAATGTATCCGCGATTAGCTTTCACTTCAAATGGGGCGAAAAGTACATTTCTATTAGCGTAACAGCACCATGGCTAATGTATGCAGATGGTAAAGGTCACAGGGGATGAGCAGGGGACGTGGAACGGGGGGACGTACGCGATGAAATTGAATTTTGAATATGGCTTTGAATAGTAAGATGTTTTTTGATTCTCGTTTCAGAAACCTCAAGGTCGCTGGGTGTGAAATCCCATTAAACATTAAAGTATAAAGCCTGTACATGAAGCACAACACTGTTTATTTGGAATATTGGGATTTTATCAGACTGCTGCACACGTGTACCAGTGGACTTGTGTGAATGCACTAAACTTTCTCAAGTTGGTGTGAAAAAAGCATGCCATGAATTTCAATCAGTATCCCAATTATGTAGCTTCGGAGTCAGTTTATTTCAAATTCGCATTCAGGATTGATGGACATGGCCTAATGATCAGTTTGCTTATTGAGTAATCTATCGATTATTAATAGTGTAGTTGGCAAGGCGAATCATTTTCGGTGTTTGGAATTGGCGCCTGTGTAGTTCAGGCTTAGATTTTGAATACCTAGAATCAGCGAATCGACTCATTTTGGAGTCGACTCATTTGCTACGTGTTGTGTTTTAAAGTGAGAATATTTGTCTTGTAGAATAATCATTCACTGAGAATACTGTACTGTATGTTCAGTCATTTTCACCCATTGAGTTGCCAAGTACCAAATAACGTAAGACAATTCGAAAGGATGCAAGGCGGTTAATTAGCACGATCCAACCAGTTACATTGTGCTTCCACTGTTTCTCACATTCCGACAAATATACGATTACAAATCAAAAGATATTAGTTAAAAAAGTTATGTCATCACCCTGCTGAAAAAGACAACAGAGACCCTCAAAGGATTTGTAATGGTTTTAATGATTATAATGGGAGTTGTATTGGTTTTAATGGAAACTCTATTGGTCCCGGTGGGTCTCTACTGGTAATCTGTTATGTCTAGTGGATACCATTAAGAACCGATAATGGTAATAGTAATGATTTTAATGTTTAGCTGATGGTTTGTAATGGTATCTGTAGCAGAAACTATTAGAATTTCTGTGATGGTTTCTATTGTTTGTTTGTTTTCAGCAGGGAAGGCCAACAGCATAGTGTAAAGTGTTTCCATACTTTAGAGGAGGTTCCGGTGTTTTCTGTGTTTCACCTCTGCCATTTCCATCAGCCGCTTATTGAACAGATTCTTCTCTGTGTAACTGCTGTTCCTGCTGCCTTCAGGTCGTCCTGCAACTCCTTTCCGCGAAGTGACTGCTGAATTCTCACTTAGCTTACTTATCATTAGTCCGAGAGCGAGCTGTGAAAAAAAGCTTTTGTTTGAAAGCTGCTAGTCAGCTAGCTGCACTAGCGATGGAAGGTCGGTCACATATGTGTAAAAGTCAGAAACGGAAATAGATGATATGGTTTCTGAATCAGCAGTTTTTTCCGAAGAACCAAAAACTACAGCAGGTGGGCAGGGGAACTGATGTAGAGGACATGAGGACAGAAAGTGACACCTTGGATTACATTTATAAAATAAAGTAAAAGACTAACAAAACATACATGACTGGATGCCTTTATGTGGATACACTTACCCCAAGAGTGACACTAAAAAGTTTTCAGTGGCACCGACTAAGCGCCCAAGCTAATTTATTGGCTAATTTATTCTTTAATAATAATTAAATGACAAGTTCTGAATACCACCACTGCTTCTGCTGCCTGGCAGCCACTCAAAATGCATGAGCGTGTCGCACTTATCAATTTAATTTTACAGATCACCCGGTGGTTTTATTGCACACGTTTCCTCATCCTCACTGAAATTAATTGCTGTCTACTCCACTGCTCTTAGATTTTTTTCATTTTGAGAAATACTTTTTTTTTTTAAATTGTATCTAAGACAAATATAAATATTGAAGTTAATGCCCTTGTATAAACTTATTTCCAAATCAAAAGGAAATAAAACTTTGTTTTTAACTTAAAATTAATTTGTCTCCAATCATGTTTTCATTTAGAACTTAGGGGAGCTGTTTAAAAAGTTTACGGCTCCTTAAAATAAACTAGTTTCGATTGTTTAGAACTTTTGTTGGTCACTGCATGGTTCCTTATGTTATTTCATGTTATACCACAGCATTGCTGAATTCTCGAATCTGATTGGTCAGAAGTCGTTGACGTTGTTTCTATAACAACAACTAAAATCACAGGCTCATATTAATGCACTTGTTCTAATACACTTGTTGTTTTTTCTATAGTAACAACAAATTCACATGGATGTGTATGGCGGATGTTTCATGTATCATATATATAAATGTACCGATATTTAATATTTATGGAAGGAGTCTCCAGTGTCAGTGCTTTGTAACTACCTGGTTTCCACCTCGGGAAAGTCTTCCAGACAGAAAAGCTTACAATTCCTAGTCTCTCCGTAACATGACAATGTGCGATTTTTTTTTTTTTTTTGGTCTTATTGACTTCACAAGAGATAGAAACGAGAGGCGTAACTCTTTATAGCTACTATAATATAGGCGATAATAGGAACATGGACATTCAACAACTTATACATGGATCAAAAGTATAATGTCATTCATTATTTTTTTATTTATTTTTTTAAAGTAATAGCCTTACTGTTACCACTCTGTGATTGATCATTTTCCTATAACATCACTTCCCAAAATGTTTTATTCCTCACTTATAAGCAAACTAAAAAGGTAAACAAAGTTGTAGTATTTATTCGTGTTGATTTGTGCTGTACAATTGTTTTTAAACACACAGTATTACAGTTCACAGTGACATCATTCATGGCCATTGACTTACATTGATGTACAATCAAATCAGCAACAAAATCATTTTTTATGCCATAAATCAGCTAAAAAAGTGTCATTTTTTATTTCATTTTATTATATGTGGGGGCAGGTTCATGGAGGTCAGTATATTTTGTGTATTTTTTGCGGGCTCTGTATGAGCCATTTCTTTTGAAAAGCATCCATTAAATACCATTTGTACCATGAGATCAAATCCTGTATCTATCCTCTCAAGGTGCATTGCCTTCCTTTGTCTTTTATGCACAGTAGATTATTCATCGTACATTGCTGCAAGTCTCTGGATCTGTTTTCAATTTTCCACTGTGGTTCAACAAGCGCCATGTGATCATCGCAAGCCTTTGAAGTTCTCCGAGGCATTTCAATTTTCTGTCGTGCAGTCCTTTAGAACAGCTTTCTCTTCCTCCCGTATATAAAATTAGAATGAAACCTGCACAGATGGTGCTTTTCTATTAAAAAAAAAAAAAAAAAAAAAAAAGGTTTTCCCATAAAACTGTGCTATATTACAATATGCAAAGTGATCTGTTGACTATCAAATGCGTCTGGCCAAATGTGTTTGGTTTTGTTTTTGTGTACAAGTTATTAACTCTTCTAATACACATTTGGACCACAAGCTCTGTAATTAAGGGAGGAAGTATTGCTATGGAGCTCTACAGCCATATTGGGTGCACTGGTTTGACCCAGTTCATTTATGCGTTGTGTCATAGATAAAAATCGTGGTTGGACTTATATATTAAGAAAGCAATATTACACATGTGCTGAGGATCTTTATGTAAGAGATAACAGCCTACCAAATGTCCCGATATCATATGATTTCTTGTCCAGGTTTATTCATTTTTAAGATATTAGGACATCCACTGTTTAAAAACTCAGGTTTTATGTCGTTTTTGCTTACTCATAAGTGAATGATATGAAATAGACGTTTTATTTTGCTATTTTTTAGTCCCCCACCCTAGATAGTGAGATTGTGGTGTGTAAATTAATTATGTCATTTAAATTAGGCTAAAAGTTCAATTGCAACAAGGTAGAGAAATTAAACAATAACATTTCATTGACAGTCAGTAAGAATTTTTCCAAGTGCTGCTTGTTGGAAGATAATACAAAGCCATTATCTGTTTAGAAGTAAATAATATTTCAATTGATATAAAATTTTGATAGTGAAATAAGAAGAGGACATGTTTTGTTCCCCCCAATGATAAATCATTAAACATTCTTTAAGTTCTTATTTCCATTTAAAGTTGTGATAGTGAAAATCTGTTGCGCAATATTTTCTCTCCACATGGTTGCCAGCGTTTGCTTTACTATAGTGATAATTGTGATTCTAAATCTCAGTTTAATTTAGCTAGTTAATCTTGCATCATGTGTAACTAGCTAGCTACTAATGCCGGTCAACCTACTTTTCCATGCAAAAGATAGCTTTTAATTGAAAACTAGCCGCATTTTTAATGAAGTGGAAAATCCAAGAAGCTTGATAACTTAAGGACTTCCTCAGACACATTTCCAGGCAAGCTTCCTTTTGACTGCCCAGAATTTTCAAATTATAGACTCATTAGCTAGCCGACTAGGCAAGTAAAAGCTCCAGTCCCATGTTATGCTCACTCAGAAGTCCAGCTGATGTAATTTATCTCGTGTGTAACTAATTATGGGCATTAATACAGACTATGGGGGGGAAGCAAGTATTAAAATCACTGAAAGTGGCGATTTTATGTAGCTGTTGACTTTATTGTGCCTCTTGTCACGTAGCATATCTTGTTTGTTTGTCTCCTCAACAAAAAGGCACAGTATATGGCTAATATTTTGGCTAGAAGCTGTGGCGTATTATTCATCATCTTTAAAGATGCTATTTGAGCGGACCAGCGTCTTCATTTTCGTGACTATGTGTGTGTATGCTAGCATTAGTTTTATCACTGTTTCCCCATCCCTTCATATTCCTGATTGTGTGAACATCTAGCATCCATTCAAAATCAATAATATGGCTAGTAAAAATCCTCGCTATCAACAGCCAGAGCATGTGTGTGGTGCAGCAGGTGGCCGGATTCAAAAAATTGTAGCACACTCCTCAGCATTGAGGTGCTTTTCTTTTACGCCACGAAGAAATATATGAACCAATTAGAGTGTTTCTTTTTGGGAAAGTCAATAGGGAGTAGACTTTTTTTTTCCTCCGGTTGTTCGACAAATGAAGTAAAACAAAAATTGCTAGTGGCCTTTACATCAACATCCTACTGAACCTCGGTACATAATTAATAGTGTTTTTTTTTTTTCCTGGATGCCCGAGTAAGAGATTTGTCTACATGTTATACATCATGATTATGGTATGAAAGTCTCATATTGGCACATAGCTAGATATAAAAGATTTTGTAGCGTTGCATCGGCCAAAATGCATGACAGCGTGCTCGTAAACTCAGTGAGTCAGTACTAATTAAATATCGCACCTACCTCTATCCTACCTCTATCCACTCACAGATATTTTCCTCTGTGTCATCCTTCCCCTGTTGCTGATTTTCCACATGAATTGAAATGAAAAAAAAAAAAGCGTTTGACCAAAGAAGCCATGTTCAGGGAACAAGAGAGACGCTTGACGCAAGGTAATTAGTATTGCAACAAAACAGATGCCGCAGGCTGCGATCCTCTGGAAGGTTTATATTAATAATTACATGGCTTTTTTTTTTAACTTTTACATTCAGGGTCAAAAGCAAAATGTTGAGCTTTATTATTGATGGTTTGATTTGATTTTTCTGTAGTGGTGCACATCAGGCCTTGAACATGGTAGGCTGCTTTAATTACTTTATTTCTTTATTAGAAATAAAATAAAAATTGTAAATAAGAGCAACACTTTGAGCTGCACTGTAATGTATGAAATATTTGTATTTATTTATTATTGATTTGATTGAATGATTTATTTATTGTTATGGCCCTGGAGTCTATCACAGAATCACGTCTTGCTTGTAGAAATGTATTTATTTATTTTTTTTTGGATTTGCGTTCGATTTTTCTTGCAAACTTTTGCTGGCATGCCATCCCTGCTGAAATGAATAATATAATCAATAAAGGAGCATGTTTTCGGTGTTGCCTATGGTGAAGGTCTCATTAGGTGGTGCCTCTATGGAGAGACTGAAAGAACCTGTTGGACGGCTGCAATTTGGCTACAATGCTGCTGCCTACAAAGGTAGATAAATTAAAAAAAGAAGAGTCAATAATACAAAAGCGTGGTGAGCAGCTCTGCTGTAAGAATTGGCAGTAATCTAGCAATGTGTGCTTGGCATGCACAGAACACACAGCCAGAAGGAACGTTATATTGATATTCATGCATCCGAGGTTCGGCGAAATTCATCTCTCATATTAGTGACCTGAAGAATATTACATTTGTGCATCTTTTCTACTCTACAAGTGGCTTTGATGCTTGACGAGGGAATGAGATTCGAAGATAATTCAAAGCCTCGTACAGTAGACACGCGATCCGAAGCCGGGGCTGCGAACAGATGAAGAGCGCAAGGCACATCCGTTCCATCTTCTTCTCTCGACTCGCCATCCCTTCCTGCTCAGCTCCTTCATCTCGCGCTCTGCTTTTGATGAAGTGCCTCACGCTGAGGACATTTTTCTCGCTCCTAGGTTCATCAGCTCGGGTGGGTAGAATGAAAGAAGGTCCTTATTCCCTCGTGTCCTCTCTGGTGCAGATGCAGGAATTCTGGTCACCCGGAGCTATTTAGGAGTCATTAATCTTTCCCTTTGCATCAGGCTGCCCTACCTGCTCCGTCTGACTGCTGCTATAGAAAGAAACGAAGCACCACGTCACCTGAATCTTTTTTTTTTTTTTCCAGACGAAAATAAAATTTCACTGACACCTCCAGGAGAGAAAATGGTACTTAAATGCTACATTTCTTCCACATTTACTTCATAGTCATTGTCATTAAGCGCTTTATCCTGGTCAGGGTCACATGGATCCAGAGCCAATCCTGGGAACACTAGGGGCGAGGCAGGAATACTCATTCACAACTAGAGGCAATTTAGTGTAGACAAGCCACCTACCAACATACTTTTGATGGGGGGATTGGAGAACCTCAATGGAAACATGCAGGAGAACATGGGAAATTCCACACAGGAGGTAATCCGAGCACAGAATTGAACTGGAGAGCCAGGAACTGGGACATGGTGACACTACATGTTGCATTACTGTTCTACACAACAACCATAGAACCCTATGCAATCCTGTTATAGGTTGCACAGAAGGCTTAGGAGGCAGTCTTTCACAGTTTAATTGTCTCTTTGTTGTTTTCAGCTCTGTGAGATTTGCCTTTTATGGAGTTTTGTGGCCCTCAAATTAATTCTTTCAAAGTTGGAAAACTATTGTCTTCAATTCAGAGGAATGGATGGGTAGACTTTATTAATCCCCAAGGAGACATTTTGGTGAAACTGGAGGAATGTCAAATGTTTTTGCTCTGGTTTGCCTGTGTTTCTGGGTTCAGTACATCTGGCTAGTAAACAAAGCTCTTGTGATTCGGGTACTGATTACGGATCATTACGACACTCCTCAGGGAAGAACAAGGAAGCGCTTGCTTCTACACTTTTACCAAATGGTCATTATGGTCAGTATTTGCTCCCCAACTTCTCTAGGTTCGGGTGTTGTGAGTCTTGTCATTGTTAGGAATGTAGGTTTGACATGTTGTCAATTATTGCAAGAGAAGCGTGGCTTTTGCATCAGATTCTTACGTTTGTTGTCAAATAAAACTAGCATTTTTTTTTTTTTTTTTTCGAAATTCTTGCTTCCAATTTCATGTCTGTCAAGCAATCATTTGTCAGCAGGAAATTTGGTGCATGATGACTTTTACATAACATAGAAAGGAACCAGTGCGGTATGTTCTGTTCATTTTTAATTATGGATTTCATGACGCTGATTGTTGCTTTTGCAGAACTTTGTCCTGGACAGCCGTATAATAGCCTCCACTCTTCTAGGAAGGTTTTCCACTAGATCTTGGAGCGTGGTTGTGGGGATTTGATCATTCAGCCACGAGAGCATTCAAGAGGCTGGTCACTGATGTCGGGTGAAGAGGCCTTGGGTTGCAGTCTGCATTCCAGTTCATCCCAAAAGTGTTCAGTGGGGTTGTGTTCAGGGCTCTGTGCAGGACACTTAAGTTCTTCCACTCCAACCTTGGTAAATCGTGTCTTAATGGAGCTCGCTTTGTGCACAGAAGTATCGTCATGCTGGAACAGGTTTAGTTCCAGTGAAGGGAAATTGTAATGCTACAGCATACAAAGACATTCTGGACAATTATGTGCTTCGAAATTTGCAGCAAAAGGTTAGGGAAGGCCCACATATGGGGGGTCACATACTTTTGGCCATATAGTGCATTTTCTCTTGCACACTCCGGGTTCTTTCAGGAACAGGTGTGGTTGTATTGCGATCTTACGACACTGTAATTGCACACATGCTGACTGCACTCAACTAATTATGTGGCTTCTGATGGCACCAGAACCAATTTAGAGGTTTCACAGCAGTGGGAATGAATACTTATGTACTCACAAGTTTCACGCTTTTTATTTATTAAACAATGTATCTAAATAATATTTAACAAAGGCCTCCTTCAATGTTATGGCCTATTTTGCGTAGAGTCATGGCATATAATCTCATCTGTGTCCATTTCAGTTCCTTGTTGCACCACTTTAAAATGCGGAAAACTTTCAGTGTGGGTGAAAACTTATGCAAGGCACTGTATCCTACAACAAACAACAAAATTTTTCTATGGAAAATGCTTTAATATCAGCACCAGCTTTGTTGCTCTGCATAATCTTAGAAGGGATGTGATCTGTTTGATAGCACAGCAGTAATTTACAAAAATGGAAATATCAAAGGAGGCAAAAATCTTTTAGCCAGCCACATGCCTCTGCTCAGGCACAGCGCGGGCTTGTGCGTATCATCACCGCCTGCAAAATGTCAGAGGTAATTCATTCATGGAATATTGAGCCGCTCGGCTGAGCTAATGCCTTAATTTTTCAACCCCATCTCTGCTAAAGACGCAAGGAAATGATGTTTGTTTTAAGCCTAAAACAGCATGTTGAGACAAGCTCTAATGGATTATACAGGCTGGAAATTATTCTGAATAATACACTCTGTGTGCCTGCAACATGCCAAGCTCTGTAATGTGTATTAGTGCCAAAGAAATGTGGCTTTTTTGCCATCTGTATGGTGGCTGACTTTGCCAACTTGATATACATAACACAGATGAATGTGTTGCGTGTGTATCATATCATTCATTCAGATCCATGCAGTTTGAAACAACTTCTAAAAATATGCAGAGTACAGTTGTTATTATTACTATTTGTGTGGTTTTGTCAGTCATAATCAACGCACAATCTAATAGTGCCATCCCTTTTTCTTCTAGTTCACCCTCGTCTTGTCATTGAGGACGTCAAGCCTATAACAGTATGGGTGTTGGGGGGAAATAAATCTTGAGGCTTAACACTGTAGGAAATCAAGATCACTAGTCAACAATTTGAACGTGACAACGGAACGGAACGTTTAACAGTTGAAGAGATCTGTCAGGCCTTAATTACCAGGTCTTAGTTTTGCACAAACTGGAACAATAAATTACATTAGCCAGTGTCTTTAAAATATTTTTGATTTTATGGTAAAATCATTTAATTGAACGTGCTGTAATAATGGAAAGCACCAAACTTCACATTTAAGAAGAATTTAAGACTTTTTGTTTGTTTGTTTGTTTGTTTAATTTTTCCGAGAGGACACAATGGCTGAATTTGTGCGATAATAGTTATAATAGCTACAGTGACTGAAAATCGTGTTAGTTTATTTCAGTCACCGTAGCTGTGGCTGCAGCCATCATGCCTTAAAATCCCTTCTGGATTAATGTGGTCCATGCGGGATGAAGCCTGTGTAAGGGACTTAAAAAAGGGAAACACCCATTGGGTGCCATTTGTAATTTCATCACTATCCTCCCAAATAAAGTGAAGAAAAACACTCACTTTAACGAGACATGGCCGTAGCTAGGTATGAGGACACTGAGGTCTGGACCTACAGAAGGTGTTTTTTTTGTTTTGTTTTGTTTTTTCCTTGATATGTGTTCAGATATTTTGTTGTGAGATATGCAGCATACATCAGACAAACCTATTCAATAAAAAGTTTTAGTCTGTGCAAGAAAATATGACCTATAAGTGTGATTTATAGAGTTTATGAGGGCAGTTGGTGGTTTGATTTACTCATAATGTTGCTCGACAAATCAACTCTCTAGTGTTTACAATGTTATTAGCACACTTGACATTGTAATATATTAATTCTGATGTGGGTCACATTTCTGTTTTGTACACCTCACTAAAATTTGGATCCTGGTTATGACCCTGTCTATAAATGTAGTTTAAATGTGAAACATTAACATTACATTTTTTACTAGTAAATTAACTAATTTAAACATCCATTAGTGGTATCATGTATGCTCTCTGATATAGGTTCCATGCCCAGTAACAGACACTGCTTGATATATAAACCGCTGTGGTGATTTTTTCAATGTCTGCAAGAGCAGTGAAATTTGAAACAGAATGCGAGAGTGAGAGAGCGAAGGGATGTGTATATGTAATGTACACCTTTGGTGTTATTATGGTTGTATTTACAGTGTGGCATTTTGGAAACTTTTCGTCTCTTGTCGGTGTGAAATGTGATGCAGGATGCTGTCCTTCAGCAACCGATTCCCCACTGAGATAATCAACATAATCAGCATGCATCCTGTAGAGTTTAGAAAAGTGACTTTTTCATAAAGCTCCATGGACATCCGTTTGAACTCTGCTACAACACTGATTTTTTTTTTTTTTAAATGCAAGGTTGCTGTGTTTGCTATTTTATTTCAATTTATTCTTGCATCTTCTGGACCCTAAACTCTCTGCATGTTGTGGGTTTACTGAAGTGCCAGCTGCCTCGTATCCTGTCGAGCTCCACAGCTCTCAGCATGAAAGCAGGTGTGGAGCCACGGCCCCAGCTGGCAGGGTCAAGGTGGCACCAGTCTATGGCTAAGGGATGAAATGACTCACATCATCTCCTGGCACAGTAATACCACTCCTGGCAGTGCCAGGTTCCACTTTAAAGTTCTACATTGGAGCATCCCTGGGTATGGGTGCATCAGTGGGTCATAACTGCTAAATAGGTCATAGCTAAAACCAATTTATAAAAAGGATATTTTGGTCATTGTACCAACCAAAAATTACCCAACACCGGCAGCGATTTTTCACCATGTGTTTCTGCATTCCTCATTAATGAGTGTCATTGGGTTTCTGCCGGTTGCCATGGTTTCACTATTAGCTCCTGGCTAACGCAATATGGTGACAGAAACTACTTAACTAGCTGCAGAGCATGTGGAAAACCACCCATTCCACCTCCTGCCTTCCTGCTAAAAATGTGCTACCAAAAATCACATGTATTCCTGTTAACGTCTGCTGGGTAATCTCTAAATTGCATCCAGTCTATTAGCCTATTAGTTATGCGGTCCATTCTGAAGTGATGGTCTGTGTAAGGGATTTTGCAGGGGGAGATGCCCACAGCATACTTTTTTTTACTGGCAATGTAACACAGCCATTTTACATATTGTTACTTAGAAGTAACAATATGTAAAATGGCTGTGTTACATTGCCAGTGGCTACGCCCACATTACTACCGGCTAGCCCAAAGTTATCGCGCTGATTTGTGCTAACAGCAAAGGGAGAAAAATAAACAATGACTTTTTACAATAGTGAAATTCAATAGTCCTGGATGAAGACACGCTGTCAGCTGAAGACAACTGTACAATTACACATTTAAACATGGAAAAGGCAAGTCAGTCACATGATCCCTATCTCCGTTCACAATCTTCTCACAAACGCTCTGAAATAAGATTTGCGAAATCTTGCTCAAGTAATTATACCTGTATGATTCCGAGCATTTTATTCTTGTTTACATTTTTTGACTCATGGTTTGGTCTATTCTGGTCTGGTCTTAAGATTGCTTGACCCTTTGCCTGTTTTTGTATTATATTGGATTTGCCCTTTTTTTGCTTAATTGCCTGGTGATTTTTAATAAACACCGTGCACTAGCATCAAGCCTCGTACTTGACACCAGAGCAGATCCGTTTGGTAATTTTCCGCCACCTTTTTTGTTACCTGCGACTCTACATCGAGCAGTGACTTCTTAGACTATAACAGGTACATTAATGTCTACTTGGATACGTTTATCTTTATTTCTTCCACCATCTTCTTGCATTGCAATTTGTCAGATGTTACTGCTTTATTGATCTCCATTTAGACGTGTATTTAGCCCGGCAACTTGACCGTCAAGGGTACTGCAAAGAGAGTACGTGTCCTTTAGAGCATGTAGCTCCCGTGACTACACAAGCAGGCTCGTAAAAGAGCTCGGAAGTTTGT
Organism: Cranoglanis bouderius; assembly: GCA_023630585.1. Lineage (NCBI taxonomy): Eukaryota > Metazoa > Chordata > Actinopteri > Siluriformes > Cranoglanididae > Cranoglanis > Cranoglanis bouderius. The sequence goes on from CM042572.1 coordinate 3,890,451, forward strand.
AATGATGGCATTAAAATGCTGATCTGAAATTCACATTAACGCAGTAAATAGTCAGACCGATGCGCTGTATGATCGCATACAATAAAAGTGCTTAATATTTTAGTCACAAGCTCAATACTCATTCTGTAACACGCTTTATATTAGCTCTCTGAAAATGCTGTAAGGAGGAAGCCTCCAAAACAGCTTGACGGTTGAGACAAATGAGAGAAAAGAGCAAAACATGGCTTTTGAGTAAATTAAAGAATTCATCTGAAGTTCCACGATTTGAAAGGAAGCCAAGGAAAACATGCACAGCAAAGCTAAAAGGCAGAAATGTAATGAGTTGCTTCAGAAGTCAAACGTTTCTGTTAGATTCGCTTTGTTTGGTTTCATCTCGTAACTACATGGGTGTTCACAATCACCACTGTGGTACCTTGCATAAATAATCTCTCCCTTTTGAGCCTTTCCACATTTGGTAGTGTTATAATCTGGCATTGAAAGGAACTTAATTGGGATTATGTGTCAGGAATCTACACGAAATATACAATATGCTTCTCTGGTTAATCCTCTCCTGACCCAATCACTGACTTTCGAAGGATGGCTTCCTCCTTGGTTTCCATGGTGCTGTTTGATTAGGTATGTTCTCGAACAAACTGAGTTTTTTCAGGAACGGGTTATTGATATTGAGATCACGTGACACTTGAATTGCAAACAGGTTGACTCCTTTCAACCAATTATGTGACTCTGGGGTTAGGGTCAGAGCTAATTTAGTCACAGCAATGGGGGTGAATACTTATACGATCACTTTTTTTCTTTTTTTTCCTTTTTTTATTCAACTGATAATGGAATTACCCAGAATCCTAAACCATGTTATACAGGATTCTCGAAAAAAATCTCTCTTCAAAAATAAGAAGAAACTCAAGCCGTACCACCATTTTCATGTCTGAGATACAAAGCCATGAATGTAAAGAATCCCATTAAAAATGTCACTGTCACGATACATATGCACTGAAGATGGGCAAATATTAGTCCAGCCCAACTAAGCACCAAATTCATTAGCTCTGCCAGCTGCTACGTTCATCTCATTTGTCCTCTGCTCTGAGGAAAAAAAGCCACAGGGGACTAATGCCAACAGCTTTGTTTCACTTTTCATCTTAATCTAATATAAACCCGGCACAGTCATACTTTCAGCAAGCATGACACAGGGCATGCCGCTGGAATACAAATAACACGTTGTTGTGTGGATGTCCCGTCTTTCTAACCCGAACATTTTCTAAACAGATTTTACATCATTTACTAGAACATTTGGGGCCTAATTAGGAGCTTCTGCGTGAGGAAAACTAGCCGAGGGTGAAACAGATGAAGCGTCTATATCATTTAGTCAAAGTCGTCTGTAGATATCTGTAAATGTGTGCAGAGATTTTGGCGTTAAGCACAGAAAATCTGCTGCATATCAAACACAACAACCGAACTGAAGAAACTTTATAAACTTTATTATTTATGCTCAAGGGCGCAGCTGGATGGTGGGCATATTGACCATCATTATGAGCACAGTAGTAAAGAAATGGGCAGCGGTGAGAACAAAGTATGGAAAGTGAATAAAAAGTGAAATAAACTTTAACATTATTAAATTAGGCAACCAGAACGCATTATATTGTGTAATTATGCAGTGCTGTGGCTCAGGTGGTAGAGCGGGTTATCCACTAATCACAGGGTTGGTGGTTTGATTCCCGGCCCACGTGCCTCCATGTGCCGAAGTGACCTTGGGCAAGATATTGAGCCCCAAGTTGCTCCTGATGGCAGGCTAGTGACTTGTGTGTGAATGAAAAACAGTGTAAAGTGCTTTGTAGAACCGATTAAAAGGTGCTATGTAAGTGCAGACCATTTACATAAAACCTGCACATTATGGACATGCTGGATCTTTAACATTAATTGTAAATATAAAAAAATTTTTAAAAGGATGGATAGAATGCTGATACCCCATCCAGGGTGCCCCCCACTTTGTGCCCTGAGTTCCCTGGGATAGACTCCAGGCTCCCCCGTGACCCTGGGTAGGATAAGTGGTACAGAAAATGGATGGAAATATAAATAAGTTTAAACTCAAATTATTTTTGAATTATTCACTGTCAAAAGTAAATGTAAATGTGTGCAGGGTTTGCAAAAGTTTGTGTACTCTTAGGACTCTCAAGAAATTGAGTTGAGTTTGTTTGGTTTTGGTTTTAACACAGCCTTGATTGCCTTCCTCTCATCCAATTAAACTGAGCTTTAAATGCATAAACATACTGAAAATACTCGCTAGACATTAGCTGGCCTGTTAACTAGAACGGTCATACATCTGTCAAAAATACACTCACCAAGAGCGAACAGAAGTATCGATCAATTTGCTCTTGCCTGATTTAACTGAATTTGATAGAAATTCCTGAATGAGAATAAATCAGCTCACACTTAGCTCATACATTAGCTTCCTTCCAAATTATGGAACAAATAAATGACTTATCTACTGACTTTAAAACAATCTCTCTCACTCTCCTGATTGGCTGTGGGTCCTGCCAGTCACCTTGTAGCTGGACTTCTTTTTGGCTGGAGCATGATGACCTTTGAGGTGATGTATGCGTACAAATTTCCCACCAAATCCAAGCCTATACCCCTGACACAGGACTGACTGTCATTTGCTAATATAGGCTTGTCAGAGCGACTCTCAGCAGCTCAGGAACATCATATTATACATTTTTTTTCTTTCTTTACTGACACAACAATCGTTTTTTTTTTTTTTTTTTTTTTCAGCTTCAAATCAGGATATTTATAAAATCTTTATGCCCATGTAGAAAGAATTCAGTAGCTGTCATGCTTTCATCTTCCCCTTGCACAGTGAGCTGTTTCTCTTGATTTGGTCTGGAGATCATCATCTTTTGAGAACACATCATCCTGCAGCCCCTTAAAGTAGAAAGTCATCTTTCTAACACTGGAGCTTCAGCATGGAGCTCTCCTGAGCCTCACCGGTAGCCTACTTCTTTTTCTTGTGTGTGTCTGCAACCTACTTAGAGGCCTTTTTAAAACCTAGGGAACCCAGGGAAACTGTTCATTTCTGAGCTCCCATTGCTGGAACCACCTGAAGGGAGTGGCGCTTAATTAAATAGCGGTGGTCCTGGCCCAAAGTAGAGCGGGCAGCTCCAGTGAGACCAAGCCAGCTGAGCTCACGATGCGGTTCTCACCTGTACGCATTCCTGAAGGTTCTCAGCAACATGCCTCAGGTGGACTATTAAATATTAAGCCATTAAATGGACTATGGACATCTCAATACCTTTACTATCATTAACAATGGCAGGATCTAAGAATGTACATGAATATAAAATCTGGAAACGTGTCCGTGTTCTCCTGCTATCCCAAGCAACCTAACATCACTAGTATCACTAACAATAGGTAACTTAGCTGGCTGGTTAATTAACTGCTACACTGTTAGATGATGTTTCATTGTAACGAGTAAAGAAAATAAAGCGTATTAGCATGTGATACCTGGCCTTAACTTTTGTTTTTAATTGCTTTAATTATTACTTAAATTTGTTTTCTAATTACTTTTAGTTCACTGTTTTATTAGCCTATAGAGAATGTGCTATTATTGATTATACAACCGAGAATATATTAGCAGTGATTTCGAGCACACCGGTGAGATCTAAAAAACAAAGAGACTGATTGTCAAAAGATCGAACACCAGAACAATTACTTGTTTTAAATCTGTCTCGTTAAGTGCATTATCGACTCCAGGCTTTAATTTAAAGCATAGTAAGGCTTTGAGGAAGAGGTCGACTTGTTTAGAGTTTATTCATCTTTATGAAAAGAAAATATATGGCACTATATTACGACTCAATCTATCAGATTTTATCATATATAATTAAATAGTATATAATATAATTTACACTATATTATACATATATTTCATAATATACTTTTTTATTATTGCTGGAGAATGCATAGATTATGACACTTATTTATATATTTCACATGTATATTGATGATTCCATGATTGGTGTGCCATTTAGCCCATCAAATTGTTAACATACATTTAACCATTCAAAAAATTTCATTTTTTTTTGCTCAGGTAACCATATCTCACTTTTTTTTAATAAGAATTCTTTGCTGCATTTTTGCTCTTAAATGAGGAATCGGGTTTAGCATAGAACTAGTGAATACACAAAATGTGGACATCAAGGACATTTTAATGATTTGCTAAAATGTATTTTTAAATTAATGATTTACTTTCAGTCTATAATTTGCATAACAGGGTTGTTCTTTCAAAGTGACCTCATTAGTTAATCTCAAAACATCAGCGACAAAAAAAATGAGAGAACTTGCTTTTCTTCTTCCCATGATCTTCAGGAAATTTGGATGATGCAACTTCCCATTGAACATGACTTGAGGAATATTCCAAATATTTCATAGGGGTGAACATGTCCAGGTAACAGATTTGAGTGTATGCTGTGGAACAAGTTACAATCTATTAGGAAAATCAAATGGTTTCCATCACGTAAGGGGAACTGGATTAATGGTTTCCATCAGATTCCTCTAAGCTTCCATTAGGAATTTTTTGGTTACTCTTAAATACCACCAGAACCCAATAACCCAGTAATTACACATATCTGCCCTTCACCTAGTCTAGTTTGCCATCTGAGTAACTTTTCGTATGATGCAACAAGCTCCCAGTGCACAAAAAAAAAAAAAACATTTAAACAAAACAATTGCTTGTCTCAAAATGCTTTATTTGCTTTTAGGTTTGGAAATTTAGGTTTGCCTGGAGCATAGGTGGGGGAATCTTTAATGCTGATGAATGCTTTTTCCATCAAGTGGAAAAAAAAGACTTTGTTCCTGAACCATTGTTCCAGTTGAATATACATGGCCTCCGGCACTTTTCCTGTTTATATCGCTGTCTTTGGGGAAAAAAGTGACATGTCCTTCATTTGTAGACCGACTCGTGATACAGATCCAAGGATTTGGCCTTCCTGAGTTGAATGAGTTGCAAAATGGCTTCAAGATTATAATACAATTCCAGACACCTTGATTTACACCTAGACGACATTAGAAATGACCCAGAACACCTTAGACGTGACTTGTATTTTGAAAGAGCTTCATGGTTATGCCATCTAAACTTGTAGAAATGTAACTCTATGAGTCGGAGTGGTTCATAGAGCTGAAGTCAGACCTCAAAAGGAATCCAGGGCTTTGTTCACACTGATTTATTTCTTACACACTGTATAACTTACATACATATTTCTTACACATTATAGTCTTAGATTGATATCAGTTCTTAGAGGAACCATGCAGGTGTGAGATATAATGATAAAGGTGCATCTGGGAAATGTTAGTTATGTTATGCTAGTGATCAGCTACCAACATAAAGATTTGGCCATCGATTATGTTTTACCATAAAGAGAATATACAATCAAGGTTATGAACACACACACACACACACACACACACACACACACACACACACACACACACACACACACACACACACACACACACATATATATATATATATATATATATATAGAGAGAGAGAGAGAGAGAGAGAGGGGGGGGGGGGGAGTATTTGATCCCCTGCTGATTTTGTACGTTTGCCCACTGACAAAGAAATGATCAGTCTATAATTTTAATGGTAGGTGTATTTTAACAGTGAGAGACAGAAAAAATCCAAGAAAAACACATTTCAAAAAAGTTATAAATTGATTTGCATTTTAATGAGGGAAATAAGTATTTGATCCCCTATCAATCAGCAAGATTTCTGGCTCCCAGGTGTCTTTTACACAGGTAATGAGCTGAGATTAGGACTCTCTTAAAGGGTAAATCTCAGTTTGTTACCTGTAAAAAGACACCTGTCCACAGAAGCAATCAATCAATCAGATTCCAAACTCTCCACCATGGCCAAGACCAAAGAGCTGTCCAAGGATGTCAGGGACAAGATTGTAGACCTACACAAGGCTGGAATGGGCTACAAGACCATCGCCAAGCAGCTTGGTGCCAAGGTGACAACAGTTGGTGCAATTATTCGCAAATGGAAGAAACTGTCGGTCTCCCTCGGTCTGGGGCTCCATGCAAGATCTCACCTCGTGGAGTTTCAATGATCATGAGAACGGTGAGGAATCAGCCCAGAACTACATGGGAGGATCTTGTTAATGATCTCAAGGCAGCTGGGACCATAGTCACCAAGAAAACAATTGGTAACACACTACGCCGTGAATGACTGAAATCCTGCAGCGCCCGCAACGTCCCTCTGCTAAAGAAAGCACATGTACAGGCCCGTCTGAAGTTTGCCTGAATGATTCAGAGGAGAACTGGGTGAAAGTGTTGTGGTCAGGTGTGGTCAGATCTCTTTGGCATCAACTCAACTCGCCGTGTTTGTAGGAGGAGGAGGAATGCTGCCTATGACCCCAAGTCATAACACCATCCCCACCGTCAAACATGGAGGTGGGAACATTATGCTTTGGGGGTGTTTTTCTGCTAAGGGGACAGGACAACTGCACCGCATCAAAGGGACGATGGACGGGGCCATGTACCGTCAAATCTTGGGTGAGAACCTCCTTCCCTCAGCCAGGGCATTGAAAATGACCTTAATAACTTGGAGAGGATCTGCAAAGAGGAGTGGGACAAAATCCCTCCTGAGACGTGTGCAAACCTGGTGGCCAACTACAAGAAACGTCTGACTTATTTCACTCATTAAAATGCAAATCAATTTATAACTTTTTTGAAATGCGTTTTTTTGGTTTTTGTTGTTATTCTGTCTCTCACTGTTAAAATACACCTACCATTAAAATTATAAACTGATAATTTCTTTGTCAGTGGGCAAACGTTCAAAATCAGCAGGGGATCAAATACATTTTTCCCCCACTGCACACACACACACACACACACACACACACACACACACACACACACACACACACACACACTGTGTATATATAGCCACTATATACATATATAATCATCTACAGCTGGATTCTAGTCAAACTTCTACAGCATGTTGTTGTCAAACTGAATTTTTAATGGGGTAATTTTTTGACATCCAGAATACATAAAATCCTTTGTGACAAAAATAGATCTGTCAAAATTGAGCTAACACAGTCTATGAGTAAAAGAAGTAAAATCCAAACTGAAAATCAAACAACTGGACAAACATGACTTTCATATCTTATTTACTCTGAGAAAAGCTTATGATGTCAATATCATGATAAGGATATAATATTACCATTTTAAGGACATCACATTATCATACTAATCACTCCTCCCTCGCAGATCCATGGTCTCGGTTTGATCCTGAGCTCAGGTTACTGTCAGTATAGAGTTTTGGGTGTGTTTCCTCTAGTTTTCTCCCACCTCGCAAAAACATGCCAGTAGATGACTGTGCAAAATTTCCCCTAGATGTGAATCAGTGTGTGAATGTGTGTGCATGGTGCCCTGCAATGGACTGTTGTATTCCCACCTCATGCTCAGTGTTCCCGGGATAGACTCCGGATCTGTTGCTAAACTGACCAGGATAAAGCACTTCCAGTACAGAAGACGAATGAACGACGTACGTACAGTGGGGGAAAAAAGTATTTGATCCCCTGCTGATTTTAACGTTTGCCCACTGACAAAGAAATGATCAGTCTATAATTTTAATGGTAGGTGTATTTTAACAGTGAGAGACAGAATAACAACAAAAACCAAAAAAACGCATTTCAAAAAAGTTATAAATTGATTTGCATTATAATGAGTGAAATAAGTATTTGATCCCCTATCAATCAGCAAGATTTCTGGCTCCCAGGTGTCTTTTACACAGGTAATGAGCTGAGATTAGGAGCACTCTCTTAAAGGGAGTGCTCCTAATCTCAGAATGTTACCTGTAAAAAGACACCTGTCCACAGAAGCAATCAATCAATCAGATTCCAAACTCTCCACCATGGCCAAGACCAAAGAGCTGTCCAAGGATGTCAGGGACAAGATTGTAGACCTACACAAGGCTGGAATGGGCTACAAGACCATCGCCAAGCAGCTTGGTGCCAAGATGACAACAGTTGGTGCGATTATTCACAAATGGAAGAAACTGTCAGTCTCCCTCGGTCTGGGGCTCCATGTAAGATCTCACCTCATGGAGTTTCAATGATCATGAGAATGGTGAGGAATCAGCCCAGAACTACATGGATCTTGTTAATGATCTCAAGGCAGCTGGGACCATAGTCACCAAGAAAACAATTGGTAACACACTATGCCGTGAATGACTGAAATCCTGCAGCGCCAGCCAGGTCCCCCTGCTAAAGAAAGCACATGTACAGGCCCGTCTGAAGTTTGCCTGAATGATTCAGAGGAGAACTGGGTGAAAGTGTTGTGGTCAGGTGTGGTCAGATCTCTTTGGCATCAACTCAACTCGCCGTGTTTGTAGGAGGAGGAATGCTGCCTATGACCCCAAGTCATAGCACCATCCCCACCGTCAAACATGGAGGTGGGAACATTATGCTTTGGGGGTGTTTTTCTGCTAAGGGGACAGGACAACTGCACCACATCAAAGGGACGATGGACGGGGCCATGTACCATCAAATCTTGGGTGAGAACCTCCTTCCCTCAGCCAGGGCATTGAAAATAACTTTTTTTAAGTGTGTTTTTCTGGATTTTTTTGTTGTTATTCTGTCTCTCACTGTTAAAATACACCTACCATTAAAATCATAGACTGATAATTTCTTTGTCAGTGGGCAAACATAAAAAATCAGCAGGGGATCAAATACTTTTTTCCCCCACTGTATGTCAGACACAGGGTTTATGGATAATGCAGTATGATTGCACCAAATGAAATATATGCTGTAAGAACCATTAAAAATCAATGAGTCTGTGATAGATATTTCATACCAGGATTCATTATGTATTCATGAATAATAAATATCACCTGTGAAAACTTGGTGAAAATAAATACAGTCTCTGGTCATGGACCAACACTTATATTAGTCCGTAATTGAGTTATCCCGCTCTTGTACTTTTTTGAATAAATGATGAATGAGTCTGTGTTGTAAAGCTGAATGAGTCTCGGAGCTCATAATCCTCCCACTGCTCATTAGCTGAGCCAGTAATACAGCCCAGTTCCCTTTTTCCATGTCTTCTGCTTTGTTTACCCCTCTCAGTACACAACCTTGTGCTTTTCCTTTATTAGAAACTAAAAGGCTTTGAGCATCCAAACAGATGATATGAACAGGTTTCGTCACGCCCGGGGCTACTCAGTGCTGCCTTGTTGAGGCTGTTTTTTTTGTTGTTGTTGTTTTTTCCCCCCAATGATTGCTTTTTTTTAGCACACGGTTTTGTCCTTCTGCCAAAATTGGTGCAGTGTTACAGCCAAAGGGAAGGCCAGGTAATGCACATTAAAGACATAAGGTTGTAGATGGAAATTAAAAAGAAAGCACTCTAAAAGCCTTTACTGATTAAGATTTTAAAAAAGACCTCACATTATTGTCTTGCATTTATTTATTTCACCTTTTATTTAATGAATCTCTTCAATTTAATCTCTCCGAGACACTACCACTGTGAACAGTGGTTTTGTTTAATTAATTAATTAATCATGTTACAATAAATTGTAAAAATCACATATGATTTAATTGAGTCCTTTCAGTTAAGTCCATTTCGGTTCCAAGTTTTTTTTTTTTTTTTTAATAGAAATACTATAAAATATGGACAAGTTCAAGGGGGCGAATACTTATGGAAGGCGCTGTAGGTAAAACTGGACAGTTGAAGATTGGAAAAACATTGCATTCTGATTTTCCAAACCCGTCCACTTTCATTGAGTCTGCGCCCACTGTAGCCTTAGATTCCTGTTCTTCGCTGACAGGTGGTCTTCTGCACCTGCTTTTGTAGCCCATTTACCTCAAGGTTCGATGTGATGCTTTTCTGCTCATCATGGTTGTACAGAGTGATTATTTGACTTATCGTACTCTTCCTGTCAGCTCGAACGAGTCTGGCCATTTTCCTCTGACCTCTCCCATCAACAAGGTGTTTCCACCCACAGAAATGCCGATCACTTGTTTCTATATGTTTCTGAAATACTCAGATTGGCACCAACAACCGTGCCACAGTCAAAGTCACCGAGATCACATTTTTCCCTTATTCTGATGTTTGATGTTTGATTAACTGAAGCTCTTGACCTGTATCTTTGATGTACGATTCTATTCATTGCACTGCTCCCACAAAAATCATTTTAGTTGGACACTTGTAGCACCACATATCTATGTATTACAGTTAATACTAACGCCGTCTATGAGTCTTTTATGTACAGGTTTAATGGCTTTAGTTTCAGAGTGCTCCTGTGTTTTATTAAACACACATTTGGAGTCACATTAGGATCTCAGCGTGAGCAGTTAATGCGTCGAAGCAAAGATCTAGCATTCGTTATTTATCTATAGCAGTAATAGTGATTAAATTGTAATAAAGCATATGAAACTCCAGGGGTTCAAAAAACCTTTCATTAGCAGTGTTTATGTGCAAAAAATATATGTAATGTACAAAGAAAGTATGTTTGATTAAATGCAAGAATAAGGTTTTTTTGTTCTTTTCTTTTCTTTTTAAATAAATTTATGTCTCTTTTTGCATAGCTGTAGCAAAAATAACATTGCTATTAAAGACGTTTAATATCAGAACTCAGAAGGTGGGCATTTAATGAAGATGATTTAATTGTGGTCTTAATTTCTCAAAAAAAGTAGAAGGTCATAGAAAGACACACAGAGATAAAGGTGGGTGATGGAACTCATAATACTCCTACTATACCTTTCATTTTTTGTCATTAGACATTAGTTTATTCTCTGTTATTGTGTCCTTACAGCCCCCGTGTTAATAAACTTTTGACTTTGAGGAGGATGTAATAAACTTTCTGGAAAACAGGAAGTTCAGTGATTCTGAATGTTAATAAGTTGAATCAATTGTTGCACCATCAATGATAAAACAATATAAATTAGCATCAAAGCCCTAAAGGGATTGTACAAAGTGGGCTCTTCTGTTCTAAATGGCCTGCTCAGGCCATCAGTTACTCTCTCTTGTACTTTTCATGCCTAGGAAGTTGAGATCCACTTCACCCCCCGAGGGTCTAAGCAGAAATTAGCCAGCTCCCTCGACTCCATCTCACCACGAATAGCTCCACTTTGATTTCACCTCTCTCATTAGATTCCCCTTTCGCCAGCCCGTGGAGCTCGTCGCAAGTTCAAACAGACTCTTTAACTTCTCTATGGCATCCGAGCTTCTGCAGCAATTCACGGCGACGGTCGATATTTCTCTCTGAGACGGAACGCAAATCTGGCACATGAGTCATAAGTCATTATCGCTGATGTGGAAGAGGTAGTCGGAGGCACGATCATGAAATGATTAGATAACCTGATCTTATCTGAAGAAATTGCCTCTGAATGTTTCTCGGCTCCTCCAGCAGACACCTCGCAACTTGCGACTTGTCGTTATAAACGTCCTCAGCCCTCAGTCTTTCAGAAAAATGTGTTTTTTTTGTTTCCTCATCGACTGGACGTCATCGTGGCCAATCTGGTTTGTTTCATTTGATGTCCATCAATAAGCAATCCAGCAGAAGCTGCTGGAGAGGATTTCAACCCTGTTATAAAAGTAATTGCAGAGGCGCTTCTAATGAAGACAAAAGCAACAGCAGGGCGGAGATGATCAAAGAGAATGAAGACATTTCCTCAAAATTGATTTCCTGTTTTTCGTGCTTTGTCTTTTAACAAAGATGTCTGGGCAGGAAGGGTGATGGTCACGGTTCAGGGCTGAGAATAGCAAAAACCAGGAGGGAAAATAAATATGGCAGAGCAGATTTATAGTCTTCTTCCAGTATTTTCAATTCAATTCAATTTTATTTGTATAGTGCTTCTAACAGTAGGACATTAACCACAATGCTAAGCTGTAGTTAAATGTTGTGTTTCTTCTCCATTCAACAGCATTTTATTCGCAAAATGGAATTAACATTGGCATCTCTGCAGTGGTATTTCTTTTGGGTTTTACTACAGTATGTCTTTTTCCAGTCTTCAACTGTCCAGTTTGGGGGAGTCTGTGCCCACGATAGCCTCAGATTCTTGTTCTTGACTGACATGAGTGGAACCTGATATGGTCTTCTGCTGTTGTAGCTCATCCACCTTAAGGCTTGATGTGTTGTGCCTTCGTAGATGCTTTTCTGCTCACCACGGTTGTACAGAGTGCTTATTTGTGTTACTGTAGACTTCCTGGCAGCTCAAATCAGTCTGGTCATTCTCCTCTGATCTCTCTCATCAACAAGGTGTTTCAGCCTGCAGACCCTTTGTACACAGGATGCTTTTTTTGTGTTTCGCACCATTCAGTGTAAACTCTAGAGATTGTTGTGTGCGAAAATCCCAGGAGATCAGCAGTTTCTGAAATACTCAAACCAGCCCATCTGGCACCAACAAATATGCCAGGGTTAAAGTCACAGAGATCACACTTTTCCTTCATTCTGATGTTTGATGCGAACATTACTCGAAGCTCTTGACTTGTACAGTATCTGCATGATTTTATGCAATGTTCTGCTGCCACATGATTGGCTCACTGGATAACTGTATAAATGAGCAGGTGTGCAGGTGTTCTTAATAAAGTGGATGGTGAGTGTATATGGACACCTGACTATCACACTTGTGCTTGTTGAACATCCCATTCCAGATTTAGTCCCCCTTTGCAGTTATAATAAGCTCCACTCTTCTGGGAAGGCTTTCCAATAGATTTTGGAGCGTGGCTGTGGGGATTTGTGTTCATTCAGCCACAAGAGCATTAGTGAGGTCAGGCACTGATGCCAGGTGAGGATGTCTGGGGTTCAGTCGGCGCTCCAGTTCATCCCAAAAGTGTTCAGTGGGGTTGAGGTCAGGAGTGCAGGACACTCGAGTTCTTCCACTCTAACCTTGGCAAACCATGTCTTCATGGAGCTCGCTTTGTGCACATGCTGTCATTGTCATGCTGGAACAGGTTTGGGCCTCTTAGTTCCAGTGCAGAGAAACTGTAATGCTACAGCATGCAAAGACATTCTAGATAACTCTGTGTTTCCAACTTTGTGGCAACAGTTTGAGGAAGGAACACATATGGGTGTGAGGCCTATCTAGAAGTAGAACTGTACAATTAGTGTAAAATGTTATGACTGGATTAAGATTTAATCTCGCATGTAAGCCATCGCATTTATTTAATCCTATTTCTTGTTTGTCAGGAAATTAGATTAATTTTAATCCTGTTGTACTGTTAATTTAAACTTTGAATTACTTGGAGATTAATGTTAATCTCTGCAGCTGAGATGGTTTCAATTAAATAAATACATTTACTAATAGTGTATAGTGGATGGAATGCAGAAAATAAAACTTTCCTCAAAGTGCACTAATAAGGGAAGGACCAAGACAGTGATAATGAGTAAAATGTTTGGTTTAGTTTCTTTTTAGCCTCGTGAATCCATCATGGTGGACAATCAGAACTAATTCCAGATCCAGAGGTTAGGCTTTTAATCAGCAGGTTAAGATTTTTTTTTTTTTTTAAATCACTGAATTGTTAAACTAAGTTTCAAATTAAACAGTGCAACACAACTTAAAATAATAGTTTAGATCAGAAATGTCTGATTAATACATTAACTCTAAACTCTGTTTAATCCTTATTTTGGTTTCATCTGACCATAGAACCTGATCCCATTTGAAGTTCCAGTAGTGTCTGGCAAAATGAAGATGCTTGAGTTTGTTTTTGGATGAGAGTAGAGGCTTTTTTCTTGAAACCCTTCCAAACAACTTGTGGTGATGTAGGTGACTTCGGATTGTAGTTTTGGAGACTTTCTGACCCTAAGATGCAACTAAATTCTGCAATTCTCCAGCTGTGATCCTTGGAGATTATTTGGCCACTCGAACCATCCTCTTCACAGTGCGTTGAGACGATATAGACACGCGTCCAATTCCAGGTTGATTCATAACATTTCCAGTTGACTGGAACTTCTTATTGCCCTGATGGTGGAAATGGGCGTTTTCAATGCTTGTGCTATTTTCTTATAGCCACTTCCCATTTTGTGAAGCTCAACACCCTTTTGCTGCACATCACAGCTACAGTATATTCATTGGTCTTACCCATTGTTATGAATGACTAAGGGAATTTGGCCTATGTGTTACCTCATATTTATACCTCTGTTATATTTTTCTCATATGGATTCATGGGGTGACAATAATTGTTGCACACCTATATTTAACAAAGAGGTTGTTGTTGTTTTTTTTTGATAAACCTGTGTTGTGTTTGCAATTGTTTGATATCCATTAGAGCAGAGTATTTTTGTGAATTGTTTTAAAAAAGATCAAAAGGTTAAACAATAAAGACAATTTTTCACAGCCTTCTTTGCTCATATTTACCAAGGGTGCCAATATTAGTGGAGGGCACTGTGTATATACAGTACTGTGCAAAAGTTTTAGGCACCTATTTTTTTTAGTACAATAAGTGAGTGTGAAAGTCAAAGTCTCCAGAAGAACTGTGGCTGGTTCTGCAAGATGCTCAATAAAACTTACCAGCTCATTTCCTTATAAAACTGCACACATTGTACCGGAGACTACTATTTATATTTCTTTTCTTTTTTTTTTTTTTGTCACACCAAATATTGACTTTTTCATTTACTACTGTTTACTACTCATTACTGTATTTTTTTAAAATGTAGAAACATTTAATTTCATTTTTTTGAAGGCATCTTTGCTCTACAGCATTAAGTATTATTTTTAATACAAACTGTAAGCAGAATGAAGAACCCAGTTCACAGACTGATATTCACAGAGTCGTATCCTATCTCTGCCTCTTTTTGGCAAAGTCCCATATGTCAGGAGCGCAGAAGCCAAAGGGATGACATCATTAATGCCATGACAGGCACTGGTAGCTGAGGGATGCTGTCTGTTCGCCAGATGCCAGACTGCTACACTGTTATAATGGAGCAGCCTTGATTTCTAATTATTTTAATCTCTTGGACTTCCAACGTGCCAAAACTGACGGAAGTTCTCTATGTTGGAAGAGACTGAAATTTGTTTTGGAAAGTTTTGTCAAGAGAAACAATGTCATCTTTCCTTTCGCTAAAGTATGAGTTTGGACGCAATAACTACAGTCGCAATCAAAATTATTCAACCCCCATTGCAAATCAGGTTTTCTGTCAAAATTTACAGACTTTCAGCTGTTTGCAACGAACAAATCAAACAAAAGCAATTGAAATAGTTCAACACAACGAATGCTTTAAGTGGTTTCCCCAAATTCAACTGAACATGCAACTTATAATGACTTCTCCAGTCTCAAAATTATTCAACCCCCTGAATAGAATCCCTCACAACAGCACAAATGCGCAAAACAGGTGTTGTCTCAAGCACACTTGATGCAACTAATCAAGAGCTTCATTAGTTGCACCAGGTGTGCTTGAGCTGGAGCACATGAAATATCTGAACTGGCTAGGGGCAGAAAATACATGAAATACCTGGACAGGGCAGAAAAAGGAAGCTATCAACGGCTGCAACCAGATTTCTGAGAAGGCAGGTTGTGAAAAACCCTCGAGTGTCTGCAAAAGACCTGCAGCAAGACATGGTGGCAACAGGCACTGAGGTCTAATACTACTTGAAGAAGGCGGTTGCAGCACGCAAACCAAAGAATATTACTGAACTGGAGGCCATTGCTCATTACGAATGGGCTAAGATTCCTCAGGAACGCTGCCAGAAGCCGGTGTCTGGCTATGCATCTCGTTTGAAGCAGGTCATAACAGCAAAAGGGTGCTCTACTAAGTACTAAAGATGCTTGCCATGAAGGGGTTGAACAATTTTGAGACTGGAGTAGTCATTATAAGTTGCATTTTCAGTTGAATTTGGGGAAGCCACCTTTCTTTGAATTTCTTTAAATTTATATTTTTGAGTAATGCGACAGCTTTATTCTCCTCTCTATATGATCAGTAAATCAAATTCTGCCATTGGTGTCTAGCTCGTGATTAGTGGTAAGTGTTACATGATGTGTATATAGTGTGAAAACATGTATAAACGTATAAATTTTCCAGGGTCTAGGGAGGACTGGGTTTTTCAAATGAACAAAATAACATGACTATATAATATCTGATTGAAGATGTTTCATCAAATCAGTGCAATTAGATTAATTTAGCACCTATATCGTGATTGATTGCAGCTTGAACGGAGGTGGTGTGGAATTAAATATGACTGAAGGGCAGGTATTAAATTTGTGGAAGGTCATGCATGCTAGCTAAAGACCAAATATGTTTTTTACTTAATCCTTACTTAATTAATGAGAAAGATTCTCTAACTTGTCTCGCAATGGGTTGGCACCCCGTCCAGGGTGTCCCCGCCTTGTGTCCCGAGTCCCCTAGGATAGGCTCCAGGCTCCCCTCTACCCTGTGTAGGATAAGCGGTACAGAAAATGGATGGATGGGATGGATGGATTCTCTAACTTATTACTTACCACCACATATTTAATATTCACAACACATTCACACTTCTGACACCAAAAGCATTTAAAGACCTGTGAAAAAGGTTTTCATTTCATTTACATACACTTTTATACAGAACACACATACTCATGTCTTTAATTATTTATTTTATATTTGAAACAATTTTAGATGTCTGTCTCCACCTTTAATCAGTGGTATACTCAAAGCCGTTACTTGCTATAAGCAATATGTGAGTTTAAAACATGAGGTTTAAAATAAATATTAAAAAAACACACACACACACGCTTTACTATCATTCGGCAAAAATGTTATTATAAATGTTATTAATCAGTCGCAATGCTTTCTTGCTTCCATTTGTTGATGTAATTAAAATGCATAAAGTTATTGGCTAACTATAGCTTATTAGCTAGTATCTAGAGTAAGAAGTGTTAGGCTAATTAACGCTAAGTTGTTAGCTCGTTACTCTTAGCTATGAGCGCCTCTCCGGAAGAAATTATTTCAAACCTTTTAGTATGCTAAGTAGCCTAATGGCCATTGGCAGGAATGAGGCTAGTGTTGGGTACAAACGCAGGTTTTATTGATGAACATAAATCAGCAGCGGGGCAACTCCGAAAACATAATCAAAAACATGCGAAAAGACAGGCGATCGGCACACAGACTGAAGTGACGGGCAAAACAAGAAACTAAAGTATACAAAAATGAGCATGGTCAATACAGAATAGCATCAGAGACCAAAGGCTTCGACTTGCTGCTAGTGTCAAGCAAGGAGTGAAACTTTGCACTGAATGGCAATCAAAGCAGACTGCAATTTGTGCTCTGCGAAAATATTTAGAGGAGGAAGTACAGCATCATCCTACAATACTGCAATATAAGTGACCTGTTTAAACATCTTAAACATAAAACTCAGCTCAAGGAGTTCATTGCTAGCAGGTAAGCTGGCTACATGGGAAAAAAATGTCTATAGACAAAGGTAGCTGAGTGAAACTAACTTACCTAGTATGTTGTTCTTGAAGACAATGAAACAGACTTTACTTACAGCTGTACAGAAAAACTTTTCCGAAGTGAAAACCACACATTTAAAACTCATTTAAAGGTAAATTATGTAGCTAGCTAACGCACTTCATTTGAAATCAAGTAGCTACTGAAACAAGTAGCCTAAACATACACATGTGCACTTTTCATGACCACTTTCTAAACCAGGGAAACATAAACAGAGTGGAAAGAATCTTTTCCATGACACCAGTGATTGATTTATACATTAGTCATCAGTAATGACAAGTACCAAAAAAAACAAGTACCCAAAAAAAAATGGTACTTTTTGACACAAAACCTGTGCAGGAACTGTAGACACAGTATGTACTCAGCACTGAGCGACATCCAAGCCAATCTGACTTTTATTCTGACTGAAAATTTATGTTGAAATTTGGAGAAAACACCACAGAGTTCTTCCTCGTAATCTTGCAACCAGCAGCATATTTCCTTTCACTGTATCATCCTGACCACCTCTTCCTTAATATCAACGAAGATAAAAAGAAAGAAGCAAAGAATGGTTCAGCCAGTAAGGACATTTCTGAATAAGAGTTCACCACAGTGGAACTTTTGTGCTCAAGTCAAGCGTGCAGGAGTGTTTAATTGAAACAGAAAAGTGATATGAAGCTCAAATCCTGAAGTATTACAGGGGTCGAAAAAAGAAGAAATCTCATTAAGTCATGGCGTCTTTCTCACTCTGCATTACTTTTATCTCTGTTTTCACAAGAACTTAGGCATGCAAGAGGAGCTGAGCGGCAATTGATTGATTCCTCGCTCTTATCATTGCTCTGCTAACTCGCCCTGAGGTTACTGATGCACTTATTGCTTGGTTCAAAGGGAAGTTGTTTGTAATTTTTATTTGCAAAGCTGTGAAGCTGCTGAGGCAAATCCATAATTAATCATGTCACATCTGTGTGTTCTCTCTTGCAAATAATCAGGGACATTTGGCATTTCAGGCAACTTTTCACAGAGGTACCATTACTTTAGTGCAGTGAGCGTGAAGAAAGTGAAGTGGAATCAAACTAGAGAGAGGGATTTTTCAAGAGCCTGTCAATTTCTCGTCGGAGGACACACCCGTGTATTAATGACCTTCCTCAAATTTTCATTTAAAATGTGAAAATAGAGATACATTTCTATTTTTTAGCCGACTGTACAAGAACAGTTCATCAAATGCTAACTATGCAATGTTTTATAACAACAGAGACACAGATGAGATATTGAAATGTTTTATACAGC
The DNA here is from genome assembly GCA_023630585.1 of Cranoglanis bouderius. Classification (NCBI taxonomy): domain Eukaryota; kingdom Metazoa; phylum Chordata; class Actinopteri; order Siluriformes; family Cranoglanididae; genus Cranoglanis; species Cranoglanis bouderius. The sequence continues at coordinate 3,909,133 of CM042572.1, forward strand.
TGCCTGCTAAAGTTTGCATGGTTTGTTGTTGAAACTTCCATCTATCCACTTTTTGTACCACTTAACCTACACAGGTTCACAGGGAGCCTGGAGCCTATCCCAGGGAATTTGGGGCATGAGGCAGGGGACACCCTGGACAGGGTGCCAATCCATCACAAGGCACAATCACACACATGTTCACACATATACTACAGACAAGTTTGAGATGCCAATGAACCTACAACACGTCTTTGGACTGGGGGAGAAAGCCGGAGTACCCAGAGGAAACCCCTGAAGCATGAAGAGAACATGCAAAATCCGCACAGGGTGGCAGCGGGAATCGATCCCCCCAACCCTGGAGGTGTGAGGCAAACATGCAAACCACTAAGCCACCTTTTTTTTTGTATCTAACTTGTAAAATAGAAGTAAAGTTTAAACAGAGAGGGGTGTTTAAACTTTACTTCTATTTTACAAGTTAGATACAAAAAAAAAAATTTAATTAAAAATGAAAAAGAACCAAACATCCCCAGGCATTTGACATCTGAGGGAGTTATGACAGAAATGTCAGGAGAACTCTGAGGTGAATATTTACAACTCGGTGGCTATGAAAGAAGTTAAAGTGTAATGTGAATAAGGTAGGGCGCAAGGGTGTAAACTCATGCAGGCAAGGTCATCATAGGAATATCTCATCTCATCTCATTTTCCATACCACTTATCCTACACTGGGGAGCCTATCCCTGGGAACTCGGGGCACAATGCGGGGGACACCCTGGACGGAGTGCCAGGGCACAATCACATACACATTCACACACCCATTCACACACAATGGACAATTTGGAAATGCTAATCAGCCTACAGCAACATGTCTTTGGACTGGGGGAGAAAACCAGAGTACCCAGAGGAAACCCCTGAAGCATGGGGGGAACATGCAAACTATGCGCACACAGGGCGGAGGCAGGATTCAAACCCCCAACCCCAGAGGTGTGAGGCAAACATGCTAACCACTACAGGCACGATGGCTTAGTGGTTAGCACGTTTGCCGTGCACCTCCAGGGTATCCTCCGGATAGGCTCCAGGCTCCCCCTCAACCCTGTGTAGGATAAGCAGTATGGAAAATGGATGGATGGATGGATGGAGTACATGCGTATGCATGAAAAGGAACCAGACCTATAACAAGGAAACTACAGAATTAGAAATGTACGGTGACTCAGTGGTTAGCACATCTGCCTCGCACCTCTGGGCTTGGGGGTTTGAATCTCACCTCCACCCTGTATGCGCTGAGTTTGCATGTTCTCCCCGTGCTTCAGGGGTTTCCTCCGGGTACTCTGGTTTCTTCCCCCAGTCCAAAGACTAAATTGTCCATAGTGTGTAAATGTGTGTGTGATTGTGCCCTGCGATAGGTTTGCACCCTGACCATGGTGTGCCCCGCCTTGTGCCCTGAGTTCCCTGTGATAGGCTCCAGGATCCCCCATGGTGGAGGTATAACTATAATGAATAGAAAGTATACGTCATTATTTAAATGTTTTAAAAAATCAACTGGGTTGACCCACTGGCATCAAAGCCTTTTTCAAGTTTCTTGTGTGTGAGTGTGTGAAACTGAACTACAATAATAAGTGTGCAGGATTCACTTATTGAGGGCTAGGACAAAAACAAAATGAACTGTGTCCTGAGCAGCTGGCACGGAATCCTTATTTAAGCCAAACGGCATTCTATCAAACTCGTACCCAACCTCTAGAACCTGAAGAGGCTTGTTTGTTCTGCCTTGACTGCATTTAATCTATACTTTGTATTTGTCTTGGTCTATGTTTTCGAGCCATCTATCTATCTTTTCTGATTGAGCATTCTCTTTTTTTTCTTACTTCTCTCCTCCAGCTATGGAGACATGGTGCCTAAGACGATCGCCGGGAAGATTTTCGGCTCCATCTGCTCCCTGAGCGGGGTTCTGGTAATAGCCTTGCCTGTGCCTGTCATCGTGTCCAACTTTAGCCGAATCTATCACCAGAACCAGAGAGCAGACAAGCGGCGTGCTCAGAAGGTACAGGTGAACACCTTTATCTAGTTGCTGAGCTTTGCCGCACTAACCGGGGGGACAAAGGCGGACCAGTGTATGTATATGTCTGTGTAAGAGAGAGAATGGTGCACCATTGTCTGCTCCAACACTGGCCCCAGATGAGTGACTAACACCTGGTATGCGCTGCACAGCTGGCTGGCACAATGGACCATGGCATGCCCTTGGATCGACCAGCAGTACACACACAAACATGCACACACACACACACACACACACACACACACACACACACACACACACTACCAAATGGACATTCATTCAAAGGCTCATTAGCTTAATAGTGATGCAGAGATTTGATGAGTGATGGCCTCATTTGATTAATGGAAATCGGACTGATCAGGCTTTCAGCAGGTGAGACAAATGAGGCCTTCATTCATTAAGAGCTTACAGATGTGTGCTTACTCACTAATCAAGAGCTTTTAAAAAACACTGCATGAATTTCAGCATTGTGTGATTTTTGTAATACTCTGTAATATAATAATAAGTGCCTATAGGTATCAGACATACCTCCCCCCCATAATGTATCATGAGTTGATTCATAATAGCAAGTTCCACCTGAGTTAGTAGCTACACTATATGGCCAAAAGTTTGTGAACACCTGACCATCACACCCATATGTACGTTCTTTTTGAACATCCCAGTCCAAATTTAGTAACCTCTTTGCTGTTACAATAACCTCCACTCTTCTGGGAAGGCTTTCCACTAGATTTTGGAGCGCAGCTGTGGGGATTTGTGTTCATTCAGCCACAAGAGCATTAGTGAGGTCAGGCATTGATGTTGGGAGAGGAGGCCTGGGGTGCAGTCGGCGTTCCAGTTCATCCCAAAGGTGTTCAGTGGGGTTGAGGTCAGGGTCCTGTGCAGGACACTCGAGTTCTTCCACTCTAACCTTGGCAAACCATGTCTTCGTGGCCCTCGCTTTGTGCACATGCTGTCATGGTCATGCTGGAACAGGTTTGGACCTCTTCGTTCGAGTGAAGGGAAGTTGTAATGCTACAGCAAACAAAGACATTCTATACAATTCTGTGCTTTCAAATTTGTGGCAACCATTTGGGGAAGAACCACATATGGGTGTGATGATCAGGTTTCCACATACTTAAGGCCATATAGTGTAGTTCTCCTTTATCAGACAACATCTACCAGTTAGGAGGGCAAAATTGCAAGTATGCAAGTACATAGTTTTTAACTGTATGCATTAAGTGAGGCCATTTAACCAATCAGGAGAAGACTTCACAAGGAGGCCATAAGATCTCAGCAGTGGCAAAAAGAGAGAAGCCACATGGCAGTATGCTATGGTCTTATATTCATTATACATGGCTGACTATAAAGGTTACAAGCATTATCAAGAATAAAATTTCCTTGGCATCACCACTACAAAATTTCCTGGTCTCTGATGAGCAATAGTATAACACAGTGTTTCCAGGTTGTTGTGTGTTGATCTGTTTTTGTTGGAGCATTGTAGTAACAGTCTCCTCTTCTGCCTCCTACGTGTTTTGTTTGCAATGTCAGTCAAACTGGCTTGTGGTTCTGGGATAAGTTTAGTAATAAACTGTACCAAAATCTCTACAGAAAGCTACAGTAGAAGTCTGGCTTGAGAGACTAGAAGAGCACTATACATGAACTAACAGATACTCACGGTTGCTTAGCATTGCTTTAACTTGACAGTGGATAGAGTAATACCATCCTTCTACTCAGCCACAGATTCAGATGGGTGACAAAAAATTAAAGGAAACAACAAAAACAACATCACCTTTTTTCTATCCTGATGGGCATGGTATCTTCCAGGATGACCCCGCCCCCATCCACAGGCCACGAGGGCTCACTGAATGGTTTGGTGTAGAAGAAAATGATCTAAATCATAAGCTATGGCCTCCACACTCACCAAATCTCAACTCAGTTGAACTGATTTTGGAGTAAGTGTAAGTGTTCGGTAGCACTCTCCACCACCATTGTCAAAACACCAACTGACGAAAGGATGTTGATCGCTTCAGTACAGTTCAAGAGACATGTCGAATCTACAGAAATGTGCATTAAAGCTGTTTGTGTGGCTCGTGGTGGCCTAAAACCTTACTAACACACTTTATGCTGGGTTTTCCATTAATACCCATAGAAGATATCCTTCTAATACCCTTTTACCCTAATAACCAAAACATACATAGTTAAAACAGACTAGGTTGTATTATATGGGATATTTTTTCCCTTTTTTTCCATATTATTTATTATTTTTTGAAGATAAACTAGTGAAAATTTATTTTACTCTTTCAATTCACCATCCTCTGTATGCCATATTCCCCAAAGCCGCAAAGAAAAAAGGCGATATAATGCAGCAATTTGCATTAGCTTGAGGTTGGATTGTTTGCTTTATTGAACATTTTGTTACATCTACTGCAGACTCTAATTATTTCAACAAGAAATTCAGTCAAATAAAACCTAAAATCCCACGAGTGTGCATAGTGCTGAAATAGTATGCGATTGCCAGTAAGTGTGCTTATGTTTTCCATTTATTTATAAGCGTGATACGGCTCAGTTGTCCCAGCGGACTGCTACGCAACCCCCAGTGGATGCTCAACCTGCTCTCCTTATGCTTAAATAACAGCAAATGCTCTCAAGTCCAGAGACAGTGCAGCTGACCTTTCAGAGCTGGCACATAAAAGCGAGCATGCAAGTAGAGAGAGAGAGAGAGAGAGAGAGAGAGAGAGAGAGAGGGAAAGAGAGAGAGAGAGAAAGAGAGAGAGAGAGACTGGACTAGACTAAACCAGACGGTGAAAGAACAAGAGAGATTCGCAGAGAGGAGTGAAAACAAGAAAAAGAGGGTCGGAGAGTTTGTTTTGGGAGACATTTGCCCTTAATAGTGCTCTTTTTCCACAAATAGCTCCAGTCAACAAGCTTGTTGGCAATTTGGTGAGTGGAGTCATTTAGTGTACCCTTCACACCTGCCAGGTAAAGGACAGATATGTCAGTGCATAAGCCTGATAAATTTTGCAACTGTTTAACAGCACCAGTCTTTGACAAATATAACACATACTGCACAACGTCTTTTGTATAATATATAAATAAGGAATGAAATACTTGGTGACGTTCTGTTATGGAAAAATAATCAAGTACATTAATTACATCTCTAAGTGTTTTTATTCCTCTTACACCACAGCAATGTGCCAAAGATTATGACAAATATTATTAATTAATATATGACACACCTGTTTATTGTTGCATTTAATGTTTTAGAACGTCCACAAAACAAGTTAATTCCTGTTCTCAATTACAGTATATTATAGCAGCTACAAACAATCGTTTCCATGCCATCCTCCTATTTTTTTTTTTTTTTAATTGAAATTAAGTTGAGAATGCAGCTTGTCTTGGATGACAGGAGGACATGGGGGTGTTTCCAGATTGCATATTCATGTATAGTCATAGCTTCTGGCATTGTTTAGAGATGTCCCTAGACTATTTTGGGACATAAGAGGAACGTGCGGCAAAAGGTTGTTGAGCTTCAAGAAAAAAGCCTCTACTTTCATCCAAAAAACAAACTCAAGCATCTTCAGTTTGCCAGACACTACTGGAACTTCAAATGAGATCGGGTTCTATGGTCAGCTTTTTGGCACTAAACACCAGAGGTGGTTTTGATGCACGGTTAAATGCCCACGGTTAAATATGGTGGTGGCTCTTTAATGTTTTGGGGCTGTTTTTCTGCCAGAGGACCTGGACATTTTGTTAGATACATGGCATCATGGACTCTATCAAATATCAACAGATATTAAATGAAAACTTGACTGCCTCTGCCAGAAAGCTTAAAATGGGCCGTGGATGGATCTTCCAGCAGGACAATGATCCAAAACATCAAAATCAACACAAAAAATGGTTTACTGACCACAAAATCAAGTTCCTGCCATGGCCATCCCAGTCTCGTGGTTTGGGCCTGTTTTGCTGCATCTGGGCCAGGGCGGCTTGCCATCATTGATGTAACAATGAATTCTGAATTATACCAGAAAATTCTAAAGGAAAATGTCAGGACATCTGTCCATGAACTGAATCGCAAGAGAAAGTGGGTCATGCAGCAAGACAACGACCATAAGCACACAGGTTGTTTTACCAAAGAATGGTTAAAAAAGATAATATATTATCTTTTTTAATTTAAATAAAAGATAAAAATGTAATGTTTTGGAATGGCCAAGTCAGAGTTCTGACCTTAATCCACATTTAACATTTACAGCATTTGGCAGACGCCCTTATCCAGAGCGACTTACAATTATCAGGGTTTTTTTTTTTATACAACTGATCAGTTGAGGGTTAAGGGCCTTGCTCAAGGGCCCAGCAGTGGTAGTGTGGTGGTGCTGGGGTTTGAGCTCACCACCTTCTGATCAGAAGCCCAATGCCCTAACCAAGCAGTTCATGTGAGGAAACCCAATAACATCCCAGAGTTGAAGCTGTTCTGTACTGAGGAACGGGCTAGAATTCCTCCAAGCCGATGTGCAGGACTGATCAACAGTTACCGGAAACGTTTCGTTGCAGTTATTGCTGCACAAGTGGGTCACACCAGACACTGAAAGCAAAGGTTCATATACTTTTGCCACTCACAGATATGTAATATTGGATCGTTTTCCTCAATAAATAAATGACAGAGTATAATATTTTTCTCATTTGTTTAATTGGGTTCTCTTTGTCTACTTTGAGGACTTGTGTGAAAACCTGATGATGTTTTAGGTCATATATACATACATTTATACTCTATACAGTGCTGTGCAACAGTGTGAGGCACATGCAAAGGAATGCTGTAGAGCAAAGATGCCTTCAAAATAATGAAATTAAATGTTTCTACATTTTAAAAAAATACAGTAATGAGTAGTAAACAGAAGTAAATGAAACAAAGTCAATATGTCGTGTGACAAAAAAATAAAATAAAAATAAAAATAGTAGTCTCCGGTACAATTAGTGCAGTTTTATAAGGAAATGAGCTGGTAAGTTTTATTGAGCATCTTGCAGAACCAGCCACAGTTCTTCTGGAGACTTTGACTTTCGCACTTGCTTCTTATTTTTGCAGCAAAACCCAGTAGCCTTCATTGTGTTTTTTGTCTGAAAAGTGTCTCTTACGTAATATGCTGCTCTCTTTAATGACATACAAACATTTTTCTGTAACATTTAATTTTGTGCTAGAAAACTTTAATGATTTATTAACAATGTGGAACTCCACCACACTTGGATCCATTAATGTTTCTTCCACTCCATCGTCCCTCATTATTTCCCTGTAAGTGAGGGTGTTCCAGTGTTGCAGATACGTGTTAGAAGCTCTTGGGCCTCTATTTACCCTTAAACACAGTCAAGTCCAGCTACCGTATCCGTATCATAACAGACAAACACATTGCGAAATAAAGCTACCCAATTTACTGCTTGTAAACTTCCCACATCCTCTCTCTCTCTCCCTCTCTCATAACCGCTCTCGTTCAGGGTCACATCTGTCTGGCCAATCACCTGAAGCGGACACCTCTTTCCTCTTTCCTGTTTTTATTTTTCGAGAGTACACTAAATTACTGGCTGAGTACTCTTATGTGGCGACTGGCATTTTTTTCTTTATCGCTGCACAAATCACAAATCTCAAAGTCAATTTGCTGGACCAATGAGGAGGTTGATTGTGGGCACAGAAGGTTGCCGTAAATGGGCCGTCGGTAATGTTGGAGCAAAGTCAAGTGCATCTATAAGAGAGAGGCAGGGCAGGAAGAGGGCAGGACAAGGCCACAGGCATGCGTGAGACAGCAAACAAAGCGTGACAACAAGGACACAGAGGTATTTCAGGGGCCACTTGGAGAGGACTGTGATGTGGAGAAGTGGCACAGCTTAGCAATTATGGGAAAAGTAAATGACATTGGTCTCAGTTGGGGAAAAAAGTTTGCCAGCCTGGATGCACGTAGGTGCTGGTACAATTAAGTGTTATCTATCAGGTGGAAAATACTTCTTACTTCTTATGTAGATCTGCAGTATATTAGTTACAAATCTCTTCTTCTCTCATTCAGCCAATGACTGTAGTCTATACATGAATAGTATAGTGAATTTTACTTGCATTTTATTTACATTTCAGTTTAAAGCATTGAATCAAATTCATCCATTATATATATATATTCTTATACTTACGTTTAATTTGTAAGTACCTTTTCCAGCCCTTGTTATCTAATATGGAAAACTCATCAAATATGAAGGAGCCATATTCAAGTATGACTTAATAGTAGTATTTCTTTATGTTGTTATTGTGTAGTTACAGTATGTAGTACGTTCAGAGTTTCTTTTAGACTGACTGGCCAGCTGTACTCACCTGTTGTGTACGACGAATACTCCCTAATAAAACAATTACAAAAAATTATATTTATATTTAGCAGATGCCCTGATCCATAGCGACTTACAGAAGTGGTTGTAGTCTCCATCAAAAACATCCTCATGCTAGAACAAATACATCAACATATAAGAATTCTACCAAACTAAAACACTGATAGAGAGGTTTTAGTACAGCAAAAACAGTATAAGTCAAAAAAAAAAAATTCCTATTAATGCTCATCGTGTTTCGTGAAGTACTTAGTGAAGAGGCGAGTCTTCAGTCTCTTCACAAATGTGTTAGAATTTGAAGAAATTTCAAGAAAAGTGTAAGATTCAGTACACCAGTACATAGTGCATAGAATTCTAACATATAATTTTAAAGTTATGGTTAAAATCAACTAACATTACTCAGCTCAGGGCAACTAAAATACTTACAGCTCAGAGTAAATACAATTACATTCAGAGTGAATAAAATTACTCACAGCTCAGAGAAAGTGAAATAAAATTTAAAAAAGTAATATAACCGAAAATTCAACATTCAAGCTCAATTCAACATTCAAAGCTCAATAAAATTACTCACAACTCAAAGTAGCAAATTACTCACAGATCAAATTAACAAATTATTCACAGCTTGGTGTAACTACAATTACTCACAGCTCAGAGTAACCAAAAATACCCACAGCTCAGAGTATTAAAAAAATCCCAGCTCAGAGTGATCAGAATTACTCACAGCTCAGGGAACGTAAAATTGCTCACAGCTCAGAGTAAATAAAATTACATTCAAGCTCAGAGTAAATAAAATTACTCACAGTTCAGATCAACTAACATTAATCAGCTCAGAGGAAATAAAATTGCATTCAAGCTCAAAGCAAAAAATGACTCACAGCTCAAATGAACAAATTATTCACAGCTTGGTATAACTGAAACTACTCACACCTCAGAGTAACCAAAAATATCCACAGGTCAGAGTAATTAAAATTACACATAGCTAAGAGTATCTAAAATGACTAAAACTCGGGGACTTACATTACTCACAGCTTAGAATAACCGTCATTTCTCACAGCTCGGAGTAACGAAACATACTCACAGCTCACAGAGACTAACATCACTCACAGGTCAGAGTGGCTAAAATTACTCAGCCTAGAGTAACTAACATTATGCACAGGTCAGAGTAACTAAATTACTCACAACTCAGAGGAAATAAAATAACTCGCAGCCCAGATTAATACCTAGATAACTTTTTAAACATACGTTTCTGCTAGGAATTGAATTGACATTTATGAATAAAAGCTGAGTAAAGCTGTCCAAACACTGCAAAAGTATACACACCCATATACAGTACTCACAGTAAAGATGAGATGTCATATTTACATCTGAAGCCTGTTCTGCTTTAATGTCTATATTTACTACATCATTTCCCTTTCAGCACATTGTACTCGTTATCTGTAATATTTTTCCATAAACACTTATTCATTTTCTTGCGGCTTTTCATTTTGGGTTCCATCAATTACTTCAATGAGCCCTGGCAATATGCATGAAGGTGCGGTGTTTGTTTATTACTGCCCGATAAATGCTAGGGAAATAACTGTGCGGAGGAGGTTGATTGATCCGTACTGATTGGTGTCAAATCGGCTTTGTGGCAATAACTGGAAGCTCTTCCGACAGCGCTTATATCATTTCTATCTTAATTGTATCGCTAAACCGACTTATCATCATTTAAGCCACCTAAACATTTCTCCGTTGTCGAAAGGTACGTGCTCGGCATCTGACTGCAGTCACTTTGTCAACTCCTAACTCACTAGGACATCTCTCGACCTCTCTTAAACCTCTGTTTTGAGAGAGGATATTTATTTATCCAGGATGACAAATGTTTTTACTTTTACTTGTAGGTTGCATGAGAATTGTGTCAATTTCAGGATTTGCGAGCAGTTATGGGAAGCCTGATGAATATGGGCCCTGATCTCTTGAGAAATTCATATGAATTAGATGAAACAAGGGTGATTTTGTTTGAATAAAATCATCAGAAACGTTGCAGTGACCCGCGTCTCAAACCATAACATTATCTGTAATTTCATTACGTCTCTTTTTTTCTACAAGAAATTGTCATTGGTACAAATTTGCAGGTGTTGATAACCACCGATAAGCCATAACAGTAAAAACCACTGACAGGTGAAGTGAAAAACATTGATTATCTCATTACAGTGGCACCTGTCAAGGGGTGGGATATATTAGGCAGCAAGTGAACAGTCAGTTCTCGAAGTTGATGTGTTGGAAGCAGAAATAAAGGGCAAGCATAAGGATCTGAGCGACTTTGACAAGGGCCAAATTGTGATGGCTAGACGACTGGGGCAGAGCATCTTCAAAACAACAGGTCTTGTGGGGTTTTGCAGTGGTTAGTACCTTTGGTTGTCCCAAGGAAGGACAGCAAGTGAACCAGCGACAGGGTCATGGGCGCCCACCAGGATGCACTATGGGAAGAAGGTAAGCCGGCGGAGGAAGTGTGATGCTCTGGGCCATGTTCTGCTGGGAAACTTGGCCTGGCATTCATGTGGATATTACATTGACATGTACCACCTTGTTGTACAATGTACAACATTGTTGCAGACCAAGTACTCCCCAGATCTCAGTCCGATCGAGCATCTGTGGGACGTGCTGAACAAGTCCGATCCACGGAGGCCCCACCTCGCGACTTACAGGACTTAAAGGATATGCTGCTAACATCTTGGTGCCAGATACCACAGCACACCTTCAGACGTCTTGTGGAGTCCATGCCTCGATGGGTCAGAGCTGTTTTGGTGGCACGAGGGGGACCTACATAATATGTTTCTAATGTTATGGCTGATCGGTGTATACGTCTAATAAAAACTACATGTCTAAATAAGACATGCTTTATTACGATCACAGCACATTTCTCATTTGTGTGTTGTCTCCAGTGTTTTGGACAAATCGATCATGTGTATAACCTGGAGCCAGTGGCACATTAGTTAGACTCGGGGTCTGAATAATAGCATGCATACATTTCTAATGATTGGTTTTGGGTGTGGACTCAATTGTATATTTCCAGCAGCTATTGGAATATAAATGAACAATTGCACCATGTTCACTGCCATGATGTTACTTTAAGGCATTTACTGTTATGACAGTTTCAAATTATCGCAGTTCCTATGATTTATTTCCATCCACATTTTGTTTTCTTTCTTATTTGGATCAAACTGTATACGCTTGTACACCCAGAGACATGGCGTAGCTCAACATCGTTCTGAAATAAACCATTTTCTCACACTGTCTGCCTCCCCTAATGCAACTCATCCCCTTGGGACTAAAGCTCTTCACATGTCTCAGGGGAATTTGTATGTGAGCAGCTGCCAGAGTGTGTGACATGTAGTTTTAAGACGTGACTCTCAACCTTGAACGTGAGAAAAGCACTCAAGGCTTATCTCTGCCACTTTTCGGGGCCCTCTCCTCTCCCACTTTCTCATCAATTTCAAATTGTCTCTTTTCATTTCGGCTCCCAGATGCTCGAATCTCAATGCTGTTTTGTAATAGCGCTTTGAGGGCGTAGAGTTTTTTCACTGCTGAGTCCGCTGAAGACAAAAGTCAAATAGAACCTTTTCGTTCTACATTAGAGTGTAATAACAGTGATAGATGTATGCGTGACAGGGTCGGTTGGTATCAGTGGACTAAAGGGGCTCTCCCTCTCTTTTGAGAAAAATAAATGAATAAGTATTAGGTTCATTTTTTTCCCATCCACATCATCCTGTCTGCTGTTAACAAATGATAGGAACCGAAAACAACTGCAGCACCAATGCTTCTTAGAAACACACATATGAAGCAAGGCTGGGGCTGAATACTTTCTGTAGATTCATGCAGCCTGTCAGTGACAGTCAAAGCTACACTTCGCTGACACGTCCATAACTCGTAGGGCTGGAATCAAGACCGCCACTGTCAAGGCCAAAACAAGTCCATGACCAGGATTAGCTTAGACTGAGTCAAGACTGAGTCTTAAGTGGGTCGAGTCCAAGTCAGGATCAAGTCCAAGTCAAGATGAAAACCGAAAAACATCAAATTCTTTTCGAGGCCAAGCCTTTACTTCAAATAGTTGGCTTCATTCATGCATTGTGCCAATGATTAGACTGTTTTCTAGAAGAAAGAATTACTTCTTGTCAAACGTTGTGCATGTGAAAGGAAAAGACGACATGAACTGAGACAAGACTGAGACAGGTACAAATGCCAATAAGTTTGAGTCAAGTCCAAGTCAGTACAGAAAACATCTCGAGACACCAAAACAGCTCTAAACATCATCATTATCGGTGATTACACATGAAAAATACAGTCATGGGTGTAATAAATGTGAATAAGATGGATTATTTTCTCCATCACTCATTTATTTTCCAAAAGCTTTTGTGTTAACTCTTACAGAAAGTCACTCAAACTTCACATGTGGATTTTTCATATGTTGTGCATGCGTTTTCACGTTTAACACCAGTCATTTATTCTTACACAGTTTCTTTACACGATATTTTTATGTGATTTCCATATGATTCCGTTATTTATGGCTGCGATTTGCTTTACGCATTAATTATTTTTACATGGTAATTTTTTCACACATAGGCCATGTGCTTTTATTTAGAATATGATGTGACATGAGTGAGTTCATATTTGCAGTTTCAGGATATAACAAGCACGTTCACGTTTTTTTTTTTTTTTTACATGATCACATGATCACATTCACATGATCACGTTTACGACATTTGGCACACGGCCTAATCCAGACCGATGTACATTTTCATTTTATAGAAGTGCTGGGATTTGAACTCACAACCTTCTGATCGGTAGTCCGACATCTAAACCACTGAGTTTCCAATGCCCAGATTCACATGTTACAGCTTTTCGGTTTACCATGCTGGCTATTTGGTAGGGACACGACATGAACACAACCCTAGCTTTAAGAATCAAACTGTCGAAGGCAGAGTGGTTAAAATAGTCGACTTATTTTACCTGCCATGACTACTCATTGTAATTATTTTCTACATCAGCTTTGCCAATAACACCTCTCGATTATGATATCAAGCTCTAAGTTACATTACATTTACGGCACTTGGCAGACGGCCTTATTCAGAGCAACCTACATTTATTTCATTTATACGTCTGCGCAATCGAGGGTTAAGGGCCATTCTCAAGGGCACAACAGTGGCAGTGTGGCAGCGCTGGGATTTGAACTCACAACCTTCCGATCAGTAGTCCAACGAGCTACCACTGCCCACATCTAAATTGATAAATAGAGTGATCTAAAGTGTGAAGGTTGCAGTTACTAGGAGATGTAGAGCGTAATCACATAATGAGTATAACTGAAAAACACCAGCTGAACCCATGGCTCATGATCTCGCCTCTGGTTAATGTTTGTCTGCCGCGTGATTCATGGGTGAGGTGGTGGACTGGGACACAGATGACAATTCATTACTGTTCCCACTGGCTGTCTGACACCGGACCTTTCTGCCCACACAGAAAACCCGTCTGGCCCGGATAAGAATAGCCAAGAAGGGCAGCTCCAACGCTTACCTGCAGAGCAAACGCAACGGCCGCCTGAACGAGCTTCTGGATCTCACCGTGAGTTTCTGTTTACCTCTCTAAACATTGTACGCAGTTATAATGTGATACTCAATGTGCATAATGCTGTTATAGTGGGCACTTTAATATACAGCCGCTGTGAGTTCGATTTGGAAGGAGATTGTGTGGGTGAGTTTTCTACTTAGATTATTTTTGACAAATTTGAAACACAAAGTTTGGAGTCTAAAAAAAAGCTTAGTTAGGGCATATATGATGATATATTATCTATATCGTGATAAATGATGATTTTCTGGAGATATCATAGTTATATATATATATATATATATATATATATATATATATATATATATATATATATATATATATATATATATATACACAGTACTGTATATAATACCATAAAGAGTATTTAATACCATAAAGAGCAGTAAACAGTAGTAAATGAAGCAAAGTCAATGTCTGAAAAGTGTCTCTTACGTAATATGCTGTTTTCTTTAATGACATACAAACATTTTTCTGTAACAGTTAATTTTGTGCTAGGAAACTAATGTTTGGGAATCTAAAATGTTTTTTGTACTGACTTGATAATGTAGACGTCATAAAATAAAAAATCTATAACAAAGTTCTCCTTCCTGAAGATGTCTGAAAACAAAAAGAGCCAACACCGGCGACTCAACCATAAATGTTAAATAGACATTTCTTTACAGAAAACATCACCGTTTCAATGATTACACACATTTTCTAATATGTTTGTGTGGAATGTCCATCATGTCAAGTCCTTGTGAATGGTCTTAATTATACACTATATGGCAAAACATTTATAGACACTTGACCATCACACCCACATGCAGTTCTTCCCCAAACTGTTTCCACAAAGTTGGAAGCACACAGTTGTCTGGAATGTCTTTGTATGCTGTAGAATTATAATTTCCCTTCACTGGAAATAAGATTCCCAAACCTTTTCCGGCATGACACTGACAACATGTGCACCTTGAAGCTCCATGAAGACATGGTTTGCCAAGGTTGGAGTGGAAGAACTCAAGTGTCCTGCACAGAGCCCCGACCTCAACCCCACTGAACACCTTTGGGATGAACTGGAACGGCGAATACATGCCAGACCTCCTCACCCAACATCAGTGCCTGGCATCACTAATGGCTGAATGAGCACGAATCCCCACAGTCACGCTCCAAAATCTAGTGGGAAGCCTTCCCAGAAGAGTGGAGGTTATTATAAGAGCAAAAATAGGAGTAAATCTGGAATGGGATGTTCAACAAGCACATATGAGTGTTATGGTCAGGTGTCTACAAACTTTTGGCCATAAAAGCATACATATGAAAGCATACAAAATGAATTAAACAAGCCTGAGTGATTCTTGGAGTGGTAATGAGACTTTCTTTTTTTCTTTTTTTAATTCCAGCCCTAATGTGCAATGACCATCTTTATGTCAAATCCCACTGCCTGTGACACCATTTTATTGTGCTCTGTGCCAGGGTAAAGTCATGCTAATGAAATCAGGCCAGATTTAACTCGCTCTCGCCTTCCATCCTAATTAGAAGCGGTGCCGACTTAAAAACAGTCTAAATGTAAAGCTCCTAGACTCAGGCGTACTTCTCTGACCCGGCCCTCCTTTTGTTTTCTACGAGCGTCACTCAATGTTAAAAGTCACCTCCAATTAAAATCCATTAGCGTCTGTTTAATACACATCCTTTCAGCCTTCGCTTTGTTCTTGCACGTGACCGCACTGGCTTTGTGTGTATATCAGTTCAGGATTCTGTCATTCCTGTCATATCAGAGAGAGTGTGTCCTTAGTTTCTTGGAAAAAAAAAAAAAAAAAAAAAAAAGTCTTCTGTTGAAGGTGTCAGGAACCAGGCAGTTGGAGCAGTCTTTATTTTCTGGGTGATTTCATGCCAGAAGTTGTGATGAAGCTGTCAGAAGTTTGACACTTGGAATTACATACGTGCCATTTCTGCCATTCACTGAGACTCGATGTCAACGTGAGGAGGCGTAAGGCCTTGGGTGAAATGGATGTTTTTTTTGTTTTTTTTCCTCTTGAAAAAAGAATTGCATTGCTAAAAAGTAAGCGCCAGTGCAGGGCCATTATGTTCAGGGTCCAAATTTTATGAGAAGAAGTTTGTCACATTCATAAAAATTTGCATATATAAACACAAGCATTTAGACTGGTTTATGTCAATGTTAGAAGCTATCTGTCTCCGTCGGTAACCTCACATTAGGTTGGATACGAACAAATGTATTCGTAAATCGCTTTACAAACATGCAGGAGCATTTACACACAAGAACACTGGTGTCGATGAAAATTCAAGCGATTCAGAAAAATGTTCGCATCCTACGTTCGCTTCTGAGTTTGTGCAAATTTACATATAAGGAGTCTCACTAAGGTAAGCCTCAACTGATCGGTGTGAAATCGTATAATTGGCGATGAGCTGCTATAATTTTATATATGAGACCCGATGAGATATATTGGGTTTCATGACTTGAAAGAAAACAACCCCAAACAATACACAAACTTAAACAATCATTCAATTAGGACAAAATATTGGTGCCCTGTAAAAGGAGGGAAGAGTCTATGGTAGCTGACTCGCTGCAGTGGCTGAGCTGCATTACTGGAAGATTTAGCACTAGCGTTTAGGAGGCGCTCCTTCACTGTTTAGTCGCCATTTTGCTGTTTTCAGCTTTGTGAGCTTTGCTTTTTATGGCGACTAAATGTTAATCAGCTGTGCTGTGAACGCACTTGGTCATGTACAGCTAAATAAAAATGATCAGCATAACAGTCCCTCCAGGATTTTGCGATTTGGCGATTGTGGAAATGAACGCAAAATCAAGGAAAATCCAGAATATTCGGAGGAGCTTGCAATTTAAAAAAAAAAAAAAAAAATACCACAGATTTTCCACAGATTTGGGCCAAGACTCGTCATGTGATGTCATCACAACACGCATTCAGACAAAGCCCTCTTCGATTCACATGCGTCGAATGAACAGCTAAAAGGTCTCATTAACCATGCTTCATAGTCTTATGTACTAAGGGTGTACAAACTTTTGCACTTGACCATAAAAATAAAATGCATATGTTTTTAAATGTTGTGAGATATAATGATACAATCGATGCATACATGTGTAAAATTAATGTGTGTGTGTGTGTGTGTGTGTGTGTGTCAGGGCTCAGAAGAAGAGGAGCAGCACATGAATAAGACCCCATCGTTATTGGAGAGCCAACACCACCACCTACTGCACTGCCTGGAGAAAACCACCGTGAGTGTGAACGTGTCCTGTCAGAAGCGTAACGCGATATTGCGGAGCGTTTCTTTTGTTCAGTCATTGAGTCATTGAGTCATTGAGACACTGAGACATTGAGTCATTGAGACATTCAGGTCGTTTGTAAAATGTCTAGCAGCAGTGAGAGATTCAAGGCGACTCGATCTGAGGAATAATCTTAAGGACATTAATGCAAGGAGCTTCATCAGTTTACATGAGTGATGGGAAATTCTGTGGCGTGTAAAATTTCTGTGTGTGAGTGTGTGTGTGTGTGTGTGTGTGTGTGTGTGTGTGTCTCTCTTTCTTCGTGTCTGTCTCTCTTTGTATCTTGCTCTTTCTTGTTCTGTCTCACACTCTGTCTTTCTCCCGCTCTGTGTGTCTCTTTTCTACCTTTCTTTGTCTGTTTTCTCTATTCCTTCGTCTCTCTCTCTCTCTCTCTCTCTCTCTCTCTCTCTCTCTCTCTCTCTCTCTCTCTCTGTTTCTGTGTCTTTCTTACTTTGCCTCTTCCTCTGCCTGCCTTCCTCTGTTTTCTTGCTCTCTCTGTCTCACTCTTTCTAACTCTCTGTTTCTCTCTCTTCCTCTCTCTCTGTTCCTGTGTCTTTCTTACTTTGCCTCTCCTCTTTCTCTGCCTGTCTTTCTCTCTGTTTTCTTGCTCTCTCTCTCTGTCTCACTCTTTCTAACTCTCTGTTTCTGTCTCTTTCTCTATGAGTGTATCTCTCAATTTGTCTTTGTCTTTGTCTCTCTCTTTCTGTCTCTTGCTCTCTCTGTTTGTCTCTCTGTGTCTGTCACTCTGTCTCTTTGTATTTCTCTGGTTTTGTATCTCTGTGTCTCTCTTTTTCTCTGTCTTTGCTTCTGTATTTCTCTCTCTATATTTTTTGGGCCTCTCTCTTACTTTGTCTCTCTCTGTTTCTATCTGTCTCTCTGCCTCTCTCTCGTTTCCCAATCTGTCTCTCGTTTTGTTTCTTCTCTCTCTCTCTCTCTCTCTCTCTCTCTCTCTCTCTCTCTCTCTCTCTCCCTCTCTCAGGCTCACGAGTTTGTAGACGAGCAGTTGTACGAGCAGAATTGTGTTGAAGGACCGCCGCCGCTGCAGAACTCTCCTTCTCGCAGCCCCTCCATCTCGAGCAACGAGGGCTTCACGGGAACCTGCTGCACCCACCGCTCACGCAAAAGACTCGCACTGCCCAACGCCAGCCTGTCCACCACACACACGCACACACACACACAGGACCTGCAAGAGCTTAGCGCCATCCACATCCAGTGTGGAGATCAGCTGAGCCTCGGCCCGAGGTGAGCGCGTGGCGAAGCCTCCATGGACGTGACCCTGTGACCCAAAACCCTGTGAGATTATTAGCTATTGATCCAAAACAACATTACAGATGCGACAACTTTAAAGCCAAAAGTGAAGAAATAGACATTTGAATAAAGTCTTGAACTCTCTTCCAGTTTTAATTCAATTTGTCTGATTTGTCTTTTTGTTTCTCCTCTCTCTCTCTCTCTCTCTCTCTCTCTCTCTCTCTCTCTCTCTCTCTCTCTCTCTCTCTCTCTCTCTCTCTCTCTCGCTTAAACAAAACAACAGATTAAATCAATGACTGTCTATATTCTTCCTCCACATCACAACAGCACTGTTGATTAATTGTCTATAGCAGTAGCTCTGAAAGTAGTTCCAGCTGCAAGGTTTACATTCATGTGCTTGTTCTAATACATTATCGTTTCTATAGTAACAGCTCATTCACTTGAAAAATCATTGATCTGGTGAAGCTTTGTAAGGAGACATTTATTTAACATTTATGGAAGGGGTCTCCAGCATCACATAGATCTGGTAACATGACAAGCTGCATGGTTGTGTTGGGGTTTTGTTTTGTTTTTTTCTTGCCTTATTAACATCAAGACAAAGAAAAAAGAGAGGCAGGTGAGGGAGCTGTTTATAGCAGCTATAGCAAAAATAATTAATGGATAAAAAGTATGACGCTGTTCATAGTGCTTAGCACGTTTGCCTCGCACCTCCAGGTTTGAGGGTTCAAATCCCGATTTCTCTGGGTACTCCGGTTTCCTCCCCCAATCCAAAGACATGCGTTGCAGGCTGATTGGCATTTCCAGATTGTCCATAATGTGTGAATGGGTGTGTGAATGTGCCCGGCCTTGTGCCAGAGTTCCCTTAGATAGGCTCCAGGCTCCCCACGACCCTGTGTAGGATAAGCAGTATGGAAAACGGATGGATGGATGGATGTTAATGTTAGAGTCAGACCACATCACTTCATCATGTTGTTGATTATTTTCCTATAACAGCACGCCCCTAAGTGTTTGATTCCTTTCTTAACCCCTTGATCTGCCAGGACCCGAGCTTTAAACTGAATAACTGAATAAAAAGATGGAATTTAGGGCTTCATGTCAAAACTGGCAATTAATAAAGCTCTTTAAATGTTCATATTTCCTCCAGCTGTCGCTCCAGTCTCAACCTGAAGCCCAACGAGCGAGTGCAGATAAACTGCAGAGGGCAGCAGATCACCACCGCCATCATCAGCCTGCCGTCGCCGAGCTCTTTCAGCCCGGGCTTCATCACCACCTCCTCCATCGCCCCCACCATCAACACCACCTCCAGCTCCAGCTCCAGCATCGTGAAAGTCTCGGCCTTGTGACCGAACAGGAGGAACTGCAGGAGAACAGAGAGAGCAGAGCCGTGAGAGCCTCGAGCTGAACGCATGTAGTGGACACACTGTGGAATTCATTTTATTCAAAAAAATGTCAAGGAAATGGTCGAGGACCGTTGTTAGGGGACACTGTGTACTGTCAGAAGATGACGTCCAGATTTCTGGATCGGTTTTCCAGATTTTGGTGTTCTTCTGACCTGCTTTGAATTTGGATTTGGAAAGTAGGACTGACATGTTCAGGTTAAAAGATGGTTTGGAGATGCGAAGGCATTTAGTGTAAAACACGTCTCTTGTCGGTTCGATCGTGCGTCGTCCACCACGGTAGGAGCAAAGTTCATACAGAAATCAACGTGGTTTCCATATCGTGTGATATTCACAGGTTCTAGAGGAATCTGTTTAGTCAGAATGTATGTTTGTGTAAAATGGGCAAGATCACACTGTTTTGTTTCGTTTTCCACACAGCCAAATGAAAAGAGAAGTCAGACATTTTCAACTATTTTAGGAAAAGGAAAGGTGTTTCAATTCTCTTCGATTAGAAAATATGGTTTAGACTTTTTTTTGCTGGTCCGTCTTCATGTCTTTCTTTCGTTATATATTTTCTTCTCACTAAAGTTTATCTCTCTAGCGTTTTCTCTTTATTCTTCTCATAATTCCTGTTCAACGTCATCAATTAGTCATCACTCAATAGACTTTGCTCTACAGTAAGTCGTTACAATCGGTGGTTTCAAATCTCGCAGTATTCCATATTCATGCCAGTGAAAAAGTAAAGTAAAGTAAACGGCCCGTTAGAAGCTCAGAGATCGTCATTGCCCTGTCTAACGTGGATGTCTTTGTCTGTGCATCGTGACTGTTTAGGTGACTAGTGATTTGACTGCTTAAGATTATGGGAGAACCGAAAGGCCTCAATTCTCAACCTGACATTTTACTCGAGCCCTTAAACAGGCACAGCAGTAACATTTGTAACAAAAATGAGGTAACAATGTTTTGTTAGTTCATTTGGACTTAAAATTTAAAAAAAAAAAAACAAAAAAAAAAACTACACTTTGTTCATTTTGGATTCTATAACACTTTACTTGAACCCTCTGTCATAAGACTGACATAATCCTGCCATAAACATAGAGAGATAACTGTCATAACCATTTATTTCCAGTTATATAACAAAATATCACAGCCCATGTGTTCATTTTGGTTGGTCTCTAGTTAAAATTGCTTATGTCATGAGACTGATATAATCCTGTCATAAACACATCATGGCTGATAATAACTGTCATAACCGTTTATTTCCAATTATCTAACTATATATGAGAGTCAGTGTTATTTATTAATGTTGGCTCTTCTCTCATTAAAATTGCTTTACCTGAACCATGTATCATAAGACTGACATAATCCTGTCATAAACACATTATGGGTGATAATAACTGTCATAACTAATTATTTTCAATGAAATAACAATATATGGCACCCAATGTTATTTATTAATGTTGACTCTTCTCTTATTAACGTTGCTTTACCTGAACCATGTATCGTAAGACTGACATAATCATGTCATAAACATATTATAAGAGATTTAAAAAAAAAAAAAAAAAAAAAAAAGGTGTCATAGCGGTTTATTCTCAGTGATGTAACAATATATACCAGCCAATGTTACCTATTAATTTTGACTGATAGGTAAAATTGCTTTACCTGAACCATGTCATAAGACTGACATAATCCTGTCATAAACACACACACACACACACACACACACACACACATATATATATATATATATATAAACACATATATATGCAAGTCCAAAATAAAGACAATGTGTAGTTTTTTTTTTCTTTCTTTCCACTGTTTCTGTTATATGAACATCATTTGCTTTTCTTTTTTTCTTTTCTTTATGGAGATGTTAAGGCACTATTTTAAATATTAATATAAGTCGATGTGTGAATTTCACATAAAATTATAATGATAAACGCAGAATTATTTATTACATGCTCACCATCTCCTGCACCACAGACGGCCATGACACTTTCTGGCCAGACTGATTAAATGATCACAGAACCAGGTCATGTGACACACCTGTTCGAACTAAAATAATTCAGTAAAACTCAACTGAAAAGAAAAAAATATTCTGTGGTACATGCTGCCTGTTTAAGGGCTAGACATCGACTTCACACTGAAGAATAAACATTTTAAAAAGGAAATACCATAACCATGCATCAAATGCATTAAATTAGTAACCTAATATTGTTTAATGTTCAAAACGTGTGTTGATATTTTGTTGCATGCGACAGCATGCTTTTGTGTCATTGCCAGTTTAAGAAATTATGATTTCAGTTTCCTTCTTTTGTGTGAGTTTGGTATACTTACTTTTTGTTTGTTTGTTTGTTTGTTTTAATAATTTTATGATTAAGTGCTATTTTCAAAGTGAAATTACAGGCACAGGCACAACGGGAACACAGACTTTTATTCAACTTTGTGTACTTTGTGGAAATGTTCTCCCATTAGAGGTTTTTTTTGTTTTGTTTTTTTGATGTCTATTGTGCATTATTCTGTAAGACGTTAATTTATGACGTTGTCCTTGTGAAAGAAGCGTCTCATATAAAAAATTAAAAAAAACTCAAACTGCTAATGAAGCAAAAGGTCTCCAGTTCTTTTAGTTACAATGATTAGAATTATTACTACTTATTACTTACTGTCATGTTACATGTGTAGAGGTACAGTGGAGTGTAAAGGTTTGCATCCCCTTTAAAGGAGACAGCGTTATAGCTCATCAGAAAAGTACAAGTAGGCATGTTAAAATGTTACTATTGAAAACCCATATCTGCTTAAAGCTACATTTTAAAATAAAGGTACGGTTGACTTTTTTTTTCCATTGAAGAAGGATACGGGATGCAACATGTACTCATCAGTTGTATAGTTTTACAGCTGGCACTATGACATGAACAGTATCTAATATATTGAAGAGATTCTGCTGAAACTGGATGGGCATGCAGAATAGCAGAATAGCACTGAATCTTTGAGAACCAGACACAGTTCCTCTGCAGACTTTGTCTGTGAAATATTTTTGGAAAATTCATTTTTGGAATTGGAAAAAAAAAACGTCAAATAACATTTAAGACAAAATTCTTGTAAAATTAAAAAAAAAAAAAAAAAAAGAAAAAAAGAAAAAAAAAAGTTGTTTCGGACTCGTACCGTGGGTGCTGTGTATAAAGTATAATATCTAAAGTATATAAAAGCTTCATATATACTTTAGGTCTAATTACTCAACACTGCCAGGCTATAGGTAAAGGTTAGAGGTTGTATCATATTCCAACAAACATTTACAGTATACAGCTGGTAATTTATGCATTTCATACCAGACGAGATGTTCTTTAACTCTTAATCTTTGAATAGTGTTGCAGCTGCAATTTAACCACCAGGTGGAGCCATGATGGCAGGATTGTGTAACAAATAATAATAATAATAATAATTATTATTATTATTATTATTATTATTATTATTATTATTATTATTATTATTATTATTATTATTATTGTTGTTGTTGTTGTTGTTGTTATATATTGTAGTATATAAATTTATAATTTATAGTATACAAATTAATACACTCGACAACCAAGACATTGGTATTTCAAACTGATGTGATTTTCGGCCCCTTAAATATTATGGTGTTCTTGTTATAATATATTTGTCTTTAATGACAATTACATTTAAAGATGCATTAAGTATGACATGACTTATTATTATTATTATTATTATTATTATTATTATTATTATTATTATTATAGTCTATTATTTGCACTATATTAACCTTGAAACTTTTCCAGTCCTTCTAAATGTGCTTTATCTGTTAGAGTAAAATGTCTTCAGACAGCTATTTCCTCAACACACTCTTTATCACAATCCCTCTGCCCTGTGCCAGTTAGATATTACTTCCTTTTAGATAAGTGTGTGTGTGTGTGTGTGTGTGTGTGTGTGTGTGTGTGTGTGTGTGTGTGTGTGTGTGTGTGTGTGTGTGTGTGTGTTCAAAAGCTCACGTACTCTTCATCTTGCGCTGTCTTATGATTCCGACTGTATAGATG
Source organism: Cranoglanis bouderius (assembly GCA_023630585.1). NCBI lineage: Eukaryota > Metazoa > Chordata > Actinopteri > Siluriformes > Cranoglanididae > Cranoglanis > Cranoglanis bouderius. The sequence continues at coordinate 3,933,037 of CM042572.1, forward strand.
GCATACATTTTGTGTAACACTGCGTACACAGTACTGTATAATGTACATAAGCACTATTAATATTGCTAACACTTTCTATGAAGGTCATATTTATCATTCGTATCATGTTATAATACATTCATAAGGCATTATACACTGTTATAATCATAACTGAAAATGCATTACACTTTATAGCTATCTTTATTATGCATTATGATTGAACATTATTCATTGTAAGTAGTGTTCATAACACCACAATCCAAAACACCAATACCAACAAAACTCACCTTTATATAGTGCATCATGAGACCTGTCTGATTTTTGGTTCTTTCTTTATGATTCTTGTCAGTGTGCCTACGACTAAACACAATGCACTAAGCAGACCGGGGCTGAGTTTCTTTGGTGCTGGCATTATAATGTGTTATAATATAAACATGGCTTATAATGCATTCTGTTAGCAGTTTATAAATATGACTTTTAATACATGTATAATACAGTATATCGCCTTATGAATGCATTATGCCATGTTAGGAATGTGTTCATAGGTCATGCATATGGTGTTCATAGAACGTTTTGCCGTCATATTTTGTAAGAGCTCAGTTATGAATTTCCTGACTTGTGTCTTTCCTCAGAGGTAACCTTTATATTTAGCTTTTAAATTAGGCTTTATTAAAGCATTTCAGCTCAAAGTATAAGGTCATGTCAGCCTGGAAAGTGTTATAACCCAACCTTATGTCACGTGACTCAAGTTGATACTGAGATTTATGACAGTTGACGTCTGTTAAAATGAACAGGACATGCGTAATCATTCAGAAAGAAATGCTATAAGCTGAACCATGAAGCATGTTTTACATTTGTCAGCCTGGAAAGTGTTATAACACAACATTTATGTCACTTGACTTGAAATTGACAATGAAATTAACAAAAGCAGACTTTATGACTGTTGATATCTATTGAAATGAGGCTTTATAAATGTTTATAAGTTTTATGTCTGGCATCATGAATGGGTGAATGGGTAATGTAGGTGTCATGCCTTATAAACACAGACATTAAGTAAAGTGTCATACCAGCTTGCCATTGAAATTGGCACAAGCAGACTTTATGACAGCTGACATCTGTTGAAACGAGCCTTTATAAATGTTTATAAGGTTCACGGCAGGAGTCATGAAGGGGTCATGTAGGTGTCATGTAGCCTTATAAACACTGAAATCTTAAAAACGTCCAAATTTTACATTGAAATTCACAAAAGCAGATCACGGCAGTTGACGTCTGTCAAAATGAGCCTTTATTAATGTTTATGTAGGTTTCAGATTTGCATCAGCAGAAAAGGACAACTTCCTTCCTTCCTTTCCTCCACAAGGACAGCATGAGGAAGTAGTCATATGCAGCTGTAGGACAGGATGGAGGTCATGTCACATATACACAAGGCCTCTAAGTTCACATGTGATCCAGGAGGATTGTGCTACTGCGGCCAAGTCCTCATTTCTTTCCTCCTCATTGCTTCTTTGATTAGGAGTTAAAAACATTCCTTATATAACATGTAAGAGCATGTATAAGCCAAGACTAGCTACGCAGCTGAAATGAGATCCTGCTGTTCCGAAAAGCTGCCTCACTTCCTCCGACTACAAACGCTGAAATGCCTTTTCGATGATTTATTCATGTATCCCGTGTCTGCTCTTCGTTTCTGGAGCTCCTCAGACCGCTGGGACACATGAACATGTGGCACAGCTGGAAAATCCGATGATTACGGCGCTCATTTCGATGGAATCGGGTCAGTTAAAGGAACAGTGGATTTTTCGGCTCTGTTAATTTTGCTACCGAAGCAGACAGTACAGCGTGGATTGTCTCATGAAGTATTTTGCCCTGAAACTTAAACTTAAACCCAAATCAACCCCACATGTGTGTGTGTGCAATGTAGGAGCATAAACCCCAGGTTCAAACATAAGCGTGAAACTACATGCTGTAAAGTCAGTACAAAGCAAATACAGTATACTGGAAGGGGATTTACAGGAAGAAAACACTGGAATAAGTGTAAATCTTTGAATGGTGACTTTTAAAGATACTTGATAGTTGATAAAGATGGCTGGTATACTGTAGATGTGCTCGCAGATATGTTTATTGCACCTTTAAAATAAATTCTAAGGTAAAATTAAGGTGGAAGATACACACTAAAGGTACAAAACATAACACAGTGACAATACCTTTAATACCTTTATTTAATGAAGAAAGATGAACTTCTGAAGGAAATTTATATATATATATATATATATATATATATATATATATATATATATATATATATATATATATATATATATATATATATATATCTATCATAGAGGGTGGCATGGTAGGGTAGCTTTGGCCCCTGACAAACTCAAGGGGGCCTGGTTTGATCCTGTGTGTGTGTGTGTGTGTGTGTGTGTGTGTGTGTGTGTGTGTGTGTGTGTGTGTGTGTTTCCTCTGGGTTCTCTGGCTTCCTCCCACCTCCAAAAAACATGCAGTAGGTGAACTGACTACTCTAAATTGCTCCTAGGTGTGAATGTGTGTGTGAATGTGTGTGTGTGTGTGCATGGTGCACTGAAATGGAGTGACATCCCGTCTGGGGTGTATTTCCACCTCACACCCAGTATTCCTGGGATATAGGCTCTGGGATCCACCGCAATCCTGAATGAATGAACGAATGATCAAGATCTAGAATGATATCGGAAACTCAGATGACTGAAAAGTCACACATATGAAGATCGTGCATTGCGTCTATAGTTATTTGTCATCTTTAATTAAAGAGCATTTTGCCGAAAATCCAGCAGTTCGTTTGTTTGTTTGTTTGTTTTCTTTCTTACTCAGAAGCCGTAAGGGATGCAAACTTTTGCACTTGGTTGCATGTTTACTTTTACTCCATCACACTCGTGCAGTTGCACTATAATATAGTAGGCTGGAAGTGATGATATCTGAGTGAACTTCTCTAAGCCTGTAGAATTAGGCGCATAATTAAGGGAAGGGGAGGAGTGCGCACTTTTCTTTGCCTTTGCTGCGCTTGAGGAAAGGGGGGTAGGAGGGGAAGAAGCAGGACAGCTGCCATTGCAGTTGACGAGAAAAAAAAACAAAAAAAAAAACAGGACGGCGACTGTTACTGAGTCCTGAACCTTATAAGCTTTTATGGTACAACTTTTAAGACAGGGATATTTTCCTGAAGAGGAACAGAGAGAGAGAGAGAGAGAGAGAGAGAGAGCACAGCTGCAGGCGCGCGCGTTCCTGAACATGACTCGCGCTTCACGTGCGCTTTTTATTCCCGACAATTGATTTCGGAAGCAAATCTTCCTCAAAACAGGAGAAGTTCATTAATCAGCTGTCGGTGCTGCTTTATTTCTAATGTAATGGAACGATTTTTAGCGCCTCGGAGCTCATAAGCATGGATTCATGTTTGAAGAGACTGAGACAAGAACTGGTATGTATACATAGGATGTGATATGCATTCACTGTTTTTGTTTTTGTTTTCAATCCCAGGATTATAGGCTGTAGAATCAATTTCTTGTCTAGCCAGTGTTATGGGACTTATTTGAGTACTGGTCCGACAATAAATCCCATAAAGCATTCAAGAAATACAGGCTTAACGCGTAAATCGGAAACGTTTCTCTGAGGATGCCGTTCGCACGCGCTGTGCACGTCGTTGTTTACGACCAGCACGCTTATCCACATCTCGTGCAATATGATGCAACTGCAAGCTGTTTATAATTATTACCGCCAGTTTGCGTGCATTCGTTAAGATTCAATTGCACAAGCTGTTTTGTTTGTTTGTTTGTTTGTTTGTTTATTTTATTTTATTTATTTATTTTTTGCGCACGTGCTGTATACGTGCTTTCAGATCAGATGTAGTGATTTCTGCTTCCGTGTTTGCCGCGGTTTGGTTGGTGATTTAATGCGTGCGCCTTAGCATGTATTTTTTATATAAACACAGCGTCATGGGTGATGTCACGAGTGACGTCAGCCCTCGTTGTTTCACTCTGGATTTCCACCAGTTTGTGGAGACCCGTTTTAATTGCTTTGGAGTACATTAATTGTGGATACAAAAAGGAAGGCCAAAGTTGATTATCTTCCTATAACAGCACATCCCAAAGTGTCTTGTTCCTCTAATACTACAGGAGTCGTGTTACGACCGATTACAATTTATTAACAAATAACATGTCATACTTCGTAACCATTTATAAAAATCAGTTTATTATTGCATTTAGATGTGGAGCGTCCGTCATACAAGTTGCTATAGAAACGACAACACATTCGAAAGAGCGCATTCATACAGGGTTGTGATTTGCCTGAGATTCTGTCAGAGCTGCTGTTATAGAAAACAAATCAACACCATCCGACCAATCAGATTCGAGAACTCAACTCCGCTGTGATATCAATTCTTACATTGTGCACTACGGTCTTCCGTTTAGTTCTTGTGTCATCCGTTTCGAAAAATTTCGAGAAAAAAAAAAACCCTCCACCCCTTCACTTTTCACTACTCAAGGATAATCATAAAAATGTATTGAACGATCCACAGATCATTTGTTTTACTTCCACATACAGTCTTCAGCCTCTTAGAACAGAATTACTGAAACTAGACCTGACTCTTCCTGTAATCTTATCCTAATGGAGTTACTTTTATACTCCGGGGCATGGCACACCACCAGGTCGCTTCTGGCGAGACTCCACCAAATTACTCCCATGTCTACCAGCTGGCACCGAGATCAGGGGTGACAGGCGTGTGCCAGGGTGCATCATGGTTGCCATATATAAGTTTGCTAACATAGTAAGGGGGTGTGTAGGGCTGCAGCCTGGAGACACAGATGCATTTAGAAAGGAGCACAGCCGTCTTCCCGGGCTTCCTGAGGAGAAGAGTCTGGCACTCGGGCTGTTTTTGCCAGAGATGCCACATGGTCATATGTGTCTGTCTGTCTGCCATTTTGCCGAAGTAGTCCCACTTGACAGAAAGTGTTCATTCTAAGATCGGTGCTTTTGCACATTTTCTGTGTGCTGTTATAGGAAAATAATCAGCCATGGCATGATGGTTAGCGCTACCACCCCGAAAGTTGATATTCCCCGAAAGTGTTTTATTCCTTTTACACCATTTTTTATTAACTGAAGAGTGACCTCTTGGAACATCTGCGAAACAAGTTAGTCCCTGTTATTGCTTGTGTCATAGCAGCTCAAAAGGCAGTTTGTCATGATACCGAGGAAGTGTAAACTAAAAAAAAAACTAACGTAAACTAACTCCTCATACTGTAGTGTGTTAGCTGGGTAATGGATTGTAATTAATAGTGCTTGGAAAAAGAAAAAAAAAAACGTGCAAAGTTTCCATGAATCACAGTTTCAGTTATCCGACAAATCTGTCGTGTTTAGGGATGTTAACGCATACACAAATAGAAACTCGAAAGTCTGTTTAAAAATAGAGCGCCGCCATGTTGAAGCGATATCGCAGATTTCCTCCTAGAAAATTCAGAACTTTTTCGAGACTTTTTGAGTCAGTAATTCTGAGTCGGAGGTCGTTCAGAATGGCTACTCGGCTGTCGGAAACTTCCGGTTCTCCCTTGCTCATGAATGCCACATACCGTAAGTGTTTCATCACCTGCTCTTAGAGCTTTAACCTCAGTGACTTAGCTAATTGAATGCTGCCTGTCAGCCACAAGTGTGAACATGATTAGAGGTCACTGGGGTATGTGTATGTGGCAGGAAGGTCAGGCTTTAACCCCCACAGAGCTCAGAGCTATTTTGGCTATTCGGACTGACCACTGCAGAAAACCTAGCTCTAGTTCTAAAGTTTGATTTGCTTGTGGCTTTGTCGCTTTTTAATATTTTCCTGGGTTGGTTTCACACTGCAACAATTTCAGTGGGCACTTTCTCAACTATTGGATATGTTGATGTTCCTTGATCCTTGATGGGAAATGTGTTTCGATGAGCCCTTCTTCTTGGTTTTCGGACAGCTCGTGCAAGTGCTTGTTCCTATTCGAGAAAATTCCAGTTATTAACATTCCAATAAGATCCACAATTTTGGCTCAATGAACCCACCTTTACATAGTTGTTACCATTTTCTTGTCCCGTTTTATTAAACATGGATATACGTGTGCTTTTACAAGTGCATTGTGTTCTGTGGGAAGTGATGGGATTTATTCAATTCAATTCAATTCAATTTTATTTGTATGGCGCTTTTAACAATAGACATCGTCACAAAGCAGCTTTACAGAGATACATAAATTTTGGATCTAAATTTTAAATCGATAAATTTATCCCCAATGAGCAAGCCAGTGGCGACGGTGGCAAGGAAAAACTCCCTGAGACGACATGAGGAAGAATCCTTGAGAGGAACCAGACTCAAAAGGGAACCCATCCTCATCTGGGTGACACCGTATAGTGTAATTAGAAGTAAATCCCTTCTATAACTGTATGATACATGATATAAAGTGAAACTGTGTAGTCAGGAGATTCACCACAGTCTATTTTGCTGAAATCATGAACTGTCCACCGATGGAGACCGGAGCGCAAAGTCTGTTTGTGAATCTTTACCAGTTGTCTTTTAAAACATCATTTTGATTTGGACCATTGTAAAACAAACTGTGTTTCCACCAGTAACAAACTGAATGATGGTTCAATACGACCAGGGGTTCTCAAAGTTTTGCAGTCAGGGACTCTTTTTACTGTAAAATCAATTTCACAGACCCCTCTTTGAACATGATCCAACTATTCAAATATTAGGCTCGTTATTTAAATGTGTGCCGTAATATTTTGTTTATTTTTTGGGAGTCCTTTTCATTCCTAAAAGGTTCCACTGACTCAACCTATTAGGTCGAAGTTGACATTATTTAGGGGCTATTTGTTATAACTCGTTATTGAAGTTCAAATAAATCCATTCCATTCAAATCAGCAAATAATTTATATAATAATAATATAATAATAATAGTGGATTGTGATTTTTACTATTGTATCACCATGTAGACCATGTTTTTTTTTTTTTGGTTTTTTTTTGGAAAAGTTTGATTGAAATACTTGAAAGAAGATGTGCAAAAGCTAAGAAAAATGAACAGTCCAAGCCAGCATTACTGTTCATCAATCCAACATGGAATAATCATTCGGTCAGTTATTCATTTATCTGTAGTAAGAACACTACGTGTGAGCCAGGATTGGGCTGGAAGGGATTCCAGTCCATCGCAAGGCAGCACGAAATCAAACATTCACACTTTGGGGTAATTTATAGACGCCACTAAACCAGTCAAATGTTTTTTGGGAAGTTGGAGAAAACCTGAGAGTGCAGAGGAAACCCTGGAGAACATGCAAGAATAGACAGTAAATAGACAGTAACCCGAGTTCAGGATCGAAACGGAGAACCCTGGAGCTGTGTGAGGCGGCAATGCTAATCAATCAAATATAAATATAACACTTTGCACTGTCATTCTCTCTGGAGAACCGATATTCTCCTCCAGATTCTTTATTACTTTATTTCCATGATCTACCAATGTCTCAAACATTTTAGGTCCTCAAAGCCGTGTCTCAGCATGTTTTTTTTTGTTGTTTTTTTTTTACTTGAAAGTAGGTGGAGTGCCCTCGGCTCACAAAACAAACGCTGTAGTAAAACAAATGCTGGAATAAAAGTTATCGTCAGACATAAGAATGGGCCCGATTCGAGCCAGGTCTCTGTTCGTTCCGTCTGTTCCTCCATCGCTCCAAAGCCCTTCCTTCCCGCCAGCTAAAATTGGCTCGGATTCTGGCGACAGCTGCGGCTGTGCTTACGTGTTTATTGTGCTGGAGATGCTGCCGATAACCTCTAACGGCCAGCTCTGGACATGCACAAGGGACTGTGAACATACACACCCGAGTCAATTTAGCCTGCATGGATTAAGGCAGATTACTCACCCTGTTGAGGGAAAAAAAAACACGCAGCTGGAGCGCTGAAATTGCCATGTTCTGTTATGTTAAGTCTGAAAGATTTGCGTCCAACTGGCGAGCCCATAATGATGAACGTTGCGGGAGGACAGATTAGGATAAAAAACTAAAAACGTAAAGTACTCGGTTGAGTGCTTTTGTTAATCCCTGTTCCTTCTTTCCTTCCCTCTGACTAGGAAGATGCTTCAGTTATCACGCTGAGTAAATCTCATACGCTCCAGCTTTTATCAGTGCGAGCGTACAGTATAATATATGAAGTGACTGTCTCTGATATGCAAACCGGCGATGATTATTTTTAAATTTGGCCCAAACAGCTTTGATGAAATGCGCCTCAAAGCTTCGTTTCACCCTAAATAGGTCAAAAGGAAATGTATCCAGCTTATCACATGGAAATGCATGCAAATGGATTTTTTCTTTTGGTAGAAGGTCTTGCTGGTTTCGCAGCGCATTTAATCAGCTCACACACACGATATTTGTAACCTGATGCTTTAATAAAAATTTTTTTAAAAAGTAATAGATTCCACCAAGTCCCATGTTTTAGCTTGGCCTTGTCTCAGTAAGATGCTGTCTGGATCCCATTTGCACTCATGACCTTTGCAATTCATATTCACTGAGCAGGATGTAAAATGAGTGCACTTAATTTCCAGCACCCTGAAAAGCCCTATTTACTCTCATGGCATGAAATAGCCTTGTTTACCCACGCAGTCTCTTGTAAATGCCCTCATTAGTCTGTGTGTGACCGCCACGTTCAGATGTGCTGTTTCATGAGTCTATTGAAAGACGCTCTTGATTCCGGCCGCATATATGCGCTCGTGTTTAAATGCATGCTTTGTGCCTCACGCGTTCACAAATTTATTGCTCCCGTTTTTTTTAAACCACAAGCATTCATTCATTGCGAAACGGCACACAGGATGCACTGATTCACTCGTTCGGCAGTCGACACGGTGCCTCACACTCTTAGGAGTGACGTATTACCAGGTCTAAAGCGTCAGTGTTGACCGCTTACAGACGTATTTGTGATAAACCGTCCAGCGCGTGATATTACGGCTTTATTTTCTGAATATTCGCATTCTGTCTACTGATTGCACTCCGTAGTAGGGATGAGAACAAATGATGCATTCTTAAATGCATTGTCATCTCTTTTCTTTTTTTTAAAAAAATTAGCATTCATGCACAAATCATCAAAATTAGATTCTTTTTACACGCGCATATACAACATATCTCAGATGTAACTATAAAAATTAAACATAATAGCAGGTGAATATGAATTACTTTGTAATACTGCTGCAATGAGAGCAATGTCATACTGTAACTGTAACCTTTAATGTTTTTTTTATTTCATTTTAATGATATTTAGCTAGAGTTTACAATTCTTCGCGGCATATTAACTACATATGCTCGCTACACACACACACACACACACACACACACATATATATATATATATATATATATATATATATATATATATATATATATATATATACATACATAGTTTTATAGTTATAAGGTATAGTTTTGGAGTTTCAGAAGTATAGTTTCAGAAACATGTTTTGATAGACATAGGTATAAGTAGAATGTCTTAAGGATTCTTGCTTTCAAGAAGTTTAAATATTGTAATAAATAAATAAATAAATAAAAACCAAGCAATGTTCATCCTAACATGACCTAACAGCCCTAATGGAAATATATTGCATTGCATTATACCACAACTCTAATGACTTCTTGGCTCTGATTGATCAGAAGGTTGATTAACTTTCTATAACAGCAGATCTGACAGTAGTTCTGTCTACAAAGGTTTATAACAGGAACCAGCTTGTTTCCTGTACATTCCACAACATTAAATGTAACTAAAAACTGTATGTACTGTGTGTGATTATTTAAAAAACAAACAAATAAATAAATGCAATCATGGGCAAATTGCTGTGGTATAAGATTAACTTTCTGTGAGACTTACTGTTATAGGGCAATAATCGACTTTAGGATTATAACAGTTACTACGTTACCTCACACCACCCTGTTGTAATTATTCTAGTACATGTTTTATTCCTTACATATTAGACTTTAAAGGCAGCAGTTGGTTATGCTGGATAAATAGTATACAATATGTTATTGATTAAAACTCGAGATGCATCAGCATGCCCTAGCGTATAGTTGATGTAAGCTTGCAACCAATGGCTTTAATTAGTTTGAAGCGTATTTCCTCCCGTGTGCCTGACATTTACATGTTCATTAACAGAGCTCGTCGAAGTGCCCTTTTCAATCAAGGGAGGAGGCTATTAGCAGACAGAGCATTGTTAGTCTGCAGGGGACATGAGCACAGCAGCAGAATAAACATCCGAGCTGATGCAGGAAAATGCCAAGGCCCTGGGATAGTTAAATGAGATGCAGGATTTAATCAGAAAAACATGAGTGAGTTGGGGCACATCGTGTCTGAGTGGAGTCGGTGCTAAGAAGACATGCCCATTCAAAAGACTGTTTTCGATAGGGGAGGACAATCTGACAAAAAAATATATATATATATCATATAACAATTCTGTTTATGATGCTGTACATGGTATTTAAAATTGTACAAAAAACTATGGTTTCAATGATATTTTAACATCAACAGTACAAACACTAATTACTTATCATGAATAAAACATTAAAAAGGCAGGAAATGAAACATTTGGTACGAAAATACATTACATACTGTACATTCATTTGTTAATACTGTCAGGAACAATGGATAATGGATAAAGACTTTATCAATATTCAGTTGTTATACTGCCCAGCCCTACTTTTCAGTCTTCCAATGATATGGCTTCAGCGATGCTTTCTGGCATACACATTTGAGTTAAAAACGCCCTGCACGAGCAGATGTTCAAACTAGTCATGTCTAGAAACGCACATGGTCGCCACCTTGTGACATGCAAACATGACACTGAATTATTCAAGAGCAATCTTTTTGAAAGCCGTAAGCATCTGTAATGGTAGAGCGTAACAGTTTATGTGGTGATGCCCACAGGATTGTGTACTCAAACAGTCATTATGGTAAGTGAACCCAGTGCCTAAAGACATTTAATTATTTCTAATGAAGTCAGCCATATGTGTGATGTACACAGATAGAGAACAAGCTAATGGTTATAATTAAGTGTAGCTATATTTTCCATGGAACTAACACACAAATAAAAGCACAAATAAAATGTCCAAGGTTTATAACATGGCGTTTCCCCAACATCATTAGATAACTTAAGCATTAGTAGTGCTGGACATTGTTTCTTTTATTGTTTCCTGACAGAAAGACCATTCTACCACATTTATTATTATTATTATTTTTTAATTAATATAGTAATTTTCTTTATAACAGGTTTAGAAAACAGGTCTTTAGGGCGCTAGAAGGATCTAGTGGATTTTGTAAATGATAAGGTGTTTTTTAAGAAATATCTGCCCTTTGATGCTCTTTATAACCTCCTGTCAAAATATAAATTCTACTACTGGTATTGTCCATAATGGAGTCAATAATTATTTCCAGAGTGGGTAAAACGCAGTCATGACATATGGCATCCCTCTACCACCCCCCACACTGTCACTCTCACCAGTTTCTGTCAATCGATTATGCTTGAGTGAACTGGCCCCTCTGTTTGGGATTAAAGTCTAGACGTGTCCTATTGGGCGCCAGAGCAGAACAAGGTCTCCAATTGGCAGAAAGCAACATATAGGGCTAGCAAACTTGGCCTCTGAAAGGTGAGAGGACTAGAGACTGACAGAAGGGAGGAACTCCCCTGTGTGAAAGATGATGCAAGGTAAGTTGATAGTCCCTTTTTGTGTTTGGATTACATGTAAAATGTCATCAAGAAAGATAATTGAGGGATAATGGTGCGTAATTAGATGAGTTGTAAGGAAATACGCACCCAAAATTTGTTGCTTAGGAATGACATCATCAGCAAGAAAGATGGTATTTGAACTTGCTTTAAGTGGTTGTTGAGTGCTGGGATGTGGTCAGTGTCAAAATAATGTGGTCTTGCTGGAGCAACCAATAAACTGAAATATAGCTATTTATGCATATTATGACAAGCAGCTAAACCATTCTCTTTTTACAAGATGGGTATAGATGTGTGGTTAACAAATGGTGTACTTTGATCATTTGATTTTTGATCCAAAAATGCAAGGTGATTACTTAACACTGCACAGTCTTAAATAAAGGGCTCTTCAAGGTTTCTTGTGACAGTTAACAGTTGTAGTTTCCTAAAGGATTTCTGCTTAATTCTTGGAACCCTCTATTGTAGGTATTTACATAGAATCTGTGCAGGATTCTCCAGATGAACCAATTATGTTGTTATTCCCTTAGAAAAAATGTCAAATATAGAACCTTAAAGAGTTCTTTGGTTTGTCCATCTGGGTGGGGGAGAACCTTGAAGGTGTTATGCAGTACCCTGCAACAAAGTGTCTTACTATCAGAGAGGATTTCCAGATATATATCCTTAAGAGAGCTTAGAAAGATTAACTATTCAAAAAGCCCTTGAGAAACCATTTTTCTAAGAGTGTTCAGCACTTAACAAGGTAAAGGTCTTATATCAGTGTATGCCATGTTAACTAATTCCTTTTATTATCCATTCCTTTGCCCCTGCCCTCTGCAGCTTTCTATGAAAGAGGCTGGTGATGGTCTTCACACGCAGATGAACTCCATGATGGGAGCTCTTCAAGAACTCAAACTTCTCCAAGTCCAAACCGCACTTGAGCAGCTGGAGATCTCGGGAAAAAAGAACTGTGTAGCTCCACCACCAGCTAAATCCATTAACTGTAACTTTGAGCCTCAAGACCAGCAACATCAGTTATCTGAGATCTCTGGCCAAGAAGATCAAGTTCAACTCCATCAGCTACACCGCAGTACTGTTGAGACTTCACCATCTACATCCAGCCTAGAGAGTGAGGGTTTGCCTTTGCTCAAGAAGATCTCAGGATACACTGCTCCACAAGTTGAATATTGTGGCCCAAAAATGTGTCAAACACCAACGGACCACCAAAGCATGCACCCACACTCATCCCGACTTACACCAGTGGATCTGTCCGGGATTCTCCATAGCTTGTCTCGAGAGGGACCATCCTTGGACAGTGATTACATCGAGGAGAACTTGGACGACTCCAGTGATTGGACGTCCTCTCTCATGAGTCGCAGCCGCAATCGTCAACCTCTGGTACTTGGAGACAATGTGCTTGCTGACCTGGTAGGCAACTGGCTTGACCTGCCTGAAGTGGACAAAGACTGTGTTGAAGGGGGAGAGGGAATCAACAGACCAGACTCCCCAGCTCATCCACTCTACCTCAGCCGATCCCAAGAGCTCTGTAAAAGGTTCTCACTGACAAGCAATATCTTTAAGAAGTTTCTGCGTAGTGTGCGACCTGACCGGGACAAACTGTTGAAAGAAAAACCTGGCTGGATGCCACCAGGTCATGACTCTGAAGCGGAGCTTTTCAAGAGACCCAAGAAAACCACCAAGGCCAAGGGTAGATTCTATTTGCCATTTTGGGCAGGGGGTGGACAGCAAGCAAAGGGTAGATTGTGTCCTCAGCCAGCAGAGGAGAGGGGCCATTTATTAGGACTTTACCTAGATAGGAGACCTACAGATGCAGTGGAAAAGGTCCAGCCTTTGCTTGATTACAATACAGCTGTTTGGGTTTAACAGTGATTTTCTGGATGATGGGGTGGGAATTCAACATTTGCGCAGGACTGAGTGAGATTAAAATGGATTTGGTTTGGACTTCGTCGATGACAATCTATTAAAGCCTTCACGGTGTGAAATGAGATCTTTTTCTGACAATGCACTTAGCAGCATTCGACTCTCAGTGAGAATACAAATACCCAAGACACTTCTGCTGATATGCTTATAATTTTTTAGTCTTCACTCTTTCTTGTTTTAATCTCTTTCACACAGTTCTACCATGGTGTCTGTACTGAATTACCCCAGTCTGCACTGAATTACCTTCAGGTCTTCATTCAGGGCAAATAGAGGTTCCTCTCAACTATGAACTACTGTAAAACTGTTCAGCATGTTTACTTTTGGATCTGTTTTTAGAGGTTGCATCATGTATGGCACAGATCTTCCTCCCAACACTTACTTGTAGACCTACCTTTAGTATCTTAATGCAACAGGAGGTAAGTGTCAAACATTTTTTATTTACCTGGAAATTTAATATCACATTTGTACCTATACTCTGTAATTGTTTTTTTTTTATTTAATTAATTTGCTTGTGCAAATGGATAAACTGCAAAATAGTCTTGCAGTTGACATACAAAGGATAATAATGTACATGATGTCACATACAAATAAGGAGAAGAAATGACTATTTTGATGTTAGCTCAGGTGCGTTTGAATCTCAATGGGACTCCTAAGAAGAATACAGTGAAACTTGAGATGGCATAATATCAAAAAGCTACAGCAAAAAATGTCCGAACTATGAAAAAGGATATAGCTATAGTCCAACTGAACAGGTCACCATTATCTATTTTACAAGACAGATAATCCCTTTTGAATCTTACATAATCTTTAAGAGGGGGAATATGAGGCTACATTTCTCAACTGGTGGCTTGTCAGGGAAAAAATGTACACAAGTACTTACACTGAGTAGAAAAGCTTTTTCCAGATACGAAAATATATTTCAGCATCATGCAGCATTCACAATTCATGACACAACCATAAAGTAACGAGGAGAAAATGCTGATACACAAAAAGCCATTCTGTGCTCTGGGGGTGGAAATGAGCTGTCGACACTTTTCTACCATAGTTGCAAAGTACTTTTGTACCTAACTCAGATTTAAACAGTGGAAATGGGCATGGAAATGTATAAATGGTGTCTAGTTTCTTAAGACTGTATGTTGTCTTGCCGAAGCAAGGGTTTTTTAAAAACTTATAGACATCAGTGTAAATATACTATGAGACCTGTCCGTTGTTACAATTTCAATAAAAATTTATATTTCTTTATATAAAAAAATCCATATTAAGTGTCAGTGATGACCTTAATACATGTCTGAAACTCAAAAACACATACAATAAGTGATACTCTTAAAGTTTTCATTAGTTGAGCGTGTCCTATATCCAAAACTACTGGCACCCCCACCATTAATAATGGATGAAGCCTCTCCTGTAGAGAGAAACACACTGAACCTGTTCGCATAATGTCTAACAAGATTGGAGATTTTGGACCTTCCTCCATGCAGAATATTTTAAGCTCATTTATATAAAACTGATTTGGAGTCCTGTGTCTTCTTTTGTTGATGTAGGGT
Source organism: Cranoglanis bouderius (assembly GCA_023630585.1). Classification (NCBI taxonomy): domain Eukaryota; kingdom Metazoa; phylum Chordata; class Actinopteri; order Siluriformes; family Cranoglanididae; genus Cranoglanis; species Cranoglanis bouderius. Next base: position 3,948,197 of record CM042572.1, read on the forward strand.
TCATTTTGTTCCAACACATTGTTACGGTTCGGGGCAGAAAACTTGCTTTTGGACTCACTGGACCACAAAACATAATTCCAACTGTAGCTCCAGTGTGGGAGTCGAGAACATTTTGTGGGTTTGGGTTTCGGAAAGGGCCAAACAGGATGTTGTTATTGAGGTGCCTAATAGTGTAAAGAGGGGGAATGAGGACATGGGAGGCAGGCTTCTAATCTGCCTGTGGAGATTATTTCATTTAAATCAACACAGTACTTTTCTAACATAATTAATAAACACACAAGGTTACTGTTGCCGTTGTATGTTCATGATCAAGGTTGGTGGAGTTGTCTGCATCCTCCCGTTCTCTCTCTCTCTCAGTCTCTTTCTCATTAACTGCACACAGGTGTCGATACTCACTCATTACCTGCTCATTCTCCGTGATATCCTCCTCTGCTTCACATCTGGTACTCACACCCCAGTTGCCACAGTGAGTTATTACATGAGTTGACCCCAAGAATCAACGAAACTCACTCTTTCACTCACTTTCAGTAACCACTTTAAGCTGGTCAGCTGTCGCGGTGTATCCGGAACCAATACTAGGAACACTGGGCACAAACAACTTGCTGGCATGTTTTTGAGAGATGGGAGGAAACCAGGGAACCCCGAGGAAACCCATGCAGACATAAGGATGGCATGCGAAACTCCACACAGACAGTAACCCGAGCTCAGGATAGAACCATGTGTCAGCCATCGACTATACTGCAATTCTGTGAGTAATAAATAAATAAATAAAGGCTTTTAGTGAATTGGTTGACATGACCATTGTCACCATTCATTAACATCTCTACACCATTTAACAGTGTTTTATTTCTTATAAACACAAATAAAAATTTCTAGACCATAATCTGTCCATTCAGGGCAGCCAGGTGCAGGGTTGGATGGGAAACTGAGCAGTTCTTCCCAAGCCCGAGAACCCGAGGGCTGCAGCTGTCGTCTTCCTCACAGACTCCTTCTCTTCTGTCTTCCCCTCGAGACTGAGAGAGAAAGAGCGAGAGGGATGTGAGCACTCACTAACTGGATGACTGCCTTCCTCTGTCCTTCCTCACTCCATCCCCCCTCTTCCTGTCTCACTGCCTGGGCAGCTGCCGCTCTCTCACTGCCCCCCCAGAAGTAGGACACAAAGCGGCGGCTCCGTCTCATTGCACAATCACGCTCTTTAACCTGACAGCATGCGGTCATTTTTGCTAGACATAGTCCAGTGTTGATAATGAGATTAAGGTGGGATTGATTCTGAGATTGATGAGTGAGTGAACGTGTTTGGAAGGAGCTGGAAAGAGAATTGAGAAGTGGATCAAATTCCCAATCCCACAAATTCATTCTTCCTTTCAATGTCTTCAGCTGTTCAAGCCAGAGCTTTACTGCAGGCCGCCGGAATGCGCTCACATTTCACTTTTTATATTTATCACCAGAGAGAGAGAGAGAGAGAGAGAGAGAGAGAGAGAGAGAGAGAGCGGTAAATCAGACCTTCGTCAGACCTCCTGCTGAGTTGCATTTCCAACACCACGCACTCACAGAGGCATATTAAACAGTTCACTTCCAATATCACATTTTCTTTCGATATTTGATAGCAATCCTGTTCACATCTGGGTAGTACAAAACTTTAAAGACATTAGAGTCAACTCCATAAATATTGGCACCCTTTCCAAGAGAATGGGCAAAATTATTGTATAAAAGAAATCATTTCCTTATCTTTAAGTCTCCTCAGACTCTGATCTGTGACCAATAATAACCTAAAATATGCATATAAGATCCTAATATGGCACATATTAGCACATTAAAAAAAAAAAAAGCAGCTGTTGTCAGTTAGCGTTTGTCTCCCATGCTGACGTCACAGGTGGATATTTTTACTGCTATTTCAACGATCTGAAACATAAGTGATAACGGTTAGATCAAAAGCAAATGGTCTAGAGTTTCCTTTCCTTCCACTCACCATTTTCCAGTGACATTTAATGAGAAATCCAGCAGAGAAGCGGTGAAGACATTGGTGCAAATGTTGGACTCAAAGTCCCAGACGAAGTCGTGCTGAGTTACGGCTTTGCTAGTTCTACGGTCTCGACCTATGATGGCGTTGATGGCGGTATTAGCTTGAAAGTTGAAGATTTGGAAGCTAATCTGTTTGAGCAGAGTGTACAGATGAGGAGGTGAGAAAGCTGGACAGATTTCTCAAGACTAAAGTGCCGCTGCATCACTCTCTTTAAGTAGAGATGAAGCGAGGGCCGTACTACTAACTGCAGGAAGTCGAACAGGAGTGTTGGTAATGTAGGAAAGTGTGAAAATAGTCTAACATATGAATGAAAAAAGTGGTGAAAAGAGTGATTTAAAACATCACTGACACTCATTATAGACTAGGTATATGCACAGAGATGTACACGCTCTCAAACACACGTGCATGTTCACGCAGAGCTTCAGATCGGCTGCTTATGAAGCTGTTTTTGGCCTGCGTGGAGAATAAAACATTCATCCAGTGAGAAAATCAATAAACAGGAACACACTCGCTAATGGGAAACTTGGCACGCCGTTATATGAGCTGTACATGTTTTATCAGGGCGGTGAGCATGACGTCTCCATCCATCAATACACAACAGAGTAAATGAAATTGATGAAACAGAGTAATGTAAAGAGAGTAATGAAACAGAGTAAATGATATCATCATTTATAATTCCTGTGTCCTGAAAAGATGGTCATGTTCTTCTTTTTTTAATGTGGTCAACTCCACATTAAATCTAATAAACCTTTCAAAATCTACATGATAGAGCTGAAAATGAAACGTGTCTTCAGCATCACTCCATCTGAAATGGTTTATTTAATCAGAATGGCCAGAGGAGTTAAAATAATTTCAGAGAAAATTACATTTACATAACATCCTGGAATGAACAAATTTGGATTACTGACGCTTCTCTGGCATGAAAGCTTAAAGAGGAAGCATTTCAACCAAATACTGTATATCGTGCTGAAGTCATGTTTTGTACAGAATTCTTTTTCATCAATCAAAATTATGCTAATAATAGTAATAGTTTCATGATAACTGAATTATAATAAAAAAAAATATAGCATGAATTCTGATATATTTAGACAGTTTTTGAATTTCTGACTTAGTAATACTTCAAATATATTTGAAGGTAAAAACCATGATAGTGTGTTTTATGGGATTTACTGTCCTCATTTTATAACTCTAATTCGAACAAAATCCAAGACAAACCATGACAAAGCTTGTCAGAAAAAAATCATACCAGTCTCTAAATACTGTATCTGTTGCCTCCTAAGGGGCATGTGCTAACTCTCCCAGTAATATCAATTCTGCCCTGTGCACCGCCTCTGCTGGCTACCTTTTATACACCAGCTAAGACTCAAAGCCGATCAATCGAGGTTTACATTAATTTAGGTACATTCACACATCGCCAGTCGCTGTATTATGAAGTCGCCAGTAGGTGTTCCAACTAATGGTTGCCATAGTTACGTTTATCAGTAGGTGGTGCAACCTGGCGTTCCATTTTTCCAACAAACCAGTTTTCTTGCCGCTAAAATGAAACACTCTGGAGGGAGAGTGTTTGAATATAAAATTCACATGTGTGTGTGTATATATATATATGGGCATCATATCCTACAAGATGAAGGAGAAGCAGTGTGTGCTCTTTGCCATTGCGGCCATCTCTCTGCGGTGAAAGCACAAGCGCCGGACTGTCTGGATCCACGAAACAATTCACACTCGCAGGCAGCCTGGCGGATCACTGTCTTCACTCCCACTGGTAGTCGCTCCAAATTTTCGTAAAGGTAAACTTTTCTCAACTTTGTTGCATCACTGGACACGCCCACATCTAGTCGCCAATGGTCACTGAAGCTCATGTCGCCGGAAGTCACCAGCTCTCATCGAAAATGAATGCTCCCCGGTCGCTTTGTCAGAGTCGCTGTATGCGTGAACATACGTTTAGTCTTCTTATGCATAAATTTACACACACTCAGGGGCAGGAGTAGGAGACTAAATTCACGGGATTTTCATGAATAGCAAATTTTTGGTGTAAACACACATCAAAACGATTTACTCATAAATCCGTTTGATAAGTAAGGCCCATTATTTTATTTTTTTTATAAAGTTTTTTTTTTTTATTACTTTCCACCCCTGACGATTAGACATTTCAAAAAGATCTGGATGACTAAACACCTTCACATAGGGCATCTCTGGAGCTTCTGAAAACTTCAGAGACTCTTTTGATCTCCTCCTTGTCTCACTTCTCCCACACCCACAGTGCAGTTTTATTCCACAGCACAGTTCGAAAATCCAAATGAGATGCAAATGAGCAGTTTTAAGCTGCAGATAGAGAGAGAGAGAGAGAGAGAGAGAGAGAGAGAGAGAGAGAGAAAGAGCAGACAGCGAAACAAGGGTCCCGCCTGCTTTCTCTTTCTGCATGGAGCTCCATTCTCCTTCTCCTGAAGCTCCACTCAGACTGGTAATTATCGCTATTCTTTTGATTCAGAGTCGTCCTTTTCATCTCAACAAAGATATTTCCCTCTTTCTTGTTCTCTGCCTTTGGTTCTGTGCTGCATCAGTAACTTATGAGTATGTGAAGTAAATATAAAAATGCACACCAGCATTCAAATGAAGTTCAATTCCTGAGCTACTAAGCTCAATCACAAAATGTACTTAGCACAATAGAAATGGGCGACTTCATTTTTATGGACTGGCGTTTGGGTCAAGATTGTTAACACAGCAAATGACAGGAACATGATGACAGATTTGCTCAGTACATATGTATCAAGCTGAATTGGAGGCGGGGCTGTTTATGAGTTCAGTTAGTGATGTCACTAGTAGTGCTTCTCCAGGTAATAATGTGGCTCGGGAACAAACGCTTTATCGTGTGGTGAGTAGATATGTTAGTGAAATACTATCGAACTGCGAGTGACTGAAATGAAAGCAAGCATTTCTCATTTAATGTTAAAATGTATGTGGTGCTGCACGCGGAAGGCGTTTAACATTGACGGAAGGAGTCTCCAGCGTCACCAGTTGTCTTCAGGACAGATTTTCCTCTTTCCTGTTTCTGGCTAAACACTAGCTTGTCATTAGATTAGATTATTAGCATGGGGGGCGGGGCACGGTGGTTAGGCTTAGTGGCTAGCATGCTTGCCTCGCCCCTCCGGGGTTGGGGGTTCGAATCCCGCCTCCCCCTGTGTGCGTGGAGTTTGCATGTTTGCCTTAATTAAAGACGCATGTTCTCCCTGTGCTTCGGGGTTTCCTCCAGGTACTCCGGATACTCTGTGATGGGTTGCCTTGTGCCCTGATTTCCCTGAGACAGTGTGGGAACTCTGTGTAGGATAAGCAGTATGGGCAATGGATGTATGGAATGGATGTAACTTCTAACTAGCTCCAGAACATTAATAGTAACTCTAAATGGATAAAAACTATCATGTGTCATTCATTAATGAATTAAAAATAGTTAGTGTTGCTGTGCTAACTGCTATGGAGTAGCACAATAACACTTCAGCACGTGCTGTTATAGGAAAATAATCAACTTCATGGTGGCAGCAGTAACTCCGCTTCATCACATCACAACGCTGTTGATTATTTTTCTATATTATATATAATTTGCATGGTGAGTGTGTCATGAATTCCTTTAAAAACCTCTACACCGCTAATCATCAGTTTAGAAAGAAAAAACGATGACAGGATGCACATCGGCATGCCGGGTTGGTTTTGGGGTATCAGACCCGGAGCACAGGGGCATGAGGTCTCTATAATGAATGGCCGTCAGTGTGCATCAGCCTCAGCCCAGCTGTGATTATCATGCATCTGCTCTCCCCGGCGGTTATAGCCTTAATTAAAGACGTGGGTTAGAACCTTAACCCTTGCGGGTCGGTGCTCGGTGAGAGAGAACACAGCTGCTGTGCTCCCCGATTACAGATGACGGCAGTGGCTTTGAAACGAGGCAAATAAAAAACATGGCTAATTTCCAAATTTGTTCTAGCATCTGCCTATGAATTCACCTCGATCCTCTGATGTGGCTCTGGCTGTCGAGTGAACAGCTCTGGTGAATTTACTTAAAATAAATAGAAGAGATGGTGTGGCTAAAGCTTGTGTTTTAGCCAAACAGATTCCACACACCGTTTCACAGGAAATCAAACATGGAAGAGCGATTTCACTGAATATACTGTGTATATGTTATGGAATGGGAGGAATGCTAAAAGGTTTCATGTTTGTAGTTTTTGCTACTGTATCTGTAACGAATTCATTTGATGTTTGGCATACAGTTTCGAACCAGCGTTCGAAATAAACCATTTTTACTGGTTCCCAGTTAAGAACTGGCCTTATGGTCATATTCGGCTAGCAAATGTTTACCCTAAAAACACACACACACGCACACTCACAAAGGCACAGGCACATCCTGATTTAGCGACATTATCTAAAAACCTAAAATTAGCCAGCTAATTACTTCTCCAGCTAGCTAGAGCTAGCTTAACAAGCTAGCTAAGTGCTAAGTTTAGGCTGACTATATATAAACCAAACACTAGTCAAAATAAGGCTACCGTTATATTGTGTAGTTAAAACTAGCAGCCAATCTTGATAGAAAGCTATCTAACGTTTAAGCTAGCATGATAACTGCATGATTAAGCATTAGCCAAGGTTGCTAAACTTGCGAACTAGCTGTTAGGCTAATTATTATTTTTGTGTGATTCACACTAGTAGTCATATTAGCTAGGATTCTAACTAAGAAGTAGGCTACTTATTATATTGTCCAAATAAAACCAGTAGCAAAGTTCACCAGCTAATAACGCCTATTCCTATATATTGTGTGACTAGCAAAAACTAAGTTTGCTAGCAAGATACTTTATACCTTGCTGCTAAAAGCAGTAGTTGATAGCATGGTAGTTGCTAGTGGTTTAATGATTATATGTTGCGATCAAAACCATTAATCGAAGTCTCCTCAATAATATCAAGCTAACTATTATATTGTGAGATTAAAGCCATTAACCAAAACCAAATTTGTTAGAAAGGTGGGTGACATTAGGTGCGCTATTATGGTGTGCTGATAAAATAGTTGATAGCATAGATTAAGTATTATTTTGTAATGAAAACCTTTAGCAGCATTATCTAGTAAACTATTTTGTGTCACTAATACTAGTAGCCAGGCTGACTAGCCTGCTAGCTGACAGTGTTCTTGGTATTATTTCATGTGATTCATTAAAATCATTAGCCAAGTTGACTAGCTTGCTAGCTAGAACTAGGCTATTATATTAAGCTATTAAAAGCTACACATATTCACTGGTTAAAACATTCACCAATGTTTGCTAGCAAAATACCTAATATTAGTCTAACTATAATTTTGTGTAATCAAAATCAATAGGCACATTTGCTAGCAAGCGTTAGTGTTTATACTTACAGATATTGGTGGATCTACGAGATGAGCTACAGGGTGGAAAATGTTAACGACGAAATAGCATCTGTCTTAGAAATAAAAGTGAGGTTCATGTCCTCCAGGCTCAGTGAAGCAGAACCAGACTGTGTTTATATTCAACCAGACAGCCACGTAGCACCCTGAGGAAAAATGGGGGGGGAAATCACCCAAAATAGCCTCATGTTTCTGTCACTTATGGACTTTAAGGCTGAAAAATCCATTAGTTCAGTGTGAGGACTAGCAGTTATTTTAAGCTGCCCTCTTTTCCCTATTTTTGCTCAGAGGTGAGATGGCAAAAGAACGTTCAAAGACTTCAGTGGCACAAATGAATTCTCTTTCCCCCCTCGTACATGTAGAGAATATAAATAAGTAACATACCTATAATGAGTAATATACTGTATATAAACATGTTTTCTGACATAGTAGTACATTTAGTTCCCTGCAAAACAGTGGCTTCAAAAGTATTGGCACCCTTGATCATACATTATATATCCAAAAGTGTGTGGACACCTGACCAATCACACTCGTGCGCTTTGTGAACGTCCCATTCCAGATTTAGTCCCTCTTTGCTGTTCTAATAAGCTCCACTCTTCTGGGAAGGCTTTCCACTAGATTCTGGAGCCTGGCTGTGGGGATTTGTGTTCATTCAGCTACACAAGCAGGTCAGGCACTGATGTTGGGCGAGGAGGCCTGGGGTGCAGTTATTGTTCCATTTCGATTCAAAAGAGTTCTGTGGGGTTGAGGTCAGGGCTCTTTGCAGGTCACTCGAGTTCTTCCACTCCAACCATGACAAACCAGGTCTTCATGGAGGTTGCTTTGTGCACAGGGTCATTGTCATGCTGGAGCAAGTTAGTTCCAGCGAAGGGAAATGGTAATGCTACCGCATACAAAGACATTCTATACAACTGTGTGCTTCAAACTTTGTGGCAACAAGTTTAGGGAAGAAACACATACGAGTGTAATGGTCAGGTGTCTACATACTTTTGGCCATATAATGTATTTGGTGAAGCACTGTCAGTAATGATCTTACTACATAAAAAGGTTTTTCTTAAAGGGGAACCAACTCTTACATACCACAGAACCTATTAGGGTGCTCTATAGAACCCACCATACATGTAAGTATTGTCTCTGACTTGTTCCATGTTAAAGTTGAAACATTAATGGGTTACTTTAAAACTGTAGATTGGTAAACTACAAATAATCTCCAAAAAAAATTTCTCTAAAGAAAATCTCAGTTAAAAAAAAAAAAACAGCTTCAACCAAGAGAGAGAAATGAAGAGAGCAAAACTAGCCGTACACTCTGGGTGGGAGGATGGCATGCTCTCCCTCACCTGTCAATCAGAGCAATACTAGCCAATCATTGGGCATCTGTGAGCTTACGTATGTGGAAGAGAGGAGATAGCACTTTACTCCAAGTGTAGAGGAAACACATGCTTGCCCAGTCCTCCCCAGCTGGTAGCTGTTGTGTGATAGGGGAGAGGTAGTGGGTAAGAATTGGCAAGACCCAAACTGGGGGGGGATGGGAAGGGGAAAAATCCATTATATGATATACTGTATTAAGAAACATAGTCTAGAAAGTGTTAAGGAAAAACGTGGTGTTGATAAATGTTGGATACAGTTTATTCTCAGTAATGCATCAGTACTGGCCTCTATTTTTGGATATTTCAATTTCGGAAATACGTTTCTGACCTTCTGAAAGGTTCAGAAGCTTGTTCTGAAAGAAGCATGACCATGCTGGATAACATTTCATAAAGGCCATGTCACTGATGTGGTACAAAAATGATTATACCATGTACAGCCTGTATATTATATATGTGCTTCAAGTGCACTGAGATCTGTGTGATGATATTCAAACTTGATCCATCCTCTGGAATAATTGCTCCCAACAATACTTCAAATTTGTAATAAGTTTACAGATTTAATATGCCCTACTTTTCCTTGTCAAATATAATTTTGACAATGCAAAGACAATCACCTAAATGGTACTAGTTATTCCCACCAGGATCAAAGTGCACCTTCCTAAAACTACATTTCCATACTAGAGGAAGTTCCTAATGGGGGAAGCTGATCAAACCAGTCAAACTCACTGCAGCCTCAGAGATGAGAAGTCTGAATGGAGATGACATGATGACAGCAAAGCCTCGTGGGATATCCCTCCTCCCCGTCTCATACCTGTCTCTTCTCATCAGCAGGTTGGTTAGACCGTCCTTCTTCCCTCAGCATTCACCCAAACACACGAGACACAGCTTTGAGCAGACATTTTAAAAAGCTCAAATTCTATTCAACATTTTTAAAGTAAAATAACTTCCATACTTTCAGCTTATTTTCAGCAAATCTTTACTTAAGAGCAGTGTTCATAACGCCACATGATATCTACTGTGTATGAGCCCTTCGTTACACTCGACAAAACTACATAAAAATTTATAAAGGCATCAGATTGTCTGTTTTGATGTGAGTGACATAGATTTTGGTTTGACATAAGATCATGACACTTTAGCTTGACATAAAAACTGACAGCCATTATGACATGTTTATGAATGTTATGAATGTTTATGTAGGTTTATATCAGGGGTCAGGTAGGTTATATGTAGGTGCTATGTAGCTTCCTGCACACTGTCCCGAAAAACAATGTATTGAAAATAGGTTTCATAAGGGCAGTATGCATAACGCTACATAGCACCTACATAAAACTTTCATGATATAAATTTTGTTTGATAAATGATTGACACTTTAGATACTTGACAAAAGCAGTCTTTATGACAACTGCCGCCTCTTGGTATACGCCTTTATAAATGTTTTTTTGTAGGTTTCTATCAGATGTCATGAAGGTCATATGTAGATGCTATGTAGCTTTATGCACACTGCCTTTAAGAACAGTGTTAACTAATTTTCAATACTTTGCTCTGACTCTATAAAGTTGAATTGAATTGGGTCTGCACTGTCATTATGAACAGTATAAGACTCCCTTTGTCTGACCTAACACGCCACATGACCTGCATGTACTGTACATGACATCAGCACGCTTCCTCGTTGGACACTAGGAGCAGTAAGTGTGCCAGTGTGTGGGGTGATTCAGGGACGTGGCCGCAGTCGGACTCGTTCCAGTGAGAGCTGACCCTCGGAGCACGGTGTTAATCCCACCACACCGACACCAGGCTGCCAGCTGATGAGGATAAACTCCCGAGGCCGGAGGAATTACATTGATCTGCGCCCTGCTTCGAAACTCATTCATTTACCATTAAAGTAACACTCTGGCTGAAATTAAAAAAAAAAAAAAATGTAACCATCTGTTATAAGCATGTCTACTCAATGAACCAGCCATCTCTAGATTGATCACTGGCTAATCTCCCTCCTTATGATGCATCATGGAGGTGGAAGTAAATTGTGCTTTTAAAGCTGTGTGCATTCCAAACTACAGAAATCGGTAACAATTCCTATCAAGCCTGTATTCATAATGCATTATAAAGCATACATAATATAATACCTTATAAAACCCAGAACAAGTGTGTATAAATGCTTACAAGTACTTCTGATTACATACAAACACTTTATAAAGCTTTACCATGACTATGACTTTGTCAGGTTACATAACGCATTATAACTGTTCATAAGAAAAACATAAGGTTTACATGTTCTCCTTGGAATATAAGGCCCAGTGTGTATACTAAACTGCAAAAACTGGTAACAATTCCTATGAATCATATATTCATAATGCGTTATATCGCATTATACAGTATATATAGCGTATGTTATAAGAAGTTCATAAGAATACCTCATAATGCCCGGAATAAGTCCGTCTAAATGCTCAGTAGTAGTTATGGTTGTATGCATACAATTTATAAAGCTTAATCATATGACTTATGACTCAAATAACATGACACTTTATATCTGTTCATAAGAAAAACTTGCTATAGAGGTGTTCTGGAAGTTAAGGCCATGTGTGTTTATCAAACTTTAAAAAAAAAAATCTGTAACACTTCCTATGAACGCTGTATTCATAATGTATTATAAAGCATGCATAATACATTATAATGCCTAGAATAAGTGTGAATAAACGCTCATAAGTAGTTATGGTTACATACAAACACTTTATAAAGCTTGAGTGTATGACTTATAATGATAGGTTACATAACACATTACATCTGTTCATAAGAAAAATGCAGACACAAATGCATGGTTATAACGTGCTATAACACAGGGTGTGCATCATAACCTTCAGTAAAGAAACTTTACCAGAACCTGCATTGTAGTACATTACAGCATACTATTGTGCATTCTTCATGTACATTCATACTGTTCTTATGAACCGAATTTATAATGCATTATGTAACTTGACATTATGAAGTCATACAGTATATACATGCTTTATAAAGTATTATGCTTACCTTCTAATGTATAATAATACAAGCGTACACAAGCAGGATAAGGTTTTATGTACGCTATCTCACATGTTAGAAATGTATTTATAATGAATGCAAGATTCATCTTTTCACAAGTTCCTTGGTGATCGCTAAACCAGCGGCATGGACTTTCACCGGGACTCATTCCAGGAGTTCTTTCATCCCGACCCGCTTTTATTGGAAAAGAATCGACTCCGGTGTAGTAACAGTAACTCCACTTCATTATTGATTATTTTTTTGACCTAAATAATGACACGTGACGGCGACAAACTCAGTTTTCACACAAATCAAATCTTCAAAAACCAGAAAAAGAGATTTAACTTAAAAAAAAAAAAATGCAAATTGTCAGATACAGTGAAAACATACTAAAATTTCATCAACCATAAAAGCCAGAACAACTTCTGACAGAAACGCATGAGAAGGACTAAAGGAGATATAGTACAATATATTTAAAACTTAGAAGACCTACAAATCCGTCTGGCGTTTTACCCATTTTTCCCCGTCTATAAAAAGGCGCAAAGTCTTGCACGTCCAAAAAATAGAATATTAGTTTATGTTTATGGAAGAAGCTACGAAATCCGAGTGACTACGGTACAAAACAGTCACAGGTCAGGGGTCAGGTCCTTGTCGATGCAAAGGGAGACGTTGTATAATTACATACAGATTACGAACGTTCGTCTATAAACTTTTACACAGATGGCTTCGAGAATGAAATACTTCAAAAAAGAGTCAACACTTCAACTTCATTTCATTTACAACATCTACATCATGTGGTCATGCTGATGCTGAGATTAAAACCATAAAAAATATAAGAAGAAGAGAGGGATAATTAGTTCCTGATATGTGACTAGAAATCAGAACCCTTCATAAAGACACAGTTTTGAGTTTAAAAAAAAAGAAAAAAAAAAGACAAACCTTTAGGTACTGAAATGTTAGGGGACCAGATTATGTGTCACAGTTATGCATTTCCTTCCAAATCCCCCCCACAATTCTCTCCTTTTCTTGATGCCGTTGTAGGATTAAGCCTTTTCCTCTGTAAATGAAGTCCTTATTTTAATAGCAAGTCATTTGGGGGTGATTTAATCGGCTCCTGTGGTTCTCTGCTTGAAGTTGGTTCGGTTTGGAAATGAAACGAAAGATGCTGCGTGTTTATTGTTGGATTTTTATGGAAGATATCATGCTCAGGGTTCCTGAGGAATACTGAAAAATTAGTCCTATTCAGGTTGTGATAAATGAACGTTTCTCCTCCTCAAAAAAAAAAAAAAAAAAAAAAAAAAAAAAAAAAACGACTCTACGTTTTTTTTTCTTTTCTTTCTGTATCCTTCAAGTTCATCAGCTGGTCCGTAGATTCACTCGCTGACGATGGCAAAACCCTTTCATACGGGGCAACGGTTCTTCATTTACAGCGTTCTACAGGTGGAGAAAGTACAGAAACATGTGTGATAGGTGTTTATTTGCCATATTTGGAAGGAGTCAATTGCATGAACAATGTTTTGTTCATGCAATTTTTTGGTTCAAGAAAGAGAAAAAAAATGATGACGAGTGAACAAAATCTATAACATGATGCAAACACGTCACCCACCTAATTTCAGCCATTTTTTTTTTGTCTAGGTCTGCGTCTGAATCTATTTTCACAGAATACGCCAGTAGTTTCATATGCTGAATGGCTGACATACTTTTTATTATATTAATAATATAATAAAGGCAGATTGTTTGAAACTGTGACGTGGTCATCCTGCATTACACTGTGAACGTGCTGCCATCTTCAGGACATTACAGGAAGATATCCATTACAGTACAGTGCTAAAATTTACATCTACCATAGTTTGAGATTTTTGGGGTTTTTTTTTCCCAGTCTACAACCAACCAACCAACCAACCAACCAACCAACCAACCAACCAACCAACCAACCAACAAACCAACAAACCAACAAACAAACAAACAAACAAACAAACAAACAAACAAACAAACAAACAACGAAATATGGATTTATCTTATGCAGAAGCCCTGAACTGCACTGATTGTTATTTTTTTTTCCTCCAATTGCTACGTCATTATTTTTGACTTGGTATTTTATTATTCTGACTTACTATATCGTTATTTTGATGATCTCGTTATTCTGACTTAGTAAATCGTTATTTTGACCTAGTATCTCATTATTTTGACTTAGTATTTCGTGGTTTTAACTTAGTAAGTCATTATTTTTACCTAGTATCTCATTACTATGACTTAGTAAGTCATTGTTTTGACTTGGTATCTTCTTGTTTTAACTTAGTAAGTCGAAGTAACGAGTTTCTAGGTAAAAATAGCGACTTACTAGGTCAAAATAATGACTTAAGTTAAAACAGCAAAATACTCATTATTTTGACTTGGTATCTTTTTGTTTTGACTTAATAAGTCGTTATTTTGACCTAGTATCTCGTTACTTTGACCTAGTTGTTATTTTGACTATTTTGTTGTTTTAACTTAGTAAGTCATTATTTTGACTTTATATCCAAGTCAAAAGTGAGTCAGCAATAGATTATTAACAATTACACAATCATATGGCAAAACTTATTGATTTTAATCATTTTTTTGACCATTTTAATCATGTAGTCTGTGAACTGTAACACTAAATGCCTTGTTGGATTTTTGTCTTCATTTTGTTCTTTGTGCTCAATTATACATTGAAGTCCGTTATATGGCTATGCTGATTACTGTGTCAGAGACGTTTCAAGCCCAAGAATGATCTTTATCTGATTATGCTAATTATTTCCTCAGAATGTGTTTGCCTTTTTTTTTTTTTCTTTTTTGGATGTATTACAGTTGGAGACTTTAAACTAAATTTCATGTTTTTTAAACAAACAAAAAAAAAAAAACTTATTAAACATCATTATTTAAAAAAGCGCAGTATGAAGTTAAGGGGAGCTGAGGTAAATGTACCTGGCTCCGAGGTGCCGTAGGGAGGAGACACTACAGGAGCACACAGTTGGATTTCTTCTTCGCTTTCTTCTTTTCCACTGGCGTCTTTCTATTTATCTGTCTGACCAAGTCATAGAAGATCTACAAGGAGAGGAAATGACACGGTTACAAAAACGTTCAAGCGGGTTAAACAGATTAGATGTTGGGTAACACTTCGCTAAAGGGCAGGGTTCATAGGCATGCTTTAAACCTACATAAGGCCCTAAGCCTTGACTTATTTGAATATGTGTCAGCTGTCGATCGAACTCAAGATGACATTACAAAAAACTCAGTCTAATTCAGGGTCATTAATTCTAATGTCATGGCATCGTTATAAGCGTTCGTTAAAATCTTAAATGCAGAAACATGAAATATAAATGAATTAAGGGCTAAAGAAAAATGTGCATAACTCTGCCGTTACATCATCACCATGATCTAATGCAGGTTAGTCCAGGACGTCTTATAAAAACGTACGTCATCAGCAGTCTGTCACTTAACCCAGGTGTTAGATCACCTTGACATCTTATGACATCATAAGCCTTTATAAACGTTTATGCCGACGTTTCTCCGCACATGAATGGTGGAAATCGCCCCCTAGAGGCCGTCGTATTGCATTTCCATTCTGTTCACCGGCTCCAGGTGAATAATTTTGACAAATTTATTCAAGTCTTTAGTCATCAGTTGTTTAGTTATCAGATGACAAATCACTTACTGTATATGTATTTTTATATGATGTATAACTATGTAGAAGTATAACTATAATATGTATAACTTGCATGTAGCTAGTTCTGAAGAATACTTATACACTATTAAGTCAAGTCAAATTTATTAGTAAAGCACATTTAAAAACAACAAATGCTGACCAAAGTGCTGTACAAGTGCTCAGATACGATCTGCTGTAAAACATGACGTTCTAAGGGACTTATTACTCGGTTTGACTGTAAACACGACTAAAATATGAGTGACTGTCAAGTTAATGTGTGATTTGAAACACAAAAGAACGCATTCCCTCTACGTATCTGTGATTGGAATATATCTTCCGGTCGCACGGTCACATCCTGTCTAGTCGCATAAGTTAAAATTTTGAAACGCATCCTCAAACTTTTGGGTTTGAAAATTCTGGTGTGAATTCCAATAGGAAAAAAAAAAAAAATGAATTCCGGTCAATAGTTGTAAGGATCGAATAGGCAACACATGGTAGGTTTATGTCTGTTGGGCTTATGTAGTCATCACGTCAGCCTATGAACACCCGTGCTTACGTCGAGGACGTTGATCTTTGATTTTGCCGAGGACTCTAAAAAGGCACAGTGGTTCCACTGACGAGCCAGATTCTGTCCCTGCTCCTTTCCCACCACTCGCTCGTCCTCCAGATCGCACTTGTTACCAACCAGAATCATCGGCACCTAAAACAGAGAAGGACAGTAGGTGGTTAACGATAGTCAAATCTATACCAATGAAAACTATTTTGTTTATCAGTAACATAAGCTATGTTCTATTATCTAGCTTAGCACACCAGATTTCCAGGTGCCATGTCACCATCTAATCTCAGACCTGACTGTACACTAAAGCCATGGAGATTAAATCAGCCGCATCACTAACTGATCTCATTACGTAAATGCGTTTTATAATAAATTTGATGCAAACACCAGTTTTTAGTCTGAATCCAAGAGGAGTTTTACAGTTCTTTAAATAATTTGAACAATATTATGGCAATATTGTGAAGATAAAGCTGTTTGTAAAAAACCTGTGAGCAAACGTTAGAGGGTGGAAAGTGTAAGGAAACATTTCCAGCCCTGCCTATGCAGGATAAAAATCTACTTCCTGTCTGCGTATTTGCATGGTGCCTTCGTGTGTGAGGATTCAGGACACGCAAGGTAAAAATAATCGTGACGTATAAGTAGGTACGACTGCGCAGTGTACTAGGGATACTCGCTTTTGTAAGCATGAGGCATTCATTTGACAAACAATGCCACATGAAGGCGCTATTGCAGCTCTACGACGCTTAAACCGTTTCATTCCGTGCTCTCGGCCAGAGTCGGGAGTGAACAGAGCGCCTCTCTTCTCCTCGCTAAAAGGGTCCTCGCCATATTTGGACTGGCTGCATGTGAGAGTATTTCAAATCCAAACAGTCAGGAAGCACAGTGCAGTTCCCCGGGGAAGCAAACCGAGCCACATCAGCGAGTGTAAAATCCTGAGCTGCACAGGAATGTCCCGACTCTAACCGGGTTTCCATCCACATTCATACTTTCAGGCTTCTCGCTTTTTTTGCTCATAAATATTCCAAACCATTTCTATTTTTTTTTTTTTTTTGTTCTTAAAAGCTTTTCAGCCCCTCTATCCTCAACGGTCTCAGAATTTTTAAAGACCTTTAACGATCTTAAAAAGAGCAAACGTACAAGAAACGTGCATTGATGAGGAATTCTCATGCTTTTCCATATCTGCGAAAGAACATTTTTAATACGTTTTTGTTTTAATATATTCTGAATGTATACAAACGTTCAATGAGCCTACAATGTTATACTGCAACAGAACAAATATTAGCAGTAATACCACACCATTCGCTCCGATCGGATAAAAAAAAAACAAATAAATAAACAAAAGGGAAATATTATACTCGTTACACACTTTCAGATTTGTTTTTCAGATTTCCCAGATCTGTGAAAGAACATTTTTAATTCATTTTTGTTTTAATTAGTGCAGAAGTGCTTGTACAATATTTGAATAATATTTTTAATAAGATTTGAATATTGCAATTTGTCTGCTTTATTTTGAAACCGTTTCAGTTTAATAAAAAAAAAAAAAATTGTTTTTTTTTTTTTTTTTAAATTAAAATCGACTCAAATTCTTTTAATTAAATTTAATGTTAAACTAATTGGGCAGGGAGATTTCCTGACTGCTAATTGGCTGATATTCTAATGAGTGAATCTGTGCTTGTTTACGCTGCATTAAGTCCATTTTCCCAGCTTATAAGCCATTATAAGCTTTATTTATTGACGTTTTAACATTTTTAATTTCCTTAATTTGATAAATACGCTTAAGGTGATTTTTGCCGTGGAGAGGTTTTAACTACACACAGAAAAATAGCAAATTTTAAACAATTTCCACAAAATACACACACACACGCGGATGCAGGCCGTGCCACAGTGCATGACTAGCACGAGAAGCGTGGAAAGAGCCAATCATAACAGACTGCAGCATGGCTAACTGCTCCGGGGTTTTATCCTCCACTCGCACTACATTCCCGTCACACATGTCCAAAAAAGGGCATCCTTTTAACTGACATGACTTGAGGAGGAGTGAAGGCGACGGGGTTCGGTTCGCTCGCTCGCTATACATGCCACGCACCAATTATTACACACTCAGGGGTCTGATTAAAGGGACTTTTAGGCAGATACTATAGATTTTATTTTATATTTTTTTTACATAATCCCAGTATGTATTGAGCAGCATGTATTGTGCAAACGCTCACTGACGAGCGCACTCACGTCTTCCGTATCCTTTACTCGTAGGATCTGTTCTCGTAGATCTTGCAGGTCGTTAAACGTGGACTGTGCTGTGATGGAGTAGACGAGAGCGAAGCCCTGGCCGTTCTTCATGTACAGGTCTCTCATTGCCGTGAACTGCTCCTGTTACAAGAAAAGAAGAAAGGAGTGAGGAGTGCATTTACGAATGTATACAAATATCACATCAGCCTATAATGTTGTACTGTTGAACTAATATTAAAAAGGGAAATATTATACTCATCAAAAAATTTCAGATTTGTTTTCATTTATTTATCCGCAGTAATGTTTACTTGTCATTGATATTTGGCTTGAACCAATAACACGAACACCTCCCGTCTTTTATTCGTAAGCCTTTTTTAATCAAAAGGCTGAATCCGAAATGGCATCCTGTTCACTACATATACTCACTACATAGCGTATAACATAATGGCGTTGTAGTACACATATAGAAAATGAATGTTGCAAAAGACTTGCTTTAGGCAACTGAAACTAGATCAGGGGATGTTATTTAACTGGTTCCTGAGTGGGATCACAAGTTCGAATGCCAACACTGCCAAGGTCATCCGTAATTAGCCGTGCTTTCTGGGTGGGAGGGATGCCATTAGTCTCTTGTCTGTCAATCACAGCGACACTAGCTAATGGTAGGCTTCTCCGAGTTCATGTATGCGGAAGAGGGCGGATGGTAGCTGGTAGCTGTTGTGTGGCTGGAACTGGCCAAGGCCAAATTGTCCGACCCAGGGTCGCGGGGAGCCTGGAGCCTATCCCAGGGAATTCGGGACATAAGGCGGGGGACACCCGGGACGGGGTGCCAACCCATCACGGGGCACAATCACACATTTTGGAAATGCCAATCAGTCTACAACACGTCTTTGGACTGGGGGAGGAAACCGGAGTACCTGGAAGAAACCCCCGAAGCACAGAGAGAACAGGTGGAGGCGGGGATTCGAATCCCCAACCCCGGAGGTGCGAGGCAAACGGTCTAACCACTAAGCCACCATGCCCTTGTGCATGAAGATTTGTTTTTATAATAAAACTGTC
Organism: Cranoglanis bouderius; assembly: GCA_023630585.1. Classification (NCBI taxonomy): domain Eukaryota; kingdom Metazoa; phylum Chordata; class Actinopteri; order Siluriformes; family Cranoglanididae; genus Cranoglanis; species Cranoglanis bouderius. The sequence goes on from CM042572.1 coordinate 3,967,502, forward strand.
ACCATGAAAAGGGCTGGGCAATCTGGGGATATAATACTGTCATGATAAATATTAGTTATGATTTAGTATTTTTAATTTTACAAACTCATGAAACTTGTTAAACTAAATTAAAGTCCAGTTTAAATACCAAACAGACACTGAAATGTAGCTCTGTTACCAGAATCAAGCTATACCATGGCTGATAAACGATCAGTTCACCTCCTATTAGACGAGTGTATGGTTAAGAGAGCGCTGCTATTTGGGATACTCACACATTTAGCCCATTTCCTGCACTAATGTCACCTCAGTTAACTTCAGCTCTATGTGGTTTAGAGTCATTACTCAGAGCTAACCGCATCCGTTACACACCAAACTGCTGCTGTAATTTACGTATTCGGTGAAATCAAGAACCCAGAATGAAGCTCAGCATCACTTACTGTGCCGGCTGTGTCCAGAATCTCGAGCATGCACTGCTGCCCGTCCACTTCCACTTGCTGAACGGAGAAGAGAGGAAAAGGTTAGAGGAAAAGGGAAAAAAAAAAAAAAAAAAAAAGCTGGGATAATCAGGTCTAACTAGACCACAGAAGCACAATCTACCTTTCTGTAGGAGTCTTCTATTGTGGGATCATACTTCTCAACGAAGATGCCCTGGACAAACTGTACTGTCTGTGACAAAATCATTAAAAAAAAACAAAAAACATTAAGTTAATAAAAACAATTAACAAGAACATAAGCACAACATAAACACAAATCAGGATGGGAAAGGTCACCTTAATGGAATAAAGCGCTTGCAGACCGTGATGTTATAGGTGTTTTATTCCTCTTATACCACTGCAAGTTGCCAACGATTACGATCTTATATTCATTAAAGAACAACTTGTTATACATTTCATCGGTTTATAGTCACGTTTAATGTTGTGGAACGTCTGGAAAAAAAAAAAAAAAAAAAAAAAAAACATTCCTGTTGTTGTCACTCACGTTATAGCAGCTATAAACTCTCTTTTTTTTCTCTCTTAACGTTAATAAGACCAAAAAAAAAAAAAAGGGCAGCTAGTCATGTTACCGAGAAAACGTAAAACTGTCCACCATGAAGACGTACAGCTTTATTGTTACAAAGCACTGACACTGGAGACTCCTTCCGTAAATGTCAGATAAACAGACAAATATTTCACCATTACGACGTTTTTTTATTCGTTTATTCGTCCTGTGTGTAGGCTGTTATTATAATATAGAAACAATGACGTATTTAAACGAGCGCATTAATATAATCCTGTGACTTGAATTGCAGCTGGAACTACTGTCGGTGCCGACGGTGTCAGAATTCCGACCAATCAGAATCGAGAATTAGTTCGTGAATAAACATGGTGATCATTGGCGAATTGTTGTGATGCAAGAGGAATAGAACACTTCACGCCGTGCGGTTATTGGAAAATAATCGACGCCATGGTCTGAACGGTAACTCTGCACCGCATCACCCTGTCGTTGGTTTATTTCCCTAGAACAGCACGGTGTGATGTGTTTCGTTCTTTCCGCGGTGTACTCACCAGTGCGGACTTGCCCACACCTCCGGAGCCCAACACCACAAGCTTGTATTCACGCATGGCAGGATCACGTCACCAATCAGCTCAGCGGTCTGGAAGAGACGAGAGACAGAGAAGACTGAGATCAGGAAACGTGCGTGTGTGTGTGTGTGTGTGTGTGTGTGAGATCACAGTGGGATCGTCCTGGAGCAGAGCCCAGGGGTGGGGAGAGAGCGTGAGCATGACCTCGCAAACACAAAGCAGCTGTGGGATTTGGAGAGAGACGAGTGGAGCGGTCCTGTCTCTATGACATCACTTCATTAACAGCTCATAACGGCTCGTATCACGCCGAGTGGAACACCGACCTCGAACACCGACGGCTCCGAGCTCTGGACGTAACGCAAAGCGAGTGCAAAGACTTGTCCCAGGTATAACCGGCTGCACCGAAGGGAGCTGGGAGTTGATATTTAAGCGCTCTTCTCCTGAATCAACAACAAACCGAGGATGTGGCGAACGCTGCGACAGTAAGACGAGGATGAAGATGCGTGACGGACGCGCGTTACGCTTATTTATTTTTTTCCTATAACACGGCGTATATAGTTCAAAAAAAAAAAAAAAAAAAAAAAAAAAAAAGCTCTTGCCATTAAACCGAACAAGAAATATTACAAAAAGAAGCTCTCATATTTCTCATTCGGTTGTTTTTCCATCATCCCAGATTCATGTTCTGATTTCATTTTTCATCTTCGGAGGTGGATCGGCAATTACCGGGTAGCTAATATCGTGAGGAGTGGATTCAAGTCCCCATGAAATCAAGATTGAAGTTTTGTGGCTTTAATATGAATGTATGAATGTATAAATGTATATGAATGTATCTATAAGCTCCAAAACAATGACAATGTTCGCATTTAGAAGTAAGGCCCGGGTGATATGATAAAACTATCAGATCACGATTCCTGAGGACATTTCTACGATACACGATGCATCACGATATATAATGTAGCTAACAATTTAATGTCTTCAAAACTGTAGTGAAAAACAAACAAACAAACAAAAAAACCGTTAAACTGAGTTTGACGATACTTTTCTTTAATGCCTACAAAGACAAAGAATTTTTATTTTTTTATATATATATATATATATATTTTTTTTTTACATCAAATCAACGGCATCCATTCAGTACCATTTCATTTGTAATTATTAAAAACATGCAAAAAAAAAAAAATAAAAATACATCACCATACCAACAATATCTCAGAGAAGTGAGATGTATGCATTCAAAATTAACACTCTCTCTCTCTCTCTCTCTCTCTCTCTCTCTCTACACCACTAATACCGATCAACAACTTTGATGACATCATTCTGCACTTCAGCTTCTCGTCAGATTTTCTATCCAATCAAATGCTCTCTAGAATCTGAAGTGTCCCGCCCCCAAAACGCTATAAAAATCGCCTTGCCGAAGTCTCTGGCTGTTCGGACGCACGTGTGCTCTTCAGTTTTCCAACTGTAAGTTGATTAAGGAGGAAGTGGCTTGAATTCGTTCACTTTGCGGAAGGAGGTATTTGTGCCAGCTCACGGCTTTGGCTTTATGACATTTTTCCGATGATTCCTTCACCAATTTTGGGGTGTGCATTTCATTGCTGGAACAGGTGAAGGAGGTTAAAATAAATAAATAAATAAATAAAAATCCTCCACAACTGAATCCAACGCATCGTTTTTGCTCGGGCTCGCGTCCGTGGTACTGCCTCTAAGGTACGGCTAAGCCCGGGTTGTGCTATTTAAAAAGGGGGCGGAGCCACTCGGTATGTCCCGCCCTGACTTGCTGTTTCAGTGGAAATTACGTCGGATCACATCGAATAACGCAGCGCATTTCAAGGCACTTCACGGGGACTTTAAAGATCGCCGTTAGTGCCTGATAGGGATCATTACGCGCTTAACAAAAATAAATAAATAAATAAAAAGCTACAGGAAAGTGTAAAGAGGACGACGTGGTGGCTGAAAAAATAATAATAAAATTTCAAATCGGCAGGATTTTCCAGGTGCTGCAGTTTGAGAATATTTTAATCACCCGAAATGCATGTCTGCATAAATTGATCCCATTCGACTCAGTGGTGAAACAAGAAGAAAAGGTTAAGAATGGGTCAATATTTTATTGGGGGGGAAAAAAAAAAAAAAATAATAATAATAATAATAATAATAATAATAATAATTTCCTGTTGGTAATTATTGGTAAATTGTTATTTATTTTGTCGGATGATGACTGTTTAACTTTTCTCTTCTCCACTATACACAACTACAGTATTAGTTCTGATCTTCTGTTTTCTTCACCCATGTGATAACAAACCAGTTCCCATTCATTCGTATTATAAGAAGCGCATTCGTGTTTTTTTTTTTTTGTGTCAGAAATCTCATATAAACCGATTTCGGTCTCCGTAACTGATCCAGTACGTACAGGCAAGTTATTATTTAACGCGAAGCTGAATAGAAATCAGACCAACTTCCACACTCTCGCTCACACCCGTTGAGTGAGTAAGGGTGAGAAATACTTTCTCCATGTAAGGCTGGAGGCCAGGGAGAGGCCGGCTGTTTTGAGGCTCCATCAACACGGAGGATGAGAACTCCCTGTAGGGAGAGCGAGATCACAGAACAGAGCCGCTGCTACACTCCCATTTCGTTTCGAAATCATTCATTTCCTATATGCCTATATGCCTATATTCTGCACAGGTCAAGTTAGTTATCGGATTCGATTTGTTAGTGCGCACTGAATAAAGGGGATTCCAATAACATCAATTGTCCAACTGTTATATTTGCTCGCCCAAAAGAAGGGAACTCAATAAGAAGGTCGGAGGGCAGCAGAAAGATTGTGTGTTGGAGTGCTGCCTGCGCCGACATCCAAATCAAACAGCTTTTGTTTTGGACTAATCTTGGGTTTCCGCCTGCAACCGTGCCCATTTTCTCCCAAAAACAAGACACTTGGCTACAAATTCTGAAGGACTTTCCAAATATAATATAACAGCGATCACCGATGATAGCGCTCGGCCCGCGAACCTCAACGATGCTCCGGCACATGAGGGGAAATCATAACCGTGAGGCCACTTCCGTCCAAGGATCACCTGGAAGTGGCCTCCTGGTTATATGTTTCTTTCTTGAGATGTTAATAAATTGTTGAGTCTTAAGCCGGATTTACCGTCCGATTTTCACAAAGAACAATATAATCGCACAAATCGTGAAAGTGGTCCCGTGGCCGTGACTTTAGTGCCGTTCTGACCGAAGGCTCCTGATGACAAAGTTCTGGCAGTGTGAGAAATTTATGCTATGGCGCTCATGTCAAGGGCATTCACACTTGCTCCAGACACACCAGTTTGATCTTTGGCTTGTCTGGGGGCGGGGCTTATTATAGCAGGTTTGCTTCACACGGTAGAACTCCTTCCGATCCGTGGCTCAGCTGCGCAATTCCATACGTCACGGACGTTTGCGAAATGGAAGACACCGGATTCACCAGTTTTATGGTTTTTAGGTGGCGAAGAACAGTGCTTCTTGGACGCATAGCATGGCTTCGCATACCCGCAGAAACTGCGAATATGGAGCCCAAGGAGTTCTTAATAGCCGTTTTTTTTTATTTTTTTTTTATATCAGTAACCATGACAACTCTTTCCCCAGAATCACGAAAGTAGAAGCAGAAAGTAACGTGACAAACTGAACCGATCAGGTTATTCGGCATGCAGCTCAGAGACCGGTTAGCTTCAAAACCTGATATGGATCGTGCCACAGTTCGGTTGAACCCTAACCCTAACCCTAATCCTAACCCCGGGGCATTGTTTTCAAGAGGACCAGGGATTGGATTGTTGGACCACTCTTGGGTTCGAAGACAGTTTTCACACTTCACCAATCGTACCAAATTCAGGGCCTGAGTCTGGGAAAAAGCAAGTGTGAAAATGACCCAACATCCACCAATAAGAGGATGGCATAAGACGAAGAAAACTCAGTGGGAAGCTACAAATACGTGGTGTGAGGGCAAAACATAAACAAAACATGCTAATGGACAGAAAATACATCTTTATTACCTCAAGCTTACTTGGAGAAATGTTCTCGTTGACGTGAACCCAGTTTCTGCACGAGCCTTCCTGTTTTTGAGGTTTACCAGTGGTTTACATCTTGCGGTATTTCCTTTGGTGAAATCTTCTCTTGATTGTTTACTTTGACACAGACACGCCTACCTCCTGGAGGGTGTTCTTGACCTGGCCAACTGTCGTGAACCAGTTTTTCTTCACCAGAGAAAGAATTCTTCCGTCATCTACCACAGTTGTTTTTCGGTGGTCTTTCCAGTAGTGGTTCCTGAGCTCATTCTTTCTTTTAAAGAATGTACCAAATAGTTCATTTGGACGCACCTGATGTTTTTGCGCTGTCTCTCGGATGGGTTTGTTTCGATCGTCCAGCCTAATGCTGGCTTGCCTCACTGGCAGTGACGGCTCTTTGGACTTCCGATTGAGAGTGAACAGCAATAAATTCCAAATGCCACGCTTGAAATCAACTCTGGATCTGCTTACGTGTAAGTGAAATAATGAAGGGATAACACACGCCTGCCCATGGAACAGCTGAGCGGCCGACTGTCCAATTACAGTACTCCTTGGCCGTTACAAAGGCGGGGGACTAGATATACAGAGCGCTGTAATTCCTACACCGTTCACCTGATTTTGGATGTGTATACCCACAAATTAAAGCTGAAAGTCTGCAAATTCATTATTCCATTTCATACTGGGTTAGAGAACGCAAAATACAACAGTGAGGCCATCGCTGTCTGAATATTTATAGACCTGAGGGTAAATATAAATTAGAACTCTTAAACCTGAGAACTGCTGCTGTAATCATAAAGACTGTCCTGTGCTCATCCCAGAAGTCAGTGGGTTCCCCAGCAAACAGAACGTATCTCTTTCGGGGGGTTTTTTTGCGCAAAAAAAGTCACTCGGCACTGTTCCTGGAATGTTCTGTGAACCTTAAAAAACTCTCATGGTTGTACGATACCCGACAGGGAACGATCGCCAAAGCTTGATTATCAAACTCAAATTGACCTTCTGGGAACGTTACATTTCGGTTAAGAAAACGTCACTGGGAAACCAAACACCGAAACCATTCTGTGGAATAGGGATGGGCGATATCCTATCGTTTGCGATATACTGGTAGAAATTCTCCCCACAACAAGAATTAGTCTCCCTGCGATAATAACGATAAAGCCTAGTTGACGACGTATTTCTGTGTGCGACGGTCAGCCACCCGTTCACAGCTCGCCGGCGGACACGAGAGCCCGAGGAGCCTGGTGTTTGGATTTTTACCGTGTTTTTTTTTTTTATTTTTATTCCTTTATGTAATTGGTATATTTAAGAGCCTGTCTGATGATGGGTAAGTTTTACTTTTAGATCAATGTTTGTGTTTCTGAGGCTCTCGAGACTGCATGCAGCGATCACTTGTAGCCAAAAACCCAGTGGTGAATGGTACTATATTTATATCCTCACTGATATCGTTATCGCAATAAAAAAAAATAAAATAAAAAACCCAGAAAAGATCGTTATATAGTTTTAAGTCCATATCGCCCATCCCTACTGTGGAACCGATCACCGCTAGTCTGGTTCATCTCGAGGTTTCTTCCTGGTGTTCTTTCAGGGAGGTCCCGATTGAATTAAAATAGAAATCGGATTGAATTAAACAAACATTCGTCGCGGTTTAAACATTTGAAGACATCTAAATAGGTCAGAAAGTTGATTTCTTAGTAACCTCGGTAAGAAAACTACATCCCGTCCTACGCCGAATGAAACATTGGCAAACTACTTACTGTAATCTTGCCTACGTGCATAGAAAGATAACAAGTCTATGCTTTTTTTCTTTTTCTTTTTTTTTTTTTCCCACAACAGAAAATGCATGCAAATTTAACAGGCTGATTAGTGAAAGAGTGACTCATGAACGACTGATCTCCGAGATCTACTGAGAAAGAAAAAAAAAAAAGTGAGATCAACTGTCGATTTCGGATTCCCCTCCCCCCGAAGAAAATTCCACTTAGTCTGTTTTTTGCCCCGATGAGTCAATTAGAGAAATAATCAAACTCGTCACGGTCGTTATGTCAGCCGGAACCCCGAGGTCTACGGAACCAGAGATGTGGTCGTGTTTCCGTGACGACCACAATACGTGGCTGTGTGCACGTGGGTCTCATGCGGTATACATGATCGCGTATTCAGAAAGCAACAGCTCTTCCATTACTAATCATCTCGTATCATTCTGGTGTCAGACTATCGGTGTCTATCTACGAGTATTCGCAAGCGAGTTGTGGGACCACACTTAAAAGCTAGACGCTGCTTAATATTCGCAGGCTGAGAGGAAACCACGCGTGCACCTCATTCCGGGTTCAAACATGCGGGCCACTGTGAGAGACGGCGAGTTTGTTTAAACGGCAGCGGGTCAAGGGTGCCAATACTATCGTCACCTAAGAGAGAAAACGCTTATAAACGCTGGATTTATCGATTGATTTCTTAACGTTCATGAAAGAAGACGCTGGTGATGGTACGAGCGTTTATGGCTGCTGTAACGTGAGTGAGAACAGGAACGTTCCAGAACATGTAACTAGAAATGGATAAAAATAAATAAATAAAAGTATAATGTGTCGTTGTTTAATGATTTTTAAAAAAAAATAATAATAATAATCGTAATGCTAGATTGCTGAGGTATAAGTGGAATAAAACACTCGTTGTTACGGGCTTGTGGTGGTAAGAGTAACTCTGCTGTTGATTATTTTCCTAGAAAAGCACGACACGGAGTGTGTTACCCGTCGATCAAACCATGACAGGGTGTGAGAGTGAAAGTCAAAGGAGGATCATCATCATTGCTAGAACATCAACAGGTGACTGAAGAGCTTAGAAAATGTCACGCAGGGGGAAAGCTGATGTTTTCGGACAGCTCCGTGTCATCCCGGTTAAAGAAGCGTTTGACAGCAGAGAATCAACTTCCGGTTTATCCAACTAACTCGATCAGATCTGAGCGAGATGTTCAGTGGAACATATTAAACCTTTTAGTGACTTGACTAGCATAGCAGCACAGCTAAGACTAACTTAGAGCTACTAACACAGCTAACTACAGTCCGTTTCAAATGTTCTATCTAATTATACAGATAAATAGTATTGTTTTCCTATTAAAACCTCTGAATAAACGCTGGCTAATGTGAGTGAGTGAGTGAGTTAGTTAGCTTTACCTACCCTAGTATCCAGCCCAGAATTCTCCTCGTCTCAGACTAAACCGGATAAAAAAAAAAATACTTCTTTACTATAAAAAAGTGGCTCATTCCATATAAAAGAGCTACAATAGAAATTAAAAAAAAAAAAAAAAAAAAAAAAAAAAAAAAAAGCAAAAATGTTTCAAATTAAATGTAAACACAAAGCAGCTCCGCTCTCCGAAAGCCGTCTGTCACACTCAGCGGCTCTAACGGTCCTTTTAGCCGACATTAACGCTCACCACTTCCGGTACTGCGGAATTCTGGGAGTCGGAGAGGAGCGTCTCAAATACAGCGATGATCACTACATAGTGCGCTTACTTCCAATGCACTAGAAATGAGCCACTGCATTATGGGGATTCTTTAGGCGTAAAAGAGCTGTTAATGATGAGTGTGGTGCTGTTAGAGGAAAAGAATCAGTGATGTAGAGGATAAACCCCTCAGTGTGGTGCTGTTAGAGGAAAAGAATCAGTGATGTAGAGGATAAACCCCTCAGTGTGGTGCTGTTAGAGGAAAAGAATCAGTGATGTAGAGGATAAACCCCTCAGTGTGGTGCTGTTAGAGGAAAAGAATCAGTGATGTAGTGATGTAATGGTATGAGGTGGAGTTACTGTCAGTCTCTCACCACGCCAAAGCTGATTGTTTTCCAATAACGGCGCATCCTGAAGTGTTTAATTCCTCTTAAACCACAGCGATCAATAATTTACCAATGATTACAGTTTCTATTTATTAAAAACCGGTGCATTAAATTTATTATCCGTTTACAGTTACATTTAATCCTGTGGAATTTCCGCAAGACAAGTTAGAGACTGTTATTATTATAACTTACGCTGCAGTAGCTATTAACACTCGTTCTCCTTCTCCTTCCCAACCTTCCTTCCTTCCTTCCTTTCTTTCTTTCACTCTCTCATTTCCTTTGTTTGTTTGTTTGTCTGTTTGATTTTTGTTTGTTTCTTTCTTTCTTTCTTTCTTTCTTTCTTTCACTCTCTCTCTCTCTCGTTTTCCTTGTTTGTTTGTTTTTGTTTTTTGTTTGTTTGTTGCTTTTTTCTTTCTTTCTTTCACCCTCTCATTTCCTTTGTTTGTTTGTTTGTTTCTTTCTTTCTTTCTTTCTTTCTTTCTTTCATTCTCTCATTTCCTTTATTTGTTTGTTTGTTTGTTTGTCTGTTTGTTTTTTGTTTGTTTGTTTCTTGCTTCTTTCTTTATTTCTTTCACCCTCTTGATTGTTTTTTGTTTGTTTGTTTGTTTCTTTCTTTCACCCTCTCATGTCCTTTGTTTGTTTGTTTGTTTGTTTGTCTGTTTGATTTTTTTTTGTTTGTTTCTTGCTTTTTTCTTTCTTTCTTTCATTCTCTCATTTCCTTTGTTTGTTTGTTTGTTTCTTTCTTACTTTCTTTCGTTCTTTCTTTCTTTCAGAGTCAACAACGGTCACACACGTTGCATTAGTCAATAATGTATTGTACTTTTTATACTTGTTTAAATACTTTTAGTAGCATAATTTTTTTTTTCCCATGACTTTTATTTTGAACATTTGAGAGCGTGCTTGGAATGCTAGGTTTCAGATCGCTTCCTAAACGGCACACTAGGATACTAAGAAGTGTGGTAAGACCCTACGTCAATGCTGCTGGAGTGGCCTGGATGCGCACTATTTCTTCATACTAATTAGTACGCCAGTACGCAGTTTGCGCTTCTTGGTCAAAACAAGTGTGGAAGATGGCGACGGAAGGAGGCACTGACGGTGACAGCGGCTCACACAGCATGGATAAAAGCATAACCCTTCCTCCGGATGAAATCTTTCGGAATTTGGAAAATGCCAAGAGGTTCGCGATAGATATAGGTATTAAACGGAGTTTTTATGTGTACTTTTTTTTTGTGTGTAAAATAGCCACTTGCTAGCTGCTAACTGACTAGCTGAAGGTTAGCTAACGTTACAGAACTTGACAGTTCGAGTCAAAGCTTGTCTGCTAACTGAAACAATGACTAATATAATGCAAAGTTATATCCAGTTCATATTGTTGAATTAAATAATAATAACAATAATAATAATAACTATAAAAGCTATTAGTTGAATATTTGTTAGGTTACTGAAGCACGTCCTCTAACGTTAGCTAGCTCTCATGAGTTATGAAAAAAAAAAAAAGAAAACTTCACCCTGAAACTTGTTAAATATGTTTTTATAAAAATATTTATGTTGTGTTTAGGGACTCTGGTGCTAGTTTGGTGGTCGGTGCTGTATTTTTGCTATTCCTGTGAGAAGTTAGTGGTTGTGTCCCGTGCTGACGTCACAGGGTGACACCGTTAGCGCGTTCACAATGGAAAAATCCTGAAACCATCTTAAGAGCACGAGCTTCTTCGATCAGTCATATTAACCAGACACCCAGAGTAGATGTCTACAGCCGTATGACGCCGATGCTGCGTTTGAGCCGAGGTTGCGACTTTTAATTCCCCGCCTACAACCGGTTAAAAAAAATAAAAATAATTAAAAAAAAAAAAAAAAATCCCAACAGAAAACTACTGAAAGAAATTACACTAATTTGCCACAACTACATCAAATTACCACTTAAAAGGAACCACGAATGCGGCGTGAGTTATTGCGAGGGCTCGGCTCGGCTCGTCTGTGATTTACGTGGTGACGAGAGTGATGGCGGTATTATTATTATTATTATTATTATTATTATTATTATTATTATTATTAATAGCATGAAGCTTTAAGAAGCTGATCTCTGGTGTCACCCTGTGACGTCAGCACGGGACACAACAACTAACTTCTCACAGGAATAGCAAAAATACAGCACCGACCACCAAACTAGCACCAGAGTACAGGTGAGGAGGTGAGCGATCTGGACAGACTGAAGGATTAAAGCGCCGCTGCATCGCTCTCTTTGAAGCAGGGGATAAATCTCACTGCACCGCTTGTAGGAGGCGGTCGGATGTTAATCAGAGTGGAAAACATTGATGAAAGAAGTCGACACGGAGTTAAATCCATGTACAAGTCGTTGAGGGGTGGAGTTTGCTTTTAACGTTCTGCTGTCAAAATGGTTAAAGGTGCATCAGGTACGTTTATCTTTTTCAAGATTAGGTCGGTCAGGTAGGTTTGACGTTTGAATGATTCCCACCTCACGTGTCCGTGAAGCTCCGCCCCCCCAGGATCTTAGGTGGCTCTAAGATTTGTGCTGCTTCGCCTACTGACACTACGCACTAAAAGTATGTACTCTTTTTGGGAAGAAAAAGTACATACTTTTAAGTGTGTAACTGAGACATACTAACACGTCGCGTAACGGAGGAGAGCGTCGTTGGCTATTTACGCACGCCGCCACCGTAAACAAACCCCTGGTTGCGTTTCAGCGTTTCTGTATTCGTTATTGCCTTATATAACTTGCACTATATAATTTAGTTCATCATTCCCTTGATTTAGTTTCCACATTTCATTTCCACATCTCTGTTATTGCTCAGAGAAGCGCTCGGTCTCTCCACCGGACCCTACAAGATAAACATGGTACTCCATGTTAACCCTCCGGGTATCTTTAGGATACTCATTTCAATATATATTACGATCTGGGACACACTAATTCTAATCTCGGATACTATTTAGGACGGATAGTAGGCGAATTGGGAGGCAGCAATAGTGTCTATAAAATGACTGACAGGAGGCGGAGCTAAACACAAACAAACATTCCGACCGGAAGTCAGATTTCTCAGCAGCGGGTTTTTCTCAGAGACTTAATACACTTAACCCATTGGTTTTTTTTTTTTTTTTTAAATCACGTTCTACATAATGACCAGGTTATTTGTACAGGTAAGGACTGAAAAAATCCACTATTGCACCTTTAAGCTATTTTGATCAAGGTGTATTTTTAATTTTTTTAAAGATATATTTTCTAAGCTCTATATGTAATACGTATATGAATGTCGTAGTGACGGTATTCTTCCTTTAATAGGTGGATCGTTGACAAAACTGGCGTATTACTCAACTGTACAGCACAAAGTGGCCAAAGTGAGATCATTCGATCATTCGGCCAAGACAAGCTTTCAGGTAGGATCTGAGGGCGGCATAATTATTATTATTATGTCTGCTATCTATTATCATGTCTGACAGACGAAGTCGGTGTTGTGTTTCATTTTGCCGTTGTAGAACGAAACGGACGGAGACTCGCTGTACGAGATCTCGGTCCAGGAGGAGATCACGGCTCGGCTCCACTTCATCAAGTTCGAGAACCGGTACATCGAAACCTGCCTGGATTTCATCAAAGACCACCTGGTGAACACGGAAACCAAAGTTATCAAGGCTACGGGAGGAGGGGCTTACAAGTTCAAAGACCTGATTGAGAAGAAGTTAAATCTCAAGTGTGTGGGACTTGAAAACACACAAACACACACACACACACACACACACAAAAGAAGTTGTTATACAGTATGTATGTTGCTATTTATTTGTGTCTCTCTTCACAGAGTGGACAAAGAGGACGAGATGTCATGTCTCATCAAAGGCTGTAATTTCGTGCTGAAGAATATCCCTCACGAGGCTTTTGTTTACGCGAAGCACGCCGACCCGGAGTTTCGCTTCCAGAACACGCACCCGGACATCTTCCCTTATCTTCTGGTTAACATCGGCTCTGGAGTTTCCATCGTCAAGGTAATGGCTATGTCCCGGGTTATTTACCTGGCGTTAACATCCGTCTCGTGCGGACCGATTACACCTGTGTGAACCTCTAAAAACCCATTTTAGAGGCGTTCAGGGACACACATGAACATTTGTAACACTATTTAGTATAGACTCGCCAAATAATCCTTACTTAAGAACGAATGATTCAAATAAAAGCAAATGCCATTATCCAAAACACCGGGCCTTATTTATCAAACATTTAGTAAAATTTAGGGATGTAACGATTCACTCGACTCACGAAACGATACGATTCACGATACTGGTTTCACGATAGGATTGTCTCACTTTTTTTTTTTTTTTTTTTTTTTTTTAACCAAAATGAGATTTAAGACAAATTATAAATGAAAAAAGTGTCCTTTTATTATTCCTCAAAATATCTTATGTCAAATAACAAAACAAAATTGAAATTTTAAAACAAATCCCAAATCAAATAAATAATACAAATAAAAGAAATCTCTTCATATGAACAAACTAAGGCTTTGCCCGTGTTCTTTCCTGGCTTGGAAAAAATATCAGCATATCCACATTTCCCAGCAGAAGCTGAGATCTCTGCACGTTCACAATGTCCCTTTCACTAGGGACAGAGGTGGCTGGTGTGGAGATGTATGCTTTTGCTAAACTGGAGAGCAGTGGGTACAGCCCAGCATTCTCTTTCCACCACTTGAGTGGACAGCTATTGGGGGAAATGGATGTTTCGGCTCTGTACTTATTCGTTTCTGCATCAGTCTGACTGATGTGATGTGCAGCTGCTTCATCGAAAGTTCCTCCAAGGAGATCTTCCAATGCTGTTTTCTTGGAAGGGGGATTGTTCCAGCTCAGCTCCTGATCTATCTGTCTGGTCAAGAGGCTGCTCTGCTGCAGGGGGGTGACTACTGGCACCTTCTTCGTCCTCTTCCTGCACAGAGGAATAGCCGAAATAAAAAGACTAAATAAAAGCTAAGTACAGCAGTGACCGGGGTTTCACGTTGCTATAAAGGCAAGATTTTAATATTAGGCTATTTGTTATAATTTGTATCATTACCCTTGCAAGAGTTACACTTGAACACATTTAGACAAATATGCCATAATCAACTAATTATTATTATTATTAAAAAAATCCATGTACACGTTTAGAGAAATAAATACAATACCTGGTTCTGCAACAGCACAGCTTTCTCTGTCAGTCTGTGGAATACATCCTCACACTGGTCTCTCTTTAGATGAGGCAGAGTGTATTTGGACTCCAGTGTGTTGACCAGTAGCCGAAATGCTTCATTTTCTACGACAGAAAATGGCCTCATATCTTTTGCCATGAAAACACCGATGCACCTTGTGACCTCTGTGGCTCTCGCTCTCGTCGCCGCGAGTGGGGCTGCAAATGCGCCGGTCAGTCTGGTTTGGCCTATTAAAAGCTTTTTATGTGAAGACGGAGGTGACTGGAGCTGCATCATGTTTGTTGTGCTGTTAGTGCATATTAACATCTTCTTGCAGTATCTGCACACAGTTTTTGTTTTGTCTGTTACCACCTCACCGCTTTCATTTTTAGTCTTCGGCAAGCCAAAATGCCACCACACCATCCTCAACATCAAAAACTACGACTTGCTCACAGCCATCGCGCCTGAAAAGCGAGGTCACGATATACAGCTTCAGCGCCCCTGCTGTTTAAAACGTGTATCGCGATTTGTTTAACATCTCTACCGACTTGAATCGGCACATATTTTCATCAATTTTAAACCGGCTCGGAGTGCATCCTTGCATCCCTAGTAAAGTTGCGTGTAAATGTTTGCATAAGCCAAATCAAATTTAAAATCTCCGCCAGATTTACAAAAGTTTCGGATAGGCTGATTTTCTTCGTATCAGCTCGTATGCTCGTGTTGATCACCCATAAAGTGCAGATCACGTTCCAGCTCATTTGCATGTAGTGCACGCCCACAAAACTCCATAAAAGGTCAAGTGCACAGACAACCAGGAACACGAAATGAACTGTCAGGGTAAAGTCTGAAAAACAGAAGTGGAAGTCATTTTGACTCACTTCTGTACCAAGAAAAATATTGAATAATATATAAAAATGAATAATAATAATAATAATAATTGAGTGAGTGAGTTTGTTTAAGGCTTACAGCTCTGCGCAGACAGACCGGCCCTTCCTCTAAATGATTTGATTTTAAATGATTTGTCTTAATTTATGGTTTTGTGTTGGCTGTATATTATAAGTAAACTGGCATGAGGATGTGTTTTTGTTAGTCGCTTTGGATAAGAATGTCTGCTAAATGCTGTAAATGTAATAAAAATAAGCAATTTAAACTCGGCAGTATATTCCAGATATAAAAGTGCAGGAATCTATGTGAATTATATGATTTGTAGTCGATCAATCGAGTTTTACATTAGTTTTACAGTAGTCTTATGAATAAATTTACACGGATGTTCTTTTTTTTCTTTTTTTTTTTTTTCAAATTTACGGGATTTTCATGAATACCAAATTTCTTGTGTAAACTCTCATAAAAACGATTTGCGAATAAATCCGTTCATATCCAGCTTGATAAATGAGGCAAAGTCTAGCTACTTCCTGTGTTTAAATGATATGCCGTGATTAATAATTCTACACACTTTCCCACTCTGAAGGTGGAATCAGAGGACAAATTTGAGCGCATTGGCGGAAGCTCCATCGGCGGTGGGACGTTCTGGGGTCTTGGAGCTTTGCTTACAAAAACCAAGGTTAGTGTGTGTTTGCTAGTACGCGTCACCCCAAGGACTGTTGTTCCATAGATTTACTGTTCAATCTTTGTGTCATAACAGAGATTTGATGAGCTTTTACAGTTGGCCTCTAAGGGACAGCACACCAGCGTGGACATGTTGGTTAAGGACATCTACGGGGGAGCGTCCGTCTCTCTGGGACTGCCCGGATACCTCATAGCGAGCAGCTTCGGGAAATCTGCCACCACTGATAAAGGTGACGTGTACGAACCAACAGCCCGAGGTTTAGTGTAATAATTATCAGAGGGACAGTTTTACTCTCACAGACAGAGCCAGTGACCTTTCACCCAGTTGTGAAGCCACGGTCTCTTTGCTGTTTCAGTTATGAAATGAAGCAAAAGGTCTTTGTTTCATACAATCGAGGTCATTTCAGTTTACATACGCCTTGCAGAATCTGCCAAATGTTAATCATTTAAAAAAAATAATAACAATAGGGGTCATAAAAATTGCATTTCGTTTTTTTATTTAGTCCTGCCCCAAATAAACTATTTCACATAACAGATGTTTACATATAGTCCACAAGACATAATAACAACTGAATTTACACAAATTAACCAGTTGAAAAGTTTACATACTGTGTGTTGTTACCTGGACGATCAGCAACTGTTTTTTTTTATGTTTTGTGATCGTTGTTCACGAGTCCCTTGTTTGTCCTGAGCAGTTAAACTGCCCACTGTTCTTCAGAAAAATCCTCCAGGTCCTGCACATTCTTTACTTTTCCAGCATCTTCTGCATATTTGACCCCTTTCCAACAGCGGATATTGATGTATATGATCTGTATACATCAACATGATGTCTATATGATGTTGAGATCCTGTTTTTTAAAATTTTTTTATTTTTTTTTTACACTGAGGACAACTATTACAAAAGGTGCAAACATTCACTGATGCTCAAGAAGGCAATACAATACATTAAGAGCCAGGGGGGTGTAAACTTTTGAACAGGATGATCCTTGTTCAACAATAAATTGTTATTATTTTGTCTTTTGGGAAACATGTAAATATATTATGGAGCTTCTGAATGGCAGTACTAAATGAAAATAATAAGAGCTTTAAACAAAATAATAACAATTTACACCGATCATCCTGTTCAAAATTTTCCACCCCCCCCCCCCCCCCCCCCCCCCGCCGGCTCTTATTGTAGTCTGTTGCCTTCTTAAGCATGTTTTATAAAAACTTTTGATGTCTTTCAGTGTATTTATCATCGACCATAAACCCTGAAATAAAAAGAATTATGAGTTCCCTTTAACATTGCTAAATCTATATGTATACATTCCTACAGCATGTAATGACCTGTAATGTATAATATATATTTGGTTGTGTTTTCAGAGTTCTCCAAAGAAGACATGGCTAAGAGCCTGCTGCACATGATCAGTAATGATATCGGTCAGCTGGCCTGCCTCTACGCCCGACTGCACAACCTCACCCGAGTTTACTTCGGAGGATTCTTCATCCGAGGACACCCAGTGACCATGCACACCATCACCTACAGCATCAATTTCTTCTCCAAGGTACCTGTCTGACCACCTCCGTTCATTTCAACCCATATACACATACATATACGTACACAGCTTATTTGACACTTACTGTCAAGTGCAAAAGTTTGCATATCCTCGAGACAAAATGGAATAGTTTCACTTATAACGTCAACGTCATTACCACAGGTAAGAACATGGATAATAAGTAAAGAATAAACCACAACAGGGTTTGCAGTTGTAGGAAATTTATCAGTGATGGGGTTGTGTGAAGTTTCCAATAACAGCACGTCCCGGAGTGTTTTGTTCCTCTTCCACCACAACTATTTGCCAATGATTACAATTTATGCTTATTAATGAATGATGTCATAATGTTTATCCGTTTATAGTTACATAGAATGCTGTGGAACGTCCACAAAACGAATGTTGTTCTCTCAGCAGCCCTCACCTTTCTCTCTCTCTCTCTCTCTCTCTCGGTGTCCCCTTACAGAAAACTTCACCAGATGATTCTGTGTTTTTCTTTGTTGCATAACACTATTATTTTCCAAAATACAAGTCGCCCTGAATAATCTGTTACTGAAAAACGATAATGTATATAAACAAGCGTATTAATATAAATGTGCACTAATGTCAGAGCTGCTGTTATGAAAAATGTGTGGTTCTGGCATACAAATTTGTAACAAACAGGACTACACTTGTTGGTGGCAGAGGCATCATCGCTGACACCCTTGGCCTCGATTTCGACGTTTTTTTTTTTGTTTTGTTTTGTTATTTTAGGTTGAGTGAGTGCTGTTTTCCTGATTCTCATTACCTCTTAACACGACGTCTCACAGAACTTCAGTGCTGACTGTTTTAATTCATTAGACACATTCACATATTACAAGGCTGAATATCTACTCTTGGTTTTAGCCTTCAGTTTTACCTGTGAAGACTGCATTTGTTGTTAAAAAGGATAAACCAACATGAAGATCAGAGAGCTGTCTATGGGAGAAAAGCAAGCCATTTTGAAGCTGAGAAAAGTGGGAAAATCAGTCAGAGGCATTGCACAAATATTGGGCATAGCCACTACAACAATTTGGAATGTCCTGAAAAGGAAAGAAACCACTGGAGTACTGAGCAACAGACACCGAATGGGTCGGCCAAGGAAAACTACAGCATCTGATGACTTATGAGAGCTGTGAAGAAAAACAACCAACAACCTTCGCAGGGCAGGGATGAAGGTATCACAATCCACCGTTCGAAGAAGACTTCGAGAGCAGAAATATAGAGGCCATACCAAGATGCAAACCACTCATCAGCAGTAAGAATCGGAAACCCAGATTGTAATTCGTAAAGAAATACAGAGATGAGCCACAAAAGTTCTGGAACCAAGATTAACCTCTACCAAAGTGATTTAAAGGCTAAAGTGTGGAGAAAGAAAAGATCCAAAACATACACGCTCATCTGTGAAACATGGCGGAGGTGTTGTGGAATGGGCTCACTAATCTTTATTGATGATGGAACTCATGATGGTAGCAGCAGAATGAATTCAGAAGTTTACAGGGACATTTTGTCTGCCAATTTACAGAGAAATGCATCCCAATTAATCAGGAGGAACTTCATCATGCGGCAAGACAATGATCCAAAACACACTGCCAACCCAACAAAGGACTTCATCAGGGGGGAAAAGTGGAAGGTTTTATACTGGCCAAGTCAATCACCAGACCTTAACTCAGTTGTGCAACATTTCACCTCCTGAAGAGGAGACTGAAAAGAGAAACAAACAACAACCGAAAGAGGCCGAAAAGCATCACAAAAGAAGAAACAAACAATTTGGTGATGTCAATGAGTCACAGGCTTGATGCAGTTATTGCAAAAAAGGCATAAGCAACCAAATATTAAGTGTTATTTACTTCAATTTACTTCAAGACTTATCTGTTCCTATACTTTTGCTCACCTAAAAATTGGGTGGTCTGATACAAAAGGTTCCATGTTTCATGTTGTTTCACACATCCAGATGTAAATACCAGGAAATAAAAGCTGAAATCCTAAACCCTCGTCTCATATCCATCTTTCATATCCAACCCAAATGCCTTTGGTGTACAGCACGAACAAATGAATTGGCCTTGCCGTTCCAGTAGTTTCGGAGGGGACCGTATGAACGAGAGCAGGTCGATGCAAACTTGAAGCGTGAAGATTGCTAATAAAGAAAACTGCTGACTGAGACTCTGCTGCTATAATGTTGAGGTTGTATGTTGTAACAGGGGATTAAATGAATAGGGAATTCTGATATGTAGATAAACAATCCAAATCCACTGCCAATCCAGGAGTCACCACAACTCCACACCCGAAATCATCCCAGACATTTTATCCATCAACTCACTTATTTCCTGTTTAAGCTCTCAATCACGTGTTGGCTTTGTCCCAGCTCACTCACCTCCGTTCTTTGTAGCCATTTGTACCCATTGTTCCATTGTTTTTTTTCTGAGCGTTGTTTTCTTGCTCGTTATATCCGGGTTGACCTTTTTGCTTCTGCCCCTGATTTTTGACTCTGCTCCTCCTTTTCATTGCTCTGCTGTTGATCTGCTTTGTGAAATGTAAAAAATTGTAGTACTTTTTGAGGATGTTAAAACGGTGAACTGATATCTATGGTGTCTAGATGCTTACTGTATAGGAAACTAGATAGTTATGTCTGAGAAATATAAAATGTTTTCTGCATTATTTAACGTCACCAACAGATACGCTTCAGCATTAATGAACCATAACTAATGTTATAAATGAACCAATTTAATTAACATTAACGGAACATTACTTAAAGTAAGGAATAACACACAACAGAAAATAATCAAGCAGTCACCACCCAGAACTGAGTTATTTTCATATGACTGCAATGTTCTTCCACTTCGTCAATTTACCAACGATTATAATTTTGAATCTATGAATGAATGACACTTATGAAGCATTCACGAGACAAGTTAGTTCCCATTTTGGTTTATATTATATATATATATAGTCATTCCCTCACTAGCCTCTACTGTATTCTCTCTCGAGGTTAATGAGACAAAAACAATGGCAGCTCATGGACATTCCCATGTCTGGAAATTTACCGACCGTTACAAAGCACAAGCAGCTGAAACTCCTTCCTTAAATGTTAAATAAATATCTACTAACAGAAAACTTGACCGAGAAAGTTGTTCATGTAAAAATGTGTTTATTATTAGGCTTAAATTATGTGGAACATCTGCCTCAGAAACTGTAACATATTAGAATGAGCACATTAATATAAACATTTATTTTACAGCCGGACACATTAATTAATTCATTCATTTATTAATTCATTATCATTGTGTGCTTACTTATGGTATAAACATTGGCTTATTATTAAAAAAAAAAAAAATTTATTAATACAAGCGTTAACTACTTTGTAAATGTCACTGATGGAGTTTTAACGCTTAAACAGTGTCAGTTAAGGGGAACGTAATGTAAAGCGTTTTCACATTTAAAGTGTTTCATTTTAAATGTTATGTTACAGAGCGAAGTGCAGGCTTTGTTTCTAAGACATGAAGGCTATCTGGGTGCTATCGGGGCTTTCCTGAAGGGTGCCGAAGAAGACAGTAAGTTGTTCTGACACCTGGACTAACACTAAACTCGCTGGATTTGTGATCTGCCTCAGTCGGTACAGTTTATTGTCTCTGTTCAGATCCTAATCAGTACAGCTGGGAAGAAAACTACGCCGGCAGTTCCGGCCTCATGAGCGTGTCTCCGGATCTGAATCCTATGCAACGGGCACGAAGTGGCACAGTAAGTCAACCTTCATACAACCATTTGAACCCAGTGGTGTGTTTTGTTTTTTTTGTTTGTTTTTTTTTTTATATTTCTTTTTATTTAATTTTCATCATTTGTTTTTAATTTGATATGTTTATCCCATGCGTTCCCCCACCCCTAACATCTTTATTTCTTCTTCCATTCATCCGTACATCTCTCTGTCTTCTTGTCTTAATCTGTACTCATCAGTTTCCTGTAAGTACAACTTCTTTGACGAGTGCCACATTTCTGGCTTTATGCTTTCTAAATTGTCTTTCTCGTTCTCTTGTCTTTTCGGCACAGTTGGATATTCACTTGTGGCTGTTTAGTTGTGTGTGTTTTCTGTACAAATTTGTACCATTTTGAGATGATGGATTTATGCTGCGTAATAGTGTGTTGTCTGTAACCAAAGCAAGCTGTAAAATAACTGAAGTGCACTAGAAGTGAATGCCCACTTTCATGAGAGTGGCTGCTACAAAGAATTGCGATATCAGCAGGGAGAATTTTGAGAGCAGAAAAATGTAGATCTTTATGAGCCATACCAAAAATTGCTCACTTTGATATGAGGATAAGCATTTGCTAGTTAAAGGAATACTCCAGCATTTTACAACCTATTCTCTACTACATCTGTAGCCAATGTTTGATCGATTACTATAGAAAAGAATACAAGTCCGTTCCAAACTGCAACAATTAAAAGTGTTGGGATGAGACAGGAGTATTTCTTAAACTCTAAGGGTGTTAAATTTTTATATAATATTCAGATTTCTCAGGAAGTAATGCTGTCAAAATGTCTCCCTTCATCTGCGGTTTTATTGCCCAGACTGTGCTGATGCGCCTTTTGAGACGGTATCAAATCTTTAAGATTTGTGCTACGATGTTCCTGTCTATCTCTCTCTGTGTGTGTCTCTCTCTCTCTCTCTCTCTCTCTCTTGTCATTTCTGCAGTTTGACATGTTGGAGATGGATCGTTTGGAGAGGCAGCTGGTGAACTTGCCGCTCCTGCAGGACCCTTCATCTTACATCCCCGACACTGTGGACCTCACCGAGGACGCTCTGGCTAGAGACTACTGGCTCTACTGTTTCGAGGAAGCGCTGGATGGGGTGAGGCTTCACACACATGACCTAACCCTACTCCGTTGAATCCATAAATCTCATTCTATCACACACTTGACACTTGTTTTTAAAAATCAGACCATGCTCGATTTCTGATATTCAGTGCAGCATGCGGTCTAAAGGTGTCTTTTAGCGCAGAGTTTCCAAAACTTTTTCAGCAAGCGACCCCAAATGGAAATGATCAATTTTCTGCCACCCAAGCCATGATAATTTAGGACCAATGTAACATTTGAATATTTTACTACGTCAGTAAAATGCGTATGTGTAACGTAATTGACTAAAAGCTAAAGGAATATTCCTTGCACTGATTTTCCAGTCTAGTGGGATGTGTTGTGTTGTTAAAGGAAACTCAACACCGGGGTGCTGTGGTG
Organism: Cranoglanis bouderius; assembly: GCA_023630585.1. Taxonomy (NCBI): domain Eukaryota; kingdom Metazoa; phylum Chordata; class Actinopteri; order Siluriformes; family Cranoglanididae; genus Cranoglanis; species Cranoglanis bouderius. The sequence goes on from CM042572.1 coordinate 3,990,380, forward strand.
CGGCTCAACACGAAGCAGCCTGGTTTATACTAGACACATGATTTTGCGTGCACGTGCACGGCAATTCGAGCGCCATCGTTCACACCCTCGCTGCGTATCTTATGTACATCCAGAAGATTTAAAAGAAAGCGACATTCACTAGACGGCACGTCAGAGCCAAAACAGTCCAAAAATCCTGTCCATCAGGTTTCCCGATTGAACTGTAAAATGTTTAGCAGTTTTATGCGCAGTGATATTAAACACACTGATGAGCTCCGTCTCTCTTTAAAACTTCCCGCTGTCGTTGTGATTGTTGTCATTGACCTCACATGCAAAAGTACTTACTAGAAAATCCAGAAGACTGGTATACAAAACAGACCTTTCTGTATGTTTGAAGGTGACATGAATGTGAGAGGTTTTTAAAATTCAAACACTAACTGTAATAGGAAAACCACTTAGTGTTAGTACTCAATAAATGTCTAGAGTAATAGACTAATGTGGCACATATTCATTTAAACGTGGCTTTTCTGATTGAGAATCCCAGCAACATTTCAAGATATTAGCACACACAATCCATCAAACCATCCAACCAATTTCTGTACCGCTTATCCTGCACAGGGTCACAGGGAGCCTGGAGCCTATCCCAGGGGAGTCGGGGCACAAGGCGGGGGACACCTTGGAAGGGGTGGCACACACAATACATCTATCAAATATTCTTTCTAATAGTCCGATATTTCTAATATTCATTTGTAAAATAATTGATAGGAGATTGTGAGTTTCTCTCGCGACCCTATTTGTAAATCAAGCGACCCACCTTGTGGTCATGATCCTTAGTTTGGGAATCCCTGATTTAATGTATGTATTGTTTTTCAATGTGCACTTTTTATCAGGGAATCCTCTAACATTCAAGTAGAGTATGCATTTCTATATATTTCCCAAAGAAAATGGTATTTTTTAAATAAACATACACTGTGTTTTTTGCAGTCCATTAAATGAATAAAACAACCATTTTGATGGACAGAGGCCTTTAGGTTCTATCTAGTAACTCATATTTGCATATCTGGTCTCACACCTGACCACATGTTTTGTGTGACTGTTTCCATGAACATTGTCTTATACATACATACATACATACATACATACATACATACATACATACATACATACATACATACATACATACATACATACATACATACATACATACATACATACATACATACATACATACATACATACATACATACATACATACATACATACATACATACATACATACATACATACATAAAATGTATTACTGTAGTAAGTTTATAGAAGTGTGTAACACAAGCGTGTAACTCGTATCATTAGCCGCATTGTTAATTTGTTGTAGATGCCTGAAATGTAATTTCGATTAATATTACAAAAAGCACATAATGCAAAAATGAACGAAGGAATAAGATCATGTAGTAGTACTGTAAGGAACAGCGTTTGACTTGTAATAATGCTGAAAATCTGATAATTAGTAGGCATACTGTATATACTGACCTGAATTAGTTTATGATCCCACCTCCATTTTTTTGCGCAGGTGGTGAAGCGAGCCGTGGCCAGTCAGAAAGACCAACCCGAGGCCACAGAGAGGGCAGAGAAGTTCCGCCAGAAGTACAGACACAAGCTGCAGACGCTACGCCATCAGCCATTGTGAGAACACATCAAGCATTCGGTCTTCACACACATCATCACAGGCACACACACAGAATTAGTATGATGTCTAGTACTACATTTATATATGTACACTATATACACTCACTGTTTTTCTCAGTAACATAGTAACTTAAATGTCTAATTCAGTTCCAGCTAAATAACTCCTAAATAAAATTATGAATTGATATGATTATATTTCTTTTTTTTTTCCTCAAGTGCTTACGGATCCCTCACTGTTCGGAGTCTGCTCGACACCAGGGAGCATTGTTTGAACGAGTTCAACTTTCCTGACCCCTATTCTAAGGTTATTATTAAAGTTTGAATAAATACTCAGTGATTTAATAGAGAAGGCTGTGATATGTAAGGCTTCTGAAAGGCAGCTTTAAGTAGTTCGAATATCTCCAAACATTAAACATAATGACGATCATAGCAGTGTTGGAAATAGTCCACTCTGGAGCTTAATAAGAGCTGTATTCATGAAATCACATGCTGGTTGCTTGTTGGTACACAGGAATCATAATAGAAGATTTCTGTGCATGTGATTTCATGAGTACCTCACATTTATGGATCTTATTAAGGTCAAGGGTCACGACTCCCCCGTCTTACTTTATTTTTCACTAACTTCACTTTATATATTTATTGTTACATGCTTGTATGACGCCACACAGGTCAGGTTCACTCTAGAGCCGTGTTCTTTCCGCGCCCACAGATCAAGCAGAAGGAGAACGACATGGCTCTGAAGTACTACCAGAAGGTGGTGCAGTCTCTGGAGGAGCTGAGCTGGGAGCAGAGGCAGTTTGCTCTGGTCCGAGGCCTGCTGGCGGGCAACGTGTTCGACTGGGGAGCCAAAGCCGTGTCCGAGTGAGCGATATGTAAAAGTATACGAGTGAGAGCAGTGGTGTTTTTTTTAAAAACGGGAATCTTGTAAGGATGACAAGTGCAAGTTCTGATGCCTCAACCTGTTTCACAGCATTCTGGAAACCGATCCACAGTTTGGGTTTGAACAGGCAAAGCAGCAGCTGCAAGGTCAGAGATGTTTCATTCTACACTGTTCATGACTCAGGAAGACATTTACAAAGACAGAATGTAATTTTTTTTTGGTCCAAATACAGTATCTTTACACAGAACGGTGCAAACTTTAAGCCTGCAGTCACACCATTTGAATGAAGAGTTTCTTAATTCTATGCAAAGTAGGTATGACGCAATACAAACAATCGGCTCAGATAAATTCCACGGACCAATCCTAACGATACGGATTGTTCGTTGTCCGCCAAAACCTCTTCTCTCACAATTTTAGTTCCTACCAGCGTTTAAATCCTCAATCAACCACATTTGGCGCTCTACATGTGCATAAAATTCAGTTCTTAATTCCAAGAGGAAGCTTTAAAAAAACAAAAAACAAAACAGACATTAATACAGAAGGCAATAACTATGTGGAACTTTTAAGTATCATAAAATTAACAAGTAATTATTTAAAACTTGATTTACAAAAAATCTCACAGAGAACAGTGCTAAATAAATATTTAAAAAATACATTTTAAAAGTGAAATGGGAAAATCAAATTTTTCATTGTCTTTTTATTTTCATTTTCCAGAGCGTCCTTGGCTTGTAGATGCCTACAACCAGTGGCTTGAACGATTGAAGGTGAGAACCCTGGTTTAGCCCAGATGCAGCCAATCATCCAAGACGTGTTCGGTGTCTGATGTAGCTTCCAGTTTTACACCATACAAACTGCTTTAAATGTTTTTTTCCTCATCCACAAGCACACATGTTTACGTATCAGAAGTGGCCACGAGGTGGGTGGAATGCAACAGCTGTTTTTTTCACAGCGGGTGGAAAATTGAATAAAATTCAACTTTTCAGCAAGAGTGACGTCAAGGGCTTTTTTTTACCTCCCAGGAAGTCGTGTCACAAGCTGGGGGGCAAGCGAGAAACCGAAACAGTGTGCTGGTGAAAATGAGTCTTGTCAGTTACGGCATGTTGAATAAACAATATGTCGTTGCCTGTATTTCTAACGCAACTAAAAATAACAAATTGTCTGTTTTTGGGACTGATATACGTGATGTCACACTTCAACTCTGGCTGCATTTCAGCTGCATCATTGATAATGATAAATCTAATCTAGAGAGCAAGCGAGGCTAGTCAGTTGATATTAGCTACTGTGGGTAAGAGCGGCGTTGTGTGTAAATGTTTTAGCGTAAGTCAAAGCGAACTAAAATTTTCCGCTGATTTTCTTCGTACTCGTGAGCGTATGTTGATCAGCCATAAAGTGCAAATCATGTTAATGATATAGCTCATTTGCATGAAGTGACGCCCACAAATCTCCATAAAAGGTCAAGTGCACAGACAGCTGGGGGGATGAAATAAACAATGAAGGTAAAGGCTGAAAGACAGAATGGGACATTATTTTTGACTAATTTCTTTGCTAATGTTTATAATATATAATAATAATAATAATAATAATAATAATAATAATGAGTGAGTGAGTGCTAAATCTTTCATTTGTTTTGTCATAATTGAATGATTAATTTTATTTCTTTATTTATTTATTCCTTCCTTCCTTATTTATTCCTTAATTTATTATTTCTATTTTATTTATTCTTTCATTAATGCCAGTAATATAAAACAACTGGTTTTCACAAAATGTTCTGGATTTTATTCTTAGTCCCTGACCTAGTGAACTAGCGTGAGGGTGTGTTTTTGATAGAGACTACAAAGCTCTTCTTCTATCTACTAAGTCTCTTTTCACAAGGTCGTCTGCTAACACACACTAATACACACTCAGGAGAACGAGTAGGATATGTTTTTCTAAATATACAGGATCTTTATGAATACCAAATTTCTTGTGGAAATGCTCGTACAAACAATTTATGAATAAATCCGTTCGGATCCAGCTTGAGGCCAAGTGTGTGTGTTTTGCATGAGAGGGTTTTTTTTTTCCCCCAATGAGCACAAAGAGCTGTACAAAAACGCCTGGTGTAAAAGCACACTAAATAACTCCATGAACCGTTTCATTAAACTTGCATTCATGTAGTACTCATGTCTAGCTTCATATTATTATTTTTTTCTTCTGTTTTCTTGCTGTAACGTGTCATTCAGGAGCTCAGCGATTAAACACAATGTCAACTCTTTTTCCCCCCTCTTTTGCAGGGTCCTCCTCATAAGTGTGCATTGTTTTTCGTGGATAATAGTGGAGTGGACATCATTCTAGGAGTTTTCCCCTTTGTAAGAGAACTCCTCATTCGAGGCACAGAGGTGAGACTGTCCCTGATGATTACACCCAAACACTATTAATGCAGCTTAGTGTGTGTGCACAAGTTGTACATGTTCATATGTAGTTTCAAACGCAGATTTATCATCTCTCAGGTTGTTCTTGCGAGTAACTCGAGTCCTGCGCTAAACGACGTGACTAACAGCGAGCTGCAGATCGTCACCGAGAGAATAGCTGCTATGGATCCTGTCATTCAGTAAGCACACACACACACACACACACACACACACACACAGAGTTTAGACATGGACGTGTGTTAATCATGTTTTTACTCTCATCTTTGCTGCGCTGTATGTTTTTAGGGCCGGAGTAAAAGAGGACAGGCTGACGTTAGTTCAGAGCGGCTCCAGTTCTCCCTGTTTGGACTTGAGGTAAGAACGTGGGTTTGTGTTCAAGCTTTACAATTGTTTTTCTGTTAACCATCATCTATTTATACACCTGGCCCAGATCATCCATTTTGTTCCTATACATTCAGTATATCTGATGTTCATGTCATTTATTAACAATTTAAGTGACCGACCAACAGAGCTTAAAAGCAAAGTAAAATGTAAAGAAAAATGTATTAAATCTGTTTTAATCATTTCTTTTATTAATAATTTCTCATTCATTAGGTTACTAATTCATTTTGAATTATGCCTTATTATTGGTATTATAATATTTGGAGAGTGTGTAATAGTATCATGTTTATTTGAGGTTCATATTTGGATTCACTAAAAAAACACTAAACCAGTGTCTTAGTTATTAGTGCCAATTCTTATTAGTGTTTCGTTTCTGATTATAAATCATTACGGATGCACTGTTTTTTCTGATACGGGAATTCTGGAATATCCTACATTTTGTCATTCTTCAGTTGAATTTGGGGAAACCACTTGACGCATCCGTCGTGTTGAACTATTTCAATTGTTTTTGTTTGATTTGTTTATTGCAAGCAGCTGGAAGTCTGTAAATTTTGACCATAAACCTGATTTGCAATGGGGGTTGAATAATTTTGATTACAGCTGTATTTCTTTTTCTTTGTTTTAACTTAAATGTTTTGCTCCCCCATAATAAATGAAATGCATCTTCAGTTTGAATTATTGGTCAAATCTGTTCATCCAGTACAGATTTTTTTTTTTTAAATGCTGATAAATCAATATTCTTTCAAACTACCAGCATTGTTTTGCGATTTTCATGCTAAACAAATCATGATGGTAATCAGCATGTATCTGAATTCTCCCGCTCTCTGTTCCTCCAGTCGATTGGACAAAGTCCTGGCCACGGTGGTGCGCGAGCGCGGCACGGACCTGGTGATCATCGAAGGCATGGGCCGCGCCATCCACACCAACTACTACGCCATGCTGAACTGCGAAAGCCTCAAGCTGGCCGTCATCAAGAACTCGTGGCTGGCCGAGCGGCTCGGCGGCAAAATCTTCAGCGTGGTCTTTAAGTACGAGGTTCCTTCAAAATCTCAGGGGCAACATTAACAGAGCGTTTCCGACGCACACTCGTCTCAGTCAGGAGGATAGGATACGGCACGGTGAGCCGCCGCACGCCTCCAGGACGCGTCTTCTTGTCTATGCGTCTGTGCCACTTCTTTGAGATTGACACTATGATTGTAATACGCGAAGGTGGAATCGTTTTTTTTCCCCCAATCCCAGTTAATAATAATAATAATAATAATAATAATAATAATAATAATAATAATATGTGGGTCCCACTCATTGCATGTTCACGCCTGCTCTGAAATCTAGTGCTTCTTAAACAACTGCTGTTGTTATATCTGGATGGCAGGGTGATCTCTGTGGTGGAGGGGAGTTGTCTGAGCTTGAATGTTCTCGTGACCCCAGAATGAACTGACGTTAGATTCAGCCCATGTGCTGGAGTCTTGGGTAAACGTGACCTATGTTAAGCAAGCATCAATTTAATGAAAAAACACAATATAAAGTCAATTATTTTGCCAAAGCACAGATATAAAATATTACCAGGCTTTGTAGTTCGCAGTGAATCTACCATTTATACCATTTTAGATGGAGCTTCTGAGCAAGTCCTTCTTTTTTTCTTTTTTTTTTTTTCTCTGTTCAGACGTTCAGTCGTTTGATGTTGAGCGTTTAAGTGGTGGAACATTACAGGGCTAATCGTGGTTTTTTTTCTTTCTTTTTTTTTTTTTTTTTTTTTTGGGTAGACGACATTTAACGTAACGTATACGTATGTGCCTTCAGTCAGTATGGCAAGCTGTTTTAAATGACAGTGCACCATGAAGTGTAAGTGTGTGTGTGTGTGTGTGTGAATATTTTGCTGGTCAGAAAAGCACTATTTAATTAGTGTCCAACTTTAAAGGAATACTCCAGCATGCTTTTTCCAACCCGGTCTCTATGCAGCGCATCTGTAGATAAAAATGTTAACAAGCCTCCCTGTATTGAGGGGAGGAAAAAAAAAAAACTCCAAACGTACTTAAAATGGAGGTCTTCATAAGGGCAGTGGTTAAATTCATTTATACCACAATGCTCTTGAATTGTGATAGTTGAATAACTTGCACAGGGACTGCTGTAGTGGGGGATTTTGCGCTTTCCGTTTTCTGTGACATGACAACAAATATCATGAAAGTGTTCTACAGTTGAGCAAAAGTTTGTATCCCTTTAGGACAATACAAGAAAGCGCAAACAAGACAAATAGGGTGGGGGGGGGGAACAACTCTCCTTTTATAAATGCGATATAAATATTTGCTAATAATGTGTAAATTTTGCAATAGAGACACTAAATACTTTTTTCCACCCTTAAACCTTAAGAGAGGTGAAAACTTTTGCACTCAACGGTAAGCGTTTCACGTAAAGGTTTATTAACTTCCCCAACAACTGCACTTAGATGTCAATTTATTTATTTTATCGGAGTTTGGTGTAAACAGTTTTTCCCCCCTCAGTAAAGGGGAAAAACAGTACAGATGCTTTGAATAGACATTACATTAAAAAACAAAACAAAAAAACAACCTGGAGTATTCCTTTAATTCATTCTTTTCATTCACTGCCATTCAGGGATAGCTGCTGGTGTATGTTGTGTTCTTAAATGGAAAATAAATAATTTAAATGTGTGTTTCCACAGTTAGGGCGCTGCGATACCACTAGCCACCACGAGGTGTCAGTATTGTCTCATTAAAAACCAGCTCCATCCATCACTCAATACTGTGTAGCTGAAGGAATTCAACTGCAAGCCACAGTGTTTTTATTTCATTTTATTTCTACACATCAGCTCATATTGTTCCTAAGCTTTTTTTTTTTTTTGTTAATCTAAATCCACTTCAGGGCTTCTCTGGCGCAGCTGTTCAGGGTCACGTGCAGCAATATTCAGCGTCGTTCTTAAGAGACAAGGATGCACACTTTAGCGGATAAATTCAGCCCAGAGGATTTCATTTTGCGCAGAATCACATCACACGCTTGAATTGGAAGGGCTGCTGTGTACATGCATGCAAATTTGCGGCAGAAATTGTGTAAGGACAAGAGGAGGGAATTTGAGCGTAAACCTTGGTTATGAAATCATAAATCAGTTTCGATATTTAATTTCAGTCAATCGTTTTTGTTGCCGTAGCTTTTTTTTTTTTTCCATTCCTAATCAGTGTTCGATTTATATATAATGATGTGAACCAGGTAGAAGAAGGGAGGGAGTCAGTGATCGCAATAACGTTGAGAGTTGTGAGATGTAGGTTGCACAAAATGCATCTGTATGAATGTGTTGATTCAGTCAGAGTAGTCTACAAATCAAGTTCTTTCAGACCAAAGCTATTAGTACTGTCCATTTTATGCCCCCCGGTGTGTCCAAATTTGTCTTTAGATTTTGTAAAGTCGTGGATATGTAAATACAATGTAAGTGTGTACATAAGTGTTGCGTTCATTTTTGGCATTTCCAAGATGCACTCGAGATGTATTTTAGCAAAAATAAATATATCCACGTTCTCTTGACAATCACATGGAATTCAATGTTAAATATATTTTGCAATTTCTTCACACAATAACCTGTGTCCTGTTGTTTTTTTTTTTTCCCCTGTACTTGCATGTTCATACACCAGAGAAAAATAATATGAGCTCAGAACTATTTGATCAATATCAGGATTATTTTACTTTATGTAATAATAATAATATTGATTTATATCTTTGTCATTCTATTGGAAGTGTTATGCATAAAAGATTAGATATTAGACAAAGAATAAAATAATAAATGATACACTTACATTTATACAACTGAGCAGTTAAGGGCCTTTCTCAAGGGCCTAGTAACGGCAGCTTGGCAGTGCTGGAATTTGAACTCACGACCTTCTAATCAAAGGTCCAACGTCTTAACCAACGAGCTACCACTCCCCTGACATGTTACATGTTCCTCAAGTTGATTGGACAAAGGCCAAAGTGTGGAGAATGAAAGGATCTCCTCATGATCCAAAACATACAAGCTCATCTGTGAAACATGGTGGAGGTAGTGTCATGACTTGGGCTTGCATGGCTACTTCTGGAACGGGCTCACTAATCTTTATTGATGATGGAACTCATGATGGTAGCAGCAGAATGAATTCAGAAGTTTACAGGGACATTTTGTCTGCCAATTTACAGAGAAATGCATCCCAATTAATCGGGAGGAACTTCATCATGCAGCGAGACAATGATCCAAAACACACTGCCAACCCAACAAAGGACTTCATCAGGGGGGAAAAAGTGGACGGTTTTAGACTGGCCAAGTCAATCACCAGACCTTAACCCAGTTGAGCAGCATTTCACCTCCTGAAGAGGAGACTGAAGGGAGAACCCCCCCCCCCCCCCCCCCCCCCCGAAACAAACAACAACTGGAAGAGGCTGCGGTAAAAGCCTGATGTCGTTAGTTCAAGGTGTCGTTCATGCATGTTTAAAACAATTTCAAATGATTTTCTTTTTTTTTTTTTTAACTATAATAACTTAAGGACGTAGTAACTAATTCAAGCGCTCTATTATTTGAGCCTTGAGGAATATAATGCTTATTATATTATTAGAATCATCATTATAAATTTAACACTAAGAGGAAAACATTTGTAGAGGTTTGGTATAACTTTCAAGACTTTTTTCCATTTCAAAAAGTGTGTGTGTGTGTGTGTGTGTGTGTGTGTGTGTGTGTGTGTGAGAGAGAGAGAGAGAGAGTGTATATGTGTGTGAGAGAGCAGCCCAGGAGCTCAGCAGTTCAGAGACGAGCTCGGTGTGTGTGTTACTTTGTGTGTTGCTGATAAAGCAGAGTTGCAGGCAGGGGGTCCATCACAAACCCCGCTGATCTCCGGAGTTCTCGCAGAACCCCTGCTGCTCCCCTCCGCTCACTGCTTTTAGTTCTTCAACAAAGTTTCTGGCAACTAAGTAAGATGTGATGATAAAATGGGGGCGAGACTTATTGTACAATGAGAGGAGCCTACAGAGATAGAAAAAGAGTAGTTCAGGGCGTTCTTTGTATAGATAACGCTTTCTGATAAAGGAAACACTGTTGAAGGGTTTAAAAAAAACAACAACTTGTGTTCTAGATTTGACCTGTTTTTTTCCAAAGAATGTACAGGTTGATTTGTTGAAAATATTGGAACGTGGGACTGATGGGTGTTTCTTGCTGCCCAGGTGTGCCCTGTTAAATTGGTTGTTTATTCTCTGGAGATCAGAGAGCTGTCTATGGCAGAAAAGCAAGCCATTTTGAAGCTGAGAAAAGAGGGAAAATCAATCAGAGGCACTGCACAAGAATTGGGCATAGCCAATACAACAATTTGGAATGTCTTGAAAAAGAAAGAAACCACTGGTGTACTGACAACCAGACTTGGAACAGGTCGGCCAAGGAAAACAACAGCGGCTGATGACAGAAACCCAAAAAAACAGCAGTCAGTGACACCAGCAACAACCTCCACAGGGCAGGGGTGAAGGTATCACAGTCCAAAGTGCAGAAATGTAGAGGCCATAGCACAAGATGCAAAACCACTCATCCAGCAGTCAGAAGCCAGAAAAAAAGCCAGACTGGAATTTGTAAAGAAATACAGAGATGAGCCACAAAAGTTCTGGAACCAAGATGAATCTCTACCAAAGTGATGGAAAGGCCAAAAGGTGGAGAAAGAAAGGATCTGCTCATGATCCAAAACATACAAGCTCATCCGTGAAACATGGTGGAGGTAGTGTCATGGCTTGGGCTTGCGTGGCTGCTTCTGGAATGGGCTCACTAATCTTTATTGATGATGGAACTCATGATGGTAGCAGCAGAATGACTTCAGACGTTTACAGAAACAATCTGTCTTCCAATTGACAGAGAAATCCAGTCTAATTGTGAGGAACTTAATCATGCAGCAAGGACAAAGGACTTCATCGGGGGGAAAAAGTGGACGGTTTTAGACTGGCCAAGTCAATCACCAGACCTTAACCCTGTTGAGCAGCATTTCACCTCCTGAATAGGAGACTGAAGGGAGAAACCCCCTGAAACAAACAACAACTGAAAGAGGCTGCGGTACAAGAATGGAAAAGCTTGGTGATGTCAGTGGGTCAGCGGTCTCCTCAACTCCGAGTTCAGCAAGCGACGTCAGATCAGCATGGCTACTCACAGCAACAGCCGTAAACAACGTAGCACTTCTTTAATTTCAAATGAGGTTGTACACGTATATACAAGCATTTCTTTTAGATCAGTCAACACACAGACATATTCACTGGTTAAATCTATAACACTGACTGCTGTTTTGAGGAGGAAAATATACAAGACTCATCACAGTTAGCTAGCTGGTTGTTAACAAACGACAAACATGGAGGTGGCCATGTTTTTTTTTTTTTAATGTGTCGCTTGAATGCACGGAGGTGGAAAATGACATCATGTGTTGATTTGAAACTCATGGGACAGCAACAAATACAGTAATGGTGAAAGCAAAACGTAAATAAAAAAATAAATCCTTAATATCTCAAGCTCACATCAAAGAAAGGTTCTTTATATGCAGTCCTGTTTCCTGACATAAGCAGAACATTTTTCTTTAACTGCGGGTCTATTGTTCATCATATAATCTGACACGGAGATCACAGAATTCGGCCGAAGTTTTTATTAGGATCATCTCATACAGTGCGACAAGTAATAATCTTAAAAGGTCACTGAAACTGGATAGTTAAAATGAGACTCGATAGGTCATTGAGGAACAACTAGGCGGTCTGGTCTTGTTTATGGACAAATCCTGCTTTCATCAATTAATGATTTGGTCGACTGGAAAACCAAAGAGACAGGTAGATTTCATATGAAAATAAAAGATTCCAATTTTGGGAATGGTTAAAAATTGTGGAATTGCAATTTAGTCGAGTTTTGTGTTTGTCGAGGGTAAAAAGCAACTATCACCTCCATAATCACTCTTTGTCCTTGGAAATGCATTTGGAAGACAATCTTCCTGAAAAATGAACTTTGTCCAATGTCCTTCCTGAACTTCACCAAGCATCAATGGAATTACAATTAGAATTGTGTTTTGTTATCTAATGACTCTCTAAACGAAACTTTTGGGCATGTTTGTTGAAAAATGAGACTGAAAAACAAAACAGAATCTCCAAAACCACGGTAAAAGTGTTTAGTTGGAAGCGTTGAGCTGTTAGTTTCATTGGCGGTGCCAAAACTTTTGAAACCATGGGGTTTGTTTGTTGTTGTTTTTGTTTGTTTGTTTCTTTTGTGCTGAAGATATTGCACTAATTAAGAGAACTTTGGAGGGAATGTGTTGTTTTTTTTTATATGAAACAACACAGCGTCCCAGTGTGTTTAAGTTTAAACTTAAAATTGTTGTTTTTGCACATTATCACGAAAGGTGCTAATACTTTTGCACTCGACCGCTTCGGCATATGCTAGGGAGGACGCCTGGCTGCTAGGCTACCGCGACGCTGACATCAGTCCTCGCGCGCGCGCGCGCGCGCACCTGCGCACCCACCCCGCCTGCACTGGTGCGCGCGCGTCCAGCTCGGGCTCCTCGCACTTGCAGCTGTGTGTCGGTGCTCGCGCGCGCGCGCTTTCTCTTCCTCCGTCTCTTCTTCCTTCTTCGTCTTCCTCTCTTTATGAGCCGCGACTCCGGGGACTTTCCCTCATCTCCGTTAACGGAACGCGGGTGAGATGCGTTTATAATCCCATCGTTACGGTTTGTGGAGGTTCCGTTAGAATAAACCGGGTACGTGTTTCTACCGGACGCGCTCGCGCTTGCAGGTTACTCTTAATACCTGCATGCACACGCTCCGGTGTCCTTTTGTCTGCTTGTAGCTTGTCAGGATGAGTGACAAAACTTTTGCGATTTGCTTAATTACCGGCGTTAATTAGCGGCAAATTTCAGTAATTCCGTTAATTCACTGTTAAAGTTAAACTTTAAAAACGTGATTGTTTTTGAAATTTAAATATGTGAATAAAATAAATGACACCAGTAATCATCTATTTATTATTTATATCTTATACACTTTTATTTGTTTGTTTGTTTGATTGATTGATTTAACTATCTACTTATTTATTTATCTACTATCTATCCATTTATTTATTTATTTATTTACTTACTTACTTATTTACTTATTTATTTATATCCTGGGATCCCAAAGTCTCTCTCTCTATTTTGGAGTATCACTCTAAAAATAATTCTCTAAAATAATAATAATAATAATAATAATAATAATAATAATAATAATAATAATAATAATAATAACAACAACAACAAATTCATTGAATTTACTTAGAAATGAAGGTAGGATTTTGAATGATTTTTAAAAAAAATTTTTATGCAGTTCATCTCTAACTGTTATTCTAAAATTTAACACAAGTAGATTAAAACCCTCAAGAGTTGTGTGGTTGTGCTTCAAGTGGAACCCTTTAAGGTTCTGTGGAGAACCCTACAACAGTGTTCCCCAATCAGGAAGCCTTTTTTTTTTTTTTATTTATTTTTAAAAAATTTTTTGCAAAACGAAATGTCACATGATCCACATGTGGGGTTTTTTCTTTACATGTAGGGTATGCTTTTTTTCAAATTGATTTTTCCACATGAATAATACTTTTTTCATGTGTGGTTTATCACGTGATGTCTTCAGCGTGTTTACTTGACCCCACTTTTATTTTATTATAGAGTTGAAATATGCACGCCTTCATGCTTTGTCACGTATTACTCACGTAATCGCTTGGGGAAAACATATGATCACATGTGAGATGGATGTGATTTTTCCATAATGGTTAACCCCTAATTGTCCACCAAACCCTTAAAAACCCTCAAACAACTCTTTTCCAAGGGTGTACAGTAAACATGATTTTCTTTCACCTGGTTAGTAAATATTTATTTCAAGTTATGGCAGGACAGTAAGAATTATCATTTATATATTTATTCTATTGTCTACTAACAAATGTAGGGACAAGAATGTATAATGTTACAATGATCTAATAACTAGTTTGCATTATCTTAACGTCTTCTTTTGAAATTCATCACTAGTGTATAATTCCCATATGTCTGTCTGTCTGTCTATCTATACAGAACATAGATAATATATAATACACCATGTTTTAGTGTATAATAGTTGACTTTATTGATGTTATTATTTCATATTCGTAGAGAAATATAATATATTGTTTTTACGCTGTATTACAATAATTCATTCTATTGAATAGTTATTTATGGCCTTGTTGATGAGCAATATTTGGCTGGATTTCACCAAAATCTAGTTGCCCACTAATTTTTTAAAAACTTTTTGACTCCCAGTTTTGACATATGACGTGTATCTTGTTCCAACGCTGTACAAACCAAAACACTACAAAATACGATTATAACAGTGTCTAATTTCAATGTCAAAAAAAAACAAAAAACGCAAGGTATAAAAGTAGAAATATGTTTTGTTTTGTTTTCTGACAGACATTTTGCTGATATCTTTGAAGCAGAGATCTTCATGTAGTTGAAATTTCCTATGTTTTAAAAGGATAACGTTTATGCGGTGTGCAAATGTAGCAAATGCGGTATGTTATCTATATCTATATATTTGGATGATTTGATGGGAAAGAGTCTTCCAATATGGACTCAAACATTTACAGCACCGCCGTCTCTATTGACCTCACCAACGAGATCAATTGTTCCCGCTTTAATTTTCAGACTTCCGGGAACTTTGCTTGGGAAATTTCATCATGGCCACCAGAGGCTTTGGATGCTCTCTTCAGAGCACACATTTTTTTATTGTTCATGCCCAGTAAAAGTGGTGGAAGAGAGATTTTCCAGCTTTGAGATCTTAGGAATCGAAACAAGAAAATATGGCTGAACTGAGGACCTCTGCCACTAAAAGCTGTGGCTTTGCCAAAAACTTGGCCAAGACAAATGGTGGGACATCAGGGGGTTGCATGGGGTGTCCATGTTCTTCCTTCTCTTGTGTGTAGTGCCAGTGTTTTATACAGGCTGTCCCACATGGCAGCATTTCTCAGCTAATAAAGTGACAAAATTACCCCGCTTGTGTATTCTCGAAGAGTCACAATGTGGCTTCTTCTTCATATCATTCAAGAGCGTAGTCTCGAGTGTTCATTTTGTTAAAGATGAAAACCAGTTGATGATGAAATGTCAAAAAATCAGAGAAGAAAATGTCAGAAATTGTGCCCAAATATGACTGTTATAAGAACCATAATGTAAACCATCTTTATTTTTATTGACCATTTCAACATTCATTCATTCATCTTCAGTAAACACATTATCCTGGTCAGGGTCACGGCGGATCCGGAGCCTATCCCAGATACACTGGCCATGAGCTGGCAACACATCCTGGATGCACACACACTAAAGGAAATTTAGCATCGCTATTCCACCTACTGGCATTGTTTCTGGGAGTTTGGAAGAAACCGGAGAACCCTTAAGAATCCTACGTAGACACTGGAAGAACGTGTGAAACTCAACACCTGAGCTCGGGATCAAACCGTTGGACCTTGGAGCTGTGAGGTGGCAACATTATCATCAATTTTGTAGCACCAATTTTACAAAGCTTATTGTTGGCCTGACCCTGATTTGGCATCTTATTAGTCTGAGAGAAGTGATATCTCCCTCATTCCATGTCCCTCATTTATGGTTATTGATGCCTCCTCTGACGTTTAGTAACACTTGTGGGAAGGTCAACATCCCTTTATAGAAAAGGTTCATAGGTTCAAATGAGAAATTGTGTGTTGAATTTTATAGAGGACCAGTAATTAAATGAACCATGGTACGGTTTACTCAGATGGGGACAGAGATGCCTACTTTTAGTGGTCTTGGGTTCAGTGGTTTGGTGTGCAACCCGGTAGGGTTAATTATTTAAATCCACCAAAATAAACCAAACTAGCAAGATATCCAAAGTTGGTTTAAAAACATCGGTTAGTCAACAACGGTTTTGGTTCAGCAGGTAGCATTCAAGAACACTTTATCTAAATATTAATGAACTTGGACGATCCGTGGTCACATGCTACCAGTTAAGGTGACTTCACACACTTCATTTCTTGCTAATTTAAAGCTACCTAGCGTACATGGTTCTCCGGTTCGATCCTGAGCTTGGGTTGCTCTCTGTGTGGAGTTTCTGTGCTTTTTCCCACAGCAGGTTTCCTCAGGGTTCTCCAGTTTCCTCCTACCTCCCACAAATAAGCTGATAGATTGCTTGTTTACTGTAAATTGGCCCTAGCTGTGATTGAGTGTGTGTTTTGCGTCCCATCCAGGATGTGTTCCCGACTCATGCCCAGTATTCCTGGGATAGGCTATGCTTCCACAACAATCCTGTCCAGGATAAAGGATAAATAAATAGGAAACGGTTTATAATGTTGGCTCTGGCATCTTTCTGGCTGTGGTGATTAGCAAAACTTGTGTGATATATATATATGTGTGTGTGAGTGTGTGTGTGTGTGTGTGTGTTCCCCCGCTGTTAGTGTGCGCTGCACTCCGCCAGTGCTCCGTCTGATTGCGGGATCCCACCAGGCGGCTGTGACACGGTGTCGTTTGATCTCGGTTTACATCTGTTATAACAAATTTCCCGCCTCTTTCTTTCTATCTCTTTCTGTCTCTGTCGTTTTCTCACTCCTCGTCTAGTCTCTCTTCCTGATCGTCTTGGCAGCAGATGGGCTCCTTATGGCAATTTTGACACCTAAGCTGTTCCCCATGGGCTTTGAGTCTTTCGACACATTCAGAGCTGGCAAAAGTTGAAGCAAGTGGTGTGAAATTCCCGATTATAGTCCGTGGCGACACGACAGCTCTATTTTCTCATGAGTCTAATAACCTTTCTGCTTGTTTGAATGATTTAATCTAAGCGTTTGCAGAACGTGATTTTAATAAATCCAGAAGGATTTGCAATGGATTTTTCATGCATAACCTCAACATCATCTCAATTTTAAGTGAATTTCTACAAAAAAGAAGCTGTTATGTGAAAATCCGGAAGACTTCTTTTGGTTTGTTCTTATAAGGAACGCTTAGAAACTCTATATTGAATCTAAGAACAGCATTTCCTATTTAGAAATGGTTCCAAGTAATAACCTCAATTTTGATCTAAAGTGTACCAAACATGTACACACTTAAAGCCATCTGGGAGAGCCCTTAAAAGTTCTTACATGGTTTGCCATTTAAAGAGAGTAGAACCTCTTTATGAAATGAAGAATTTTCCAAAGAACCCCTTAAGGAATTATTTATTTATTTGTTTATTTTTTACATAGACTGCAATGATATTTCATCACATGCGCAACAAACACCTCTTGAAGTTCTTTGGGCTTCAAGTTCTTGGTTCTTGAGGGCATCAAGTACTTTAAAGGTTGAAGGTTCTAGTTGTAGTACCCAGAACAGTGTTTACCTATCAGAAAGGACTCCAAGCTAGAACCCTTTAGGATGCTAAGTACCTTTTAGAAGCAAAGAAATATCAAGGAATCCTTTTTACTATCCTTTTAAGACTACAAATGCCTAAATCACATTACAACACTCTTACAAGGTGATCTGTCTGGGTTCTTTGGATGGTTCATGCGTCTGGCTTTCTAAAGTGGTTCTACTTTGAATCTTTCTACCTCCCATAGATTGACAAACCAGAAAAAAAACAAAAAAACACAAGGGTTCTAGATGTAACCTTTTTTTTTTTTGCACTGCAGTGTTTTCTGGTTCTATTCACCAACCCTAATTGGTGGGTTCCAGTGAAGGAACCATTCAAAACTCCATGTACATCGTTACAACAAATTATTTATCTTTTAGAGAGGATTCAATGTATACAATTAATAAATTTGTAAAATCTAGAGAACTTCAGGTACCATTGGTTGACCCTCGGGGGAAAAGGTGCTAAGAGGAACCCTAGTCTTAAACCAGAACTCTTTTAGAAAGCTAAGACCTTTAACAACAAACCCCTTAAGGAACCCTAGAAGAAACCGTTTTCTTAGAACTCTATAATTGTTACAGAGTGAGGAAAATCTCATACCATAAAAAATGTAATTCTGTATATTTCATCAATTTTATTTTGTTGAGCTGCGACATTATCTGCGAGAGAGTTGAATGTGATGCTCACTCTATCATTTAGCTATTATTTAAGTGCTGTGATGTTTTGGGAAACTCAACCCCAATTGCATTTTAAAAAAAAAAAAAAAGAGCTTCAGTCAGAACCCTGTGAAGGTTCTACTGACACACTTGATACAAATCATATCATTCCTAACTCTATCAGCACTTTTGTCTCAGCTTTGTGTGTCCCGCCTTTGTGGTGGGCCCTCAGTGCATTTGTCACGCTTGTCCACTCGGTGTAGCCGATCTGTTGACTGTGAAATTGGCCCTCTGCCGAAGCATGTTGCCTCTTTATCTCTCTGAGAAGGAGACTCTGAAATTTGCTCTCCACTGAGTGCTTTAAAAATATGTAAGAGTGGGGGGATGGTGGGTTCTAGTACAGTCATACTGGGAAAAAGAATAAGGCTCTACTCAAACGTCTGAGCTGTGAGATTAAATAGGAAAGTTACACAAGACAATATCACTTATATCACAAAAAAGTATGAAAGTCCAAATATTCTTTAGGAACCCTTGGTTCTAATGCGTCCCAGGATGCAAATCCAAGGAACCTCCCTTAGACATAGACGATGATAGACATTAATATCATCTCCACTGTAGGGGGATTAATGATCTCACTTTTCACCTAAAGTACACCACACTGCTACACACATAATGTCTCTTCAGGATTTCCCTTTGGGGAGCCCTTAAAGGTCTTACGTAGAACCGTACTACGCAGGGTTCCAAGTAGAAACTGCAAATGAATCCTTTGTTATTAATGCTGCAAGGAGATTTCAGCATGTATACACTCTTAGAAATAAGGGTTCTTGTGCATTTGTTTGGATGGCTAATGGTTCTGGATTTGCAAAGTGGTTCTACTTTGGACCTCCTCTAGATTGATAAACCAAAGAAAGCTTAAGGGTTCTAGGTTGAACCATTCTTTGCAATGCTGTGTTTCCTGGTTTTGACCTGTTTGTACTTCTTCAGTTTGTCCCACTGTAGAACATAGAACCCTAGAAATGAGCGTTTGTCTTTCGGAGAGGGTTCCAAGTACATTATACATTTATGGTTACAGCAATTAGTAGACGCCCTTATCCAGAGCAACTTACAGGAGTAGAACCCCTTTGGGAACTGATGAATGCTGAACTATCCAAAAAAAGCCCTCAAGGAATCTTTTGCAAGGATTCTTTAGAAGTTCTTTGGATGGTTAATGGTTCTCGCTTGGTAAACCTTCCGTAGATTGACAAACCAAAGAAAGCTTTGGGGTTCTAGGTCCTTTCTTTGCAGTGCTGTGTTTCTTGCTTTTCACCAGTTTGTACTATATATATATATATATATATATATATATATATATATATATATATATATATATATATATATATATATATATATATATATATATATATATATATATATGAAACAACAAGAGAAGATTTCAAGCACAATCAGAAATAGTAGAACTCTACAACAGAGTGCTTATTAATCAGAGAGAGATACAAACTAGTACCTTTTTAGGAAGCTAAGAACCCTTATCTTTACAAAGAACCCTCAAATAATACATTTTACTAAGATTGCAACAATGTTTCAACATGTACTGTAAATAACACTGCTACACTTCTTTAGGGGTTCTTTGGATGATTCTAGCTAAGTGGATCTACTGTAAACCTTTGAACCTCACCCAGATTGACAAAGCAAGGAAACCTTTAAGGTTCTAGGTTTAAAAACTCTATGTATATACTTACAACAACGTGTTTCCTATTTACAAAGGGTTTCAAGTACTCTGGTTTTCCCTCTGAGGGAACCTTCTATGTAGAACCATTCGAGAGATTGTTTACTGATCAGAAAGGGGCCCAAACTAGAACCTTTTTAGGAAGCGAAGAACCCTTATAAGCAATCAACCATCAAGGAATACTTTTTTACTTCAAAGATATTTCAATATGTAAATCATTTAGGTTGGGGGGAAAAAACGGTTCTTTAGGGTTTCTTTGGATGGTTGATGGTTCTAGCTAACTGATTCTACTTTGAACCTTTGAATCTCCTCCAGACTGACAAATCAAAGAAAGCTTTAAGTTTCTAGGTTTAAAAACTCTTTATAGATCCTTACAACAAAGTGGGTTCCAAGTACACCTTTAGAAAAAAAAAAGGAAACATTTTTGGTCGTCCCTCTGAGGGAACCCTTAACGTGCTTTTGGGGTGTTTACTTATTCTTGAACTTCTTCAACTAGAACCATTTTTTAATGCTAAGAACCCTTAAACTGTACAAAAAACCCTCGAGGAATCCTTTCTTACCAAGCCTGCAAGGATATTTCAACATGTAAAGGCCAAATCTAAACCCATTAAGGGTTCTTTGGTTGTCCCTCTGGGGAAACTCTTAAAGGTTTTATGTAAAACCATACAACAGAGTGTTTTCCAAAACAGAATAGTAAGAACCCTTTAATATACAAAGAACCTCTTAAGGATCCCTTGAATCTATAATTGTTAAATATCCAAAGAACCAACGAGGAACCCTTTTTCCTGTTGAGTGTATGATAACGGATTCACTTGTGATATTGATAAGTCAAACCCTCTCCTTTGGGGGTTCACCAAGTGAAGAACCCTTTGTGGTGCTAGATGGAACAATGTAGTATTAGAAGATTATTGGTGGCTGGTTAGTGTACTCTGATGTAGTTTCTGGATTTTTTTTTTTAGTGTGTGTGTGTGTGTGAAAGAACGTCATGTGTTCAATCATGATCATCTTGCCTTTTTATGTGTCTTGGTACTTTCTGTCCTAGTGTCAGGTTCTTTTTAACGGAAGACTCAATGGACTGCAGCAGATGCCGAGCCACCACGCTGTGTGACGTTCTCAGCGTGTGTCCAAGCGCCTTGGCTCACTTTTTGATCCTCATGCACTATAGATATCAGTTCATGCGCCTCACATCTCTCCTGCGCTCTGTTGTCATATGATTCTTTCTCCCGAGCTGAAGCGATACAACCCGTGTACGCTGTATATCGTCATATATTATTTATTTTGCACACTAGATTCACTTTGTGGTTCTGTATTTTTTTTTTTTTTTTTACTTTTAGTTTGCAGAATTTCCATCAAACCTCCCCATTGTGATTGTGCTTTGTTGAATAACGCATGAAATCTGCTGCTGCCTGCTGAGCTTTACAATCTGGTCGAAGTGTGTCAGCAAAGAATAGATGGGATTTTTGTTCCATATATTCTGCAAGCCAAAACAACACACATACTCACACACAAAACACCTTTTGGCTGTTCAGGGAGCTTTTCCCATTAAAAGATGTGAATAATAAAAATATACTAGATCTTAAGATCCTTCTCTTTCGTTGTATGACTGCAGCAGGTGTAAAAAAAAAACACTGTACATCACAGCTGCTTGGTTCATTTTTCATAGCTCGAGGTACAGCTAGCGGTAACTAAATTATGAATGAAACTTCAGAACATATAGTAGGGTCCAAAACATAGAGTCTACAAGCAAGTAATGTTTACGGGGAAAAAAAAAAAATCTTTACAAGTATCAGTTTAAAGAGCTGTCCTGATTTACTTATTTAAGAACTGAATCCAAGTAGCAATGATAAAGCATCATTTTAGAGGATTACTACTACTACTACTACTACTACTACTACTACATGAGTCCAAACAGGATATTCATGTATAGTCAACTCCAGAATTATTGGCACCCCTCAAAAGGTTATGCGAAAATAAATAAATAAATAAATAGATAAATCACGTAAACACATAATAGTTAAATTTTTTCATTCATTTATTTAAGTGCTTTATCATTGTCATGGTCACAATGGATCCCGAGCCTCTCCTAGAGCCTGGGAACACTGCAAAAAAGGCACCCTGGATGGGACTCTAGGGTGTCGTAGAGCACCATTCACACACTCATTCACTCCTAATAGTGTAGCCAGTCTACCATTTTAAATTTCCTTCATGTTCTCCGGTTTCCTCCCACCTCCCAAAAACATGCCAGGAGATGTATTGGAGACTCTAAATTCCCCCTAGGCGTGGATGAGTGTGTTAATATGTGTATGTGATGGACTGGAGCCCCATCCAGGGCCCATCCAAGTCCCTGCCCAGGATAAAGTGCTTACTGAATATGAATGAATGTCCAACTGTGTAATATAATAAGACTTTTATGTTTTGCATTTTTCTGGTGCTGTGAAGTTTTTCGGGAATATCAGGAATAATACAAGAATGATAATACAAATATTTTAACGGACAATCCTTTTATACAAAGAGTTTCTCTTTTTTTTTAAAAAAATTAATTATTATTTTAAAAAAAATAATTGTGTAATTACTTCCGCTGTTGGTTGTAAGTCTTTGTCCTGCTATTGATTTTGCCATTTGAGCTGAAAATCGTGGCTGTTTCCTTTGTGCTCTGTAGTTCTGAAAAAGTGCACAGCTGGTAGAAGACAAACACGGACACTCAGCTTGTATTCCCAAAAGAAACTCCGGCAACCGCACTGCAAAATTTCCCCTGGCACCATTCATACTCACTTTCTCATATGCAATTTCCTGCTCTTTGCTGAGTACAGATGAGTTCTTAAATAGCCCTCGAAAGACACCCCTGGGTTCCTGTCCTCTATACGCATCCCTCCACACAGGGTAGATGAATGTGTGTGTGTGTGTATGTGTGTGTGTGTGTGTGTGTGCAATGGAGAAAAAGCTGGTCTATCTATCGACCCGCAGCCCAGCCGCAACTCAATACACCACTGCTATTGATTTCCTGTACGTGGCCCTCCCTACAACAGAGTGGCCGAACCAGCAAGCTGATAAAATGATGGATATTTTTTGCCCCTGTTGGAGGAAGAATTTATAGGACAATACACGGTACCTGGGCTGAATTTTGAATTTGTAAGCTGGGCTGGATTTATATTCGTCTCTACACCGCTGTCCAATTTCACATCTTAAAATTCCCTTCAATAACATCGCTCAAACGTGTATTCCGAGGCAAATCTGAACGACAGCATTGCAATACCAATTAAAAGCCAATAATGGTGCGAGAATGAAATCGCTCTGTGAATAGCACCCATTTCCATTGCATCACCTCCTGTGGGGTTTTTCAGAAATGTTCTCCACTACTGCTCCCAGCGAGTCATAATAGCAAACAAAACCACAGTGGCAGGACTTTTTGGAAGTTTGGAAAGCCGTGGGAACAAAAGGCAGGAACATGGGGGATCTTACGGAGCAGCTTCTAAAGGATGAGAGCGTACTTGATGTATAAAGGCTGTATATACAGTCTCTGCTTTGTTCCTATGCAGTCTATGCATTTGGATCTATTTGGTTCTTTGGTTCCAGGCTTTAGTTGAGTATCTCCTTTATTTAATACTGTTGTTATACACTGTATCTTCAGAAATGGCAAAACAAATACTACAATATCGGATTATCCTAAAAAAAAAATCAAGTGTGATAACCATGTTAACCAGTGAAAAATGTGCTGTGTCCCATTACTTAGCTATTAAATTTCTTCACTAGATTCTGTGACAGCTTCCAGATGTTTCTGTGTAGTTTTAGACGTCATATCCTTCACTGTCTTGTGAAATGGATCAGTTAGGGCAGTGATGGCTTAGTGGTTAAGGTGTTGGATTACTGATTGGAAGGTTGTGAGTTCAAATCCCAGCACCACCAAACTGCCACTGTTAGGCCCTTGAGCAAGGCCCTTAACCCTCAGATGTATAAATGAAATAAAAAATGTAAGTTGCTCTGGATAAGGGCGTCTGCCAGATGCCATAAATGTAAGTTAGTTACATGAATATGCTAGCTAGCTAAAAGGCATAACAAGAGTTTTAATGGTTGTCAAGGTAAGAATTTTGGAAATTTGTTTTGTCAGATTGATTTCTGGATCATTTTTATTTGTATTTTATTTGATCATTTTTGGGTGAAAATCTTGCTAGGTAAATAAATACTTTCCTAAGCTTAGAAAAAACATTTCGGTGTCGCTCTATGCTCTACAATTGTTTATCAAGATGAATATCAGTTCTAGAGTGAATTTTTTTTTTTTTTTTTTAGCACTGGAAGTACTCAAAATAGCTACCATTCATCCTTAAATTTGATCATTTCTTAAAAATGTGGACCTCTAAGACTGGGTATGACAATTCTATCTAACGAAATCCATGTTTGTAATGTTCTGGGTACACTTATGCCCCTAAATTGCTCCACATACACCATTTAGAGCTTTTCATTCTTAGCAGAAAGACCATGCCATGCATTTGCGCCGGTTTACTTTACGTTATTAACATCCTATATGTGTCTCTGAACAGCAGGAGGCGCTGTGAGTGAAAATGAAGTCCCTCAGCTGGTGCGTATCCTTCACCCTCCTCCTCGCAGCCCTCATCCTTCCCTCACAAAGCGCCAAGAATCCTGGTGGCAAAAATGTACAGGATCCTGAGGTGGCGCAGTTTCGTGGAGGCAGTTGGAGGAGGCAGGATTCACGAGGCCTGTTTTCCCACAAATCTTTGCAGCCCGAAGATGACGGAGTGGGTCTGGAGGGTCTGAGCCCGGTCCGGCTGGAAATGGAACCAGGAGATTGGGGTAGGGAAAGAGGCATAAGGCACACGAGAGGGCACAAGCAGCATGAAGGAGGAGAGTTCCAGCGCAAAGGCAGGAAAAATGGGCAAGTGGAGGGCAAGAGACACGGACGCAAGGACAAAGCACATGGCCAAGGTGTCTACAGATTCGTCTTGTGTAGTGATTGAGGAATGCATAGATATTCATGAAAAGTAGAGGGGTTATAAGGGTATGTAGGGGTCAATGACCCACTGCCAATCTAAAACCAATGGCAGAAGTAGGCGCAGGCGAAGGTTAAATCTGTGTATTACTTTATTATATAAATATCTGACTCCAATTTATAAGATTAATATAACAAATATAAAGCCCATGGATGACAAAATGACATTAAATTACATTTAAGCAACCCAATGACATCATGAGGTGTCTCTAAGTTAGATGTGACTTGAATGCAACATGGACCTAAATCCAATTTTTTCCATTTATTGACTAAACACAATCGTGCATGCTGTGCATTGATAATTCCGTCCCTTTTTCAGGGTTTTTCCATGACCCCAGCACAGGATTTGGCTCTCCGATGAGAGATACTGACAAAGCCCATGCCCGCTTGTCCAATCGTGAAGCTGCTTCACTCGCAGGAGGCCCCGCCTCTCGCATCCCGGTAGCCACAGCGATGCCTGAGCATCCACCAACTCGAACCCCGACCTCCACCAAACCTCAGGTATCAATTCGGCCAAATTGCCCTCGAAAGGTTTTCCCTTCAATGGGCCGTTGAGCTTTAGGAGGGATTTATCCCGGTCCATTGTTACGCTACCGAGATCTGTGTTTCCGCATGAAGTGTGTCTTTGAATTGTGCTGTTATTTGTTGAATAGAGAAGGACAGAAAATAGTGGAATGTGTGTTTCGAGAAAAGAGATTTGCCCATTTAAAAGGGTTCTTTTAAAAAGTTTTGGTTTTCTGTTCTATCTACATGTACAGAATATAGCAGTTTGATTTAACCTTCCTTGCCATTACTTTGTTTTTCTAAACCAAGTTAATGTAACCCTCATTGTGTCAGTGACATAAAACAAAGACATCCGAACGGTTTTTGTTGTTCATGTATTGAAACATATGGATAAAATGATGGCCACCATGGTGAGTACCAGCTAAAAAAAGAAGCAAATATGATCACTTACTGAGATTATGGACTACATAACCTGATTCAAATCAAAGAAAATACAAGACAGGGGCCAGTCTTTCTCTCTACCTAAATATAAACAAAAAATGTATTGATTTACATTATACATCAAATGCAGTAGGCCATTTGCATTTCGTCAAATGCCAAATTTAAAACAAAATGACACAAATGTGGCACTTTTATTAAAATTTGGGGTTGGGGGTTCGAATCCCACCTCCGCCCCGTGTGTGCAGCGCTTGCATGTTCTCCCCGTGCTCCGGATTTCCTCCAGGTACTCCAATTTCCTCCCCCAGTCCAAAGACATGCGTTGTAGGCTGATTGACATCTCTAAATTGTCCGTAGTGTGTGAATGGGTGTGTGAATGTGTGTGTGACTGTGCCCTGTGATGGGTTGGCACCCCGTCCAGGGTGTCCCCCACCTTGTGCCCCGAGTTCCCTGGGATAGGCTCCAGGCTCCCCGCATCCCTGTGTAGGAAAAGCGGTACAGAAAATGGATGGATAGATGGATGGATGGATTTTACAAAAAAAATGTTCTCCATTCCAAAATTTTGTGGAGAACACATTCAAGTAGCTGAAAAAAAAAAGAATAGCACAGTAGGTCCTGAGTGTACTGAAAATATTCATCACTGCATGCACACCACGTGTGAGGGACCTGATTGTGTAGATTTATTTGGCTGTGGCACAGCACCTCTGCTTCTTCATTACTGCACGTGGGACCCTCACCTGCCGCTCATAACATGAGCCAAATGAGCTCAGTGCATGCTGGGATGGAGGCGGGGGGAAGGGGCGCGCCAAACAACACCAGTGCTGGGGAGAGAGGTGTCGCTTGCTCGCTTGTTCGTCCATCCTCCTCCTCCTCCTCCTCATAGCCATCTGTTCTCTTTTCTCCTTCACTGGCTTGTTGTCAAGCGTGTGCTTCCTGTCGCTTTCCACAATTAAGCTTGTTGTCATTTGTGTATCCAAAATCAAGCTCATGTTTGGTTACCATGGCACGTTTTGCTTCCTTTCTACATGCAACACTAGAGTGAGGACGACAAACACACTCATTACTGCAACCAGAGGGGAAACAAAGAAGATATGTTATTGTCTTACTGTCCTCACATTTAACTTCCCACAGCTGATAGGTAATGTCTCAGGGCAACCTTTTACCTCACTGCAGTTTGTCTTTTCATAGGTTTTTTAAAAAAAAAATTTTTTTATTTTTAAATTCAAGAGTAACTTTTAATACAAGAGTTTTCTCCTCCCCTATGACCACGAGTTAACTGCTATGCTAGCAAGCTAGGATACAGACAGGACAAGTTACATTCAGTGAGAAGGCTTATTACATTTTACCAATAAGATCATTCAGAAAAACTTACGTTTGCGTCATTTTCGTTCTGAAAAAATAGTGCAAAACGTTTGTCTGTATCTGTAGTAGCTAAATGTCCATAGCTATGTATTCACATTAGCCTCTTTTCTGCTGCGTTTATTTTTCTATTAATGTGTTTTCCGTTCATTTTATTACATTCAGATTTTACATTCACAAAAATTCACCAACAGGGCCACACATCACAACTAGATTATTAAAAAAAATTTAAAAAAATAAAAAAAATAAATTGAAAAAAGAAGAAAATCACTTTAAATTCCTCTCAGAAACCCTGTCAGGTTAGCTCAGGTTAGCAAAGTGGCTAGTACTGCCAGTGAGGAATATTAACATTTATGAACATGAATGAAAAATCCTGTCAGGTTAGCTCACATTAACTAGCTGGCTACCTTTAAAACGTTTGTGAATATGAACTAAAATCCCCTCAGAAGTCTTGTCAGGTTAGCTAGCTAGCTGACTATTCTTTAGTAGTGGAGATTAGAAATACTCATAAGTATGACTTTGAAATCCTCTCAGAAATTCTGTCAGGTTAGCTCATCTCAGCTGGCTAATTTTACCAGTGAGGATTTTAAATTTATGGATATAAAAAGAAAAATTCTGTCAGTTTAGGTTGTTTTAGATACGTGGCTAGTTTTAGCAGTGAAGTTTAAAAAAAAACATTTGTTAATACGACTAAAACTCCTCTCAGAAATCCTGTCAGTTGGCGTCCTCCAAGATGCTAACTTGATGCTAGAATGTATTTTCATATTCCTGTAATATTTTTCTCTGTCAGAAATTGGCTCCCCCCCCCCCCGATGTTTAGCCTGAATATGTAGCCTAAATGTTGCAATTATGATAAATTGGGTCTGTTTGTTTTGGCAGCAATACATACATACATACATACATACATACATACATACATACATACATACATACATACATACATACATACATAAATAAATAAATAAATAACATGAAACAAGAAAAAAAAAAAGAAATACTTTCTTAATAGTGTTCAAATGACTTAATGACTTATTACTTTGGAAACTAAATTCATTGGAAAATATTGCATGTGGGTTCAAACCCCACCCCCCCCCCCCCCCCCCAAAAAAAGAGACCTGTTCACAGCTCAATACCCAAATACAGAAGATTTGTTTTAAAGCTGAAGGCTGTTCTGAAGAACCATTAAGCCCTGCTGGTTTCTGTTTAACATGCTGTGTACAAGCAAGCAGGAGAGTTACGATAAAACACTAGTCCCTGGGGGACTGATATGTTTGTATAGATATGGGTTCAGTGCCTCGAATTTGCAGTCTTAATTTGGCTTCGATTGGTGCTGCCATACACATAAAGAGCCCAGAGCAACACAGCTCCCTGTAATTAATTAAACTTGTCTGGAGTGCTAGTGGCTTTAAAGTCTCCTTAAACATGTAGCTGTACACTATAGAATGCAATTCATGTAGAATAATAAATTGTCCTGATTGTAAGTGGCCAAAAAACTCCACAGGAGGTTATTTAGTGACAAACTGAACTCATGTTTAGCCCCGCCCCCAAAACCATTTTATAAGAAGTACGGAGAACGCGTTGACAATTATCAACCATTGTCAAACATTGACGCTATCAACCCAAACACCAGCTATGTAATCACAACCGTCCAAGAGAAGTTAATTATTTAAATATCACATTTTTATTTTATTTTAAGGAAGCACTTGGAAATTGGAAAATGTCACGAACTGACATTTCTGCCACAACAGCAGATTACTGGTTTGGTCTACTCTGAGAAAACATTTGTTATAGCTTAGGAGGTCAAATTGCAGACTGCGATTTTGTATATTTAAAGAAATGTGGGCATATCTTTGAGTCAATATGTGAAAATAAGAGCAGCTCAGAGTGGGCGTGGCTTTAAGACCGCAAATGGAAATGCAGACGTGCCTTTGAGTCCATTACATTGTAATGTACAAGTTGGAAAGCATTCTGCGCAACACATTTTGGTAGCCGGCTAGCTGAGATGAGCTAAAATGGCAGGATTTCTGAGAGGATTTTGAACTCATTCATAAATGTTTATTTATCTTCACTGCTAAAACTAGCTAGAGAGCTAACCTGACTGCATTTCTGAGGGGATTTGAAATCAAATTCAAAAAGATTCGTGAGTCTTTGCTGCCAGAATTAGCCAGCTAGCAAACATGAGCTACCTGACAGCATTTCTGATTAGACAGTAAGTCATAAAGTGTAAATGTTCACATTTGTTTTTGCTAAAATGAGCCAGTTAGCTAACATGGGATAATGTGACAACATTTCTGTCATATTCCTAAATGTTCATAATCTTCAGTGTTTAAATTGCCCAGTTAGTTAACACGAGCAAATGTACCAGGATTTCTGTGAGAATTTTTCGTTTCAAAATATTCACTGCTGAAACTAGCCAGCTAGCTAGTGGGAGCTAATGTGACAGGATCACTGAGAGGATTTTTAACTCGTGTTGAATGTTCATAGTCATTACTGCTAATAGTTTTGCCTCTCAGGAATAAAACCGAACATGTTCAGTCAACACTGCGTTATAGAGAGGAAGCGTGATTCCAACTGCATCTCAATGTTATATGATGAAATGGAAAGATATGATGCTAGCTGTTTATCATACCATCGTGTAAGGATTAAAACACTGTGAGTGTGCTGTTATAGGAAAATAATCAACGATGGGGTGGTGCGATTCGGCCCGATGCGAAGCAGAATTGACCCTGGAGTCTCCTTCTATAAATATCGAATAAATATATCCTTATAGAAAACTCCACCATATTAGGGTGACCATACTTCCTCTTTTTCTTGGACATGTCCTCTTTTTCGGGTCGATTATAAAAGGCTTGCAGCAACTGCTGGCCAAATTCCTGCCTCTCAACCATTAGTCTGCTCTCAGTTAACGCGTGAAGGCGAAGCGTTGTTGTGTACGCCATCAGACATTTGCTTGACAATAGCAGCAAATGTCAGCTGTCCTGAGTCGAAACAATATCCATGGCCATATACGGTCATTTTTAATTTCATGTTTTTGCATTGCTTCGTATTACATGGCCATTCAAATGTGTAAATGATGGCAGAAGGTACACTCATGGCATCTAATATTTTATTTCATTTCATGAAATGTTCGTTTCATGGACATTCAAAAGTTTTATTTATATATATTTATGTGATCCCCCTGCTCCCCAAAAAAAGGTGTCCTCTTTTTGGAAAACCAAAATATGGTCATCGTACACCATATAAACAATTATATGTTTACATTTACAGCATTTGGTAGACACCCTTATCCAGAGCTACTTACATCTTTATTTCATTTATACATTTGAGCAGTTGAGGGTTAAGGGCCTTGCTTAAGGGCCCAACAGTGGGAGCTTGGCAGTGCTGGGATTTGAACTCACGATCTTCCAATTAGTACCCCAATGTCTTAACCATTGAGCTACCACTGCTATGTTGTTGTTGTTGTTGTTTTTTTTTTTATGGTAAATAAGAACACTATAAAAAAACGCTATAGCATTCGAACAATATTAATACAAACGTGTGTGTGTGTGTGTGTGTGTGTGTGTGTGTGTGTGTTTGCACATAGAAGGCAGATCAAGGAAAAGCTCAAGGTGAAGTGTTACCTACTTTGGACATGGCGCTTTTTGACTGGACAGACTACGAGGACATGAGGCCTGAGGACAGCTGGCCATCCAACAAGAAAAAAGGTACGACACTGTTTTCGAACCTTGTATCTTCACTGCTAATGCTAGCCAGCTGGCTAACGTGAATCACGTCTGAGAGGATTTTTAGTCACATTTTGTAAATGATGATAATCTTCATTGCGAAAATTAACAAAGTAGCTAATGTAAGCCAAACTGACAGGATTTTATTTCATATTTATAAATATTCATAAACTTCACTGCTAACTCCAACTAGCTAATATGTGCTAATCTGACTTCTACTTTCTATGACGATATTGGAGTTGTATTTATAATTTTATTTACTGCTAAAGCTAACAGACTGAATGACTGGATTTCTGAGAGGATTTCTAAATCCTGTTTATAAATTTTCATAACCTGTTTCACTAAAACCAAGCAGATAGGTACCATGAGCTAACATGATATTATTTCTGAGAGGATTTAAGTCATGTTCAGAAATGTTCCGAATTGTTGCGTATAAAACTAGCCAGCTAGCTAACATGCACCAACATTGACAGTGTTAGTGGATTTCTGAGAGGATTTTTAATTCCTTTTAATAAATGTTCATGATTTTGAATGGTAGAATTAT
Source organism: Cranoglanis bouderius (assembly GCA_023630585.1). Classification (NCBI taxonomy): domain Eukaryota; kingdom Metazoa; phylum Chordata; class Actinopteri; order Siluriformes; family Cranoglanididae; genus Cranoglanis; species Cranoglanis bouderius. The sequence continues at coordinate 4,022,031 of CM042572.1, forward strand.
CTTGGCTAACCTGACAAGTTTTCTATTATTATATTTAAGTCATATTTACTAATGTTTTGAATTTTCTTCATGACTGAAGCTAGTCAGCTGGTTTACATGCTGAAATCTGTCAGGATTTCTGAGAGGATTTTTTTTTTTATTTCATAATATAAATGTTTATAAGCTTTATTGCTAAAATGATCCAAATAGGTAAGATGATCGTACCTGGTAGGATTTGAGAAAATTTGATGTTGTATTCACTGCTAATACTAACTAGCTAGCTAACAGGAACTAATCTGGCAGGATTTCTGAGAGGATTTAAATTTGTGTTTAAAACTTCTTTGAAAACGGTTTTAAATGCTTTAAACTGGTACAATATCTCATTTTTAAAATTTTTTTTTTAAAAGCTGAACAGAACCACGTGGGTTTCAGAGAACTCCGATCGGAGAACTCTTCACCATACTTTGCTAAAATAGTTGTATATACAGTACGATGCTAAAAACGCTAATTAGATACAGTTCCTCCCACAGACACACACAGGGAAAAGAGGCTGAGTGAGCGAGAAAGACCTCCATCCTGAGTATTATGTAAAAATAGGTTGACGGGCTGTTTAATAATCAAATCGTCTCGATTTCCTGAGTGCCGTGCTTGCGTGAGGAAATCAGTAAAAAATATTTGAATTACTACAGATCAACGCGACTGTCAGCAGGTTGAAAGCAGACGCACATTCATCTTTCATAATGTCGTTATAGATTTGTGAATCTGAACACCGGCTTCTTGCTGAAGTAAGAACATGATGCCATTTTATTGTTCTGTGTTTGTTGATCTTTATCTCCAAAGACAAGCGGCGCAGCAAGAACGTGAGCAGTGGCAACGCGTCCGTGAGCGCAGATGACGTTGAACCATGTGACCACCACCTCGACTGCCTGCCTGGTCAGTGCACCCACAAACCCACCAATCAGCAATAAGATTAGTAACACAGAAGTTGCACCTGAACAGACCAAACGTTTATTTTTTTTTTTCTGAAGCCGTCTCTGTCTTCCGTGAATCATTTCAGGGTCCTGCTGTGACCTTAGACTTCACGAGTGCAAACCACATAACCGTGGTCTGAACAACAAGTGCTACGATGACTGCATGTGTGAAGAAGGTGGGTGCTGCTAATGAGTCGTTCGTGAACGAGTCAGCTCTTTGAACGAGTCATCTCTTTGAATTGGATCTTTTAGCTGAAAGTCACATATATGTTGTTTTTTTTTTGGCAGTGGCATTACACTTGTAGTGTAATTTAATCATAATGCTGCCATGGTAACCTCATTCCAACATCTGAGCTGTTTGCTACTGTGAATTCATTCATCGTCAGTAACCAGGGTGGTGTTTGATGTTGCTTTCATCAATTAAATGAAATAACATTTCTTCATCTGTCCAAACAACAACATCAGCTTCAGCCATGTTTATAGATAAATACAGTCCCCTCCGCAAGCATTGAAACAGCAAGGCCAATTCTATTGTTTTCACTGTACCATGAAGACGTCTGGGTTTGAGATCAGAAGATGAATATGAGACGACATATCAATGAAAACTGAAATTCCAAATTGTTGTATTGGCTATGCCCAGTGTTTGTGCAATGCCTCTGATTGATTTTCCCTCTTTTCACAGCTTCAAAATGGCTTGCTTTTCTCCCATAGACAGCTCTCTGGTCTTCATGTTGGTTTATCGTTTTTAACAACAAACGCAGTCTGCACAGGTGAAATCAAGGGCTCAAACCAAGAGTAGACATTCAGCGCTATTCATTCTTTAAACAGTCAGTTTAACAGGGCACACCTGGGGAGCAAGAAACACCTGTCAGTCGTGTGAGCCATTTGGGAGCTGAAAAAGAGTCGACCCCAATTGATGTAACTTCCTGAAAAGAGCAGGAACTGGGTGTGGCCATTGCTGTTTATTTCTTTCAAAAATGAAACATGATTAGGGAGAAAAGACAAGCAGAACGGTAGGAATACACAAATTAGTCATAAAATACTCACAACACTCAGTTTAAAGTAGTACAGCTTCCTGGTCTTTGGTATGAAAGTACAAGAAAGAATCCTAAATCTAAAATAAATGTCTACGCCTCAACTCAAATACCGATACCTGGAAGCTTGTTAAGTTTGGGCCAAAATGCACACATGAGACACGTGTGACTCCGAGACGCGATTTCAGCAACGGCAACAAAATGACAGATATGAAAATGAGATTTTATATGATAAAGCAAATCTAAATAATTGGTTCGAATGAATCCTCGCTCAGAATATCACCATTTTCCCACCACAAATGTTACTGGTACAGTTGAGCATGTGAACTGCTGAGATATATAGCTTTTAGTAATATTTATTCAGTGAAAGATTTTTTTTTTAGCTGGTATTCTCTGAGATTTCTGAGATTCTCTGACGCATTCTTTGCACGCGAAGGTCTCCGGTGCTACGCCAAATTCCACCGCAAGCGAAGGGTGACCCGGAGACGTGGCCGCTGCGTGGAACCCGATTCGGCCAACAGCGACCAAGGAGCCTTCATCACGATCTGATGAGAGAGACGGACAGAGAGAAATGAAGAGCGAAAAACTGGTAATGACCCTACAACCCTGTACCTCCTTCTAAAGACTTCAGATGGACTAAACCTGAACTGAAAAGATTAGCGAGTCAAAAAAATAATAAATCTGACAAACTCGCCTGTGTGTTAAAGTGCACCGTGTACCAACGTCACTCACACTGTACATATGATTTTGTGTCTCAACCGGACAGGAAGTTTTTTTTATTTTTTTATTTGGTTTTGTTTTTAAAACTGAGAATGCTTTTTCCAAAACTTCGAACTTTGCTGTAATAATTATATTGCAGTGGTGTGGTGGACTTTTTTTGCCTGTTTTTTTTTTTTTTTTTGGTCTGCTTTGTAAGATTTATTTTTTTACGCTGCACCTATTTGTCATTGTAAAATACCAAGGAGCCATTTGTTGATTTCAGCACAATGAAAACAGAGGTACAGGCCAATTTATGTAATATTTCTCATAATGAGATTATTTTAAAATAATTATAGGATGATTCAACCTTTTTGTAAACATTTGAATTAATATCATGAAATTTTTAGGAAATAAATGCCCGAATAAAGAAGCAAAATTAAAAAGCATAATTTTATAATGATGTCATAATGAGAAACACGACATAAATTGATCTTATATGTTTTTGGCTTGTTAAAATGTATTGCAATGTAGGGAAAAGAGAATGACATACATATGGAAGGATAGATGCATCATTTTTTTCTTCCTTCTGTGATTTGTTTTCCCTTTCCTGGCTTTATTTTAATGGAGTTTTTTTTTTTTTTTTTTTTTTTTTTTAGCAGAGCTTGGGGTGACCATCTGGACTTTATTTGGTCCATTGACTACAGCCCAAATGTATTTTGTGTTGTTTTTCCTGACTTCAATGTCTTAAATAAACTAATGCAATTAATAACACATTGGTTTTCTTTTTTTTTTTTTTTGTGCATGGACATATAACGAATAAATTGTTTAATATATTTTCTCTTAATGATCAAGAACCACACACACACACACTTTCACACACTCATTCACACCTAGGGGCAAATTAGCAAAACCGATTCAACTATCGACCGGCATGTGTTTAGGAAGTGGAAGCAAATCGGAGAACCCAGAGGAAAACCACACGGACACGGGGAGAACATGATCTTCTCTCTGGTTTGTTTGTGGTTCTCCTTAAAAATCCAGACTTTGTTTAAATTACGATGCAACGACACAATTCTATTCGACAATTGTTTATAACTACTAAATGTTACTGTGCGTGGTAATTAACGGACAAATGAATGGAAAAATGTTTGCTCTATTGTTGGGTGGTCGCGACTTTCAGTCCTGACGATCCCCCGAGTCATTCGTGGCCGGGAGCCAACGAAGCAAAACTGGCCATGCTTCATGCTTTTACAGGGTGGGAGGGGCATACGCTCTCTCATCTGTCAATCACAGTGACACTAGCCAATCGTGGGTGTCTATGATCTCATATATGTAGAAGAGGGTAGATAGCGCTTTCCTCCGAGTGTGTTATGCTGACTAGCTGATTGGAAAAGATGCGCCAGGCTGGCTTCACGTGTCCCGGGGGAAGCATGGTTGTTAGCTGTTTTATGATAAGGGAGAGATGGCGTGGGTGGGAATTGTCAGATGACTGAGAAAAAACGGGAAAATGAATTTTTATAAAAACCGTCTGCTTTATGGAAATTGATTGTTCTGTGAAAGTCAAGTTTGATTTCTACATTTTGTTCAAACGTTTAAAAAAAACCCGACCAATCTGTTCATAATCACATGACGTTCAGTTAAAAATGGGATCTTAGGCCCCATTTACACCTGCCATTAACATGCATCACGTGTGATCGGATCTCGAGGACAACGCTGAGTACAGGTGTGAACGGGATCAAATGCATCTCGGTCACTCAAACCATTTTAGAGTTATTTTAGAGTTTAAGATAATGGACGACTCACTGCAAAATTGGGTGGGTGCAAAAATGTCCTTTTTCTCAACTGCAAACATGTCTTTAAAACTACTGCTTGGGATCTGTGACCATTCACACAAAGTGCTTTTCTTCGTATGTATTTTGTTACATTTCAAGTCATTCTTCATTCTTTTAAATTAATAAAATGTGTCTGTTTTTCTTGCGTAAAGAAACTTGAATTTCAGATTCCACCAAAATTTCACAGTCGTTCTAGTCCCCACTTTCCCACGTCATGCTTTCATTACAATCTTGCATGTAAGAATTAGGTCATCTTTACTCTCTCTCTCTCTCTCTCTCTCTCTCTCTCTCTCTCTCTCTCTCTAACACACACACACACACTGTTCCAACATCCATCCTGGGCACATAAATCTCACTCAGAGCTCATCGTTCTCATTCTCTCTCTCACTGAGCCGAGCACAAACCCAGCACGATCGATACCTCTAACTGTTTACACGAACAGTATTAGCTTGTGCCCTCGTCAATATTTTCACAAAAAAAAAAAAAAAAAGACATCCGTGCACATGATACTCACATTCTTCTAGATTTTTAGGCTTATTCAATTACGCAGAGAAGCTGCTGAACTGTTCTTATGCTTTTGTTTCTGATGTATTTGTAATCTCTCTGGTCCATGCTGCATTGTGCCTGGTGCTGGAGACATGCCAGAACAGTGATAGATCACACATACACACACACACACACACACACACTGGGTTCACCTGGGACCTGCTTTGACTGTAAAACACACCATGAATCATGAGGTTTAAAAAAAAAAAAAAAAAAGAGAGAGAGAGAAAGAAAGAGAAAGACTCTCTGGAACAGTGACATTGTGTAAGACATGTCTAACAGGTTTAGTAGAACTCAAGAACCATAATTGCCTCATACAAGAACTCTTAAGACTTTAAGAATCGGATTTCATCGCCGGTCCTTATTTCTATATTGTGCACACGATTCTGCATCAAGGGTTGATTTGTTAAATAATTTGTAATGGTTGTTGGTGGTTTTGGGTGTAAAGGTGCATTTAAATCAGGAAAACTGCCTTAGATAGTTCACTCAGGTAGCAAGCTTTCCATCCAAATGGCATTCAGTTACGGAAGCCCTAAGAGGCCATGCATTACTATTTTTTTCTTTCTTGTTTTCTCGTGATCACGACTTTTTTCTTTTCTTTTTTTCTGTGTACGCGAAATAACGTTGTTTTTATCGTTCTGAAGGCAGCAAAAGCTCAGTACAATCCCGCAGCATCATGGATAAACAAATTAGTTTTTACTTTTATCACTCAAGCTGAAGTAGCTCTGTGTCTGTCAGTGACTGATGACTTCCACATTAGTGTCCGACACTTGAGAACGGGACACCCCACTTTCTCAATGCAGAGTTAAAGTCCATCTCTACAGTGGGCAATTTTTACATTTATGGCGGCGATGGCAAAGGCACCAACATTCATGCAACGTCAGTCTTGTTCAGAAGGCGCGAGATTTTCACACGATAAAATCACGTTGTGAGAAAACAGCTTTTTGTTAAGTCGAGGTCGCGAGAAAACAACTTTCGTTGTGGAGAGATGACGAGAAATTTAAGTCGCGATCATGAGAAAACAAGAAAGGAAAAAAAATAATAATGCATGGCCTCTTAGGGTTTCTGTATTCCGTAGCTCTGGAAAGTTGAAGTGTGTGAAAATTGTACCCAGTTCATACTGGAGGTAACTAGTCACAATAATCGAAGTGAAAGTTACAACATGTCTACACTTAAATGTACTCAAGTCTTCAAAAATAAAATTCAAGCAAATATTCAAGCCGTGGTTTTATTTTTTTTTTCAATCTGGTGTCGTGTTTGCAAATTCACATGACTTGTGTGAAAAGTTTAGGGTTAACATAAGGCCTTGGAGCTTTTAAAAAAAAATCAAAACAAAATCTAACCACGTGCTCGTTTAAATTAGTATATTACTAGTATGACTAGTATGATTATTCAGGAACGCGAATGCTGCAACTGAAAAGCATTCGCCCTATTGTCCGGAGATCGCGAGTTCGAATCTCAACAATGCCACAGCTATCCATGGCTGTGCTCTCTGGCTGGGAGGGGCATACACTCTCTCACCTGTCAATCAGAGCGACACTAGCCAATCATGAGCTCGTCTGTGAGCTCGTGTATGCGGAAGAGGGCGGACAGCGCTTTCCTCCTCGTGTGTTATGAGCAGCCGTTCGGAAAGGTCTTGGAGGAAGCATGTGTTAGCCTTCGCCTTCCCTGGCTGCTATCTGTCATACTGTATGATAGGGGTCAATTTAATTCAATTTTATTTTTAGAGTGCTCTTAAAATATGAACAGCGTTAAATCAACGAATACATAAAGGTAAAATGTACAGCACTACAGCAGCATTTGAGGATGATGAATCGTTCATTTTTGGGATTTGTAATGAGCCCTTGGAAGATCTGAATGAAAATGTAATTAGTAAAAAGAAGTAATGACATCACGGTAGTTGCATTCGCGAGGGCAAGCGTTCGTTTTTTTCAGGTACTATTTTGTCTAAAGTGAAATTAAAGTGTAGTAATGAAGTAAAATGACTTCTTATGACATTTCAAGAAAATTCAGTAATGTTTAATACATTAAGCTGAAGTTTTATTTTTGTTTGGAAGTGGTGTAAAAAATCTTACTATACAGAAAATAAATAAATAAATAAATAAATAAAAACACCCACACATTATCCGTTTAGTTAGTTAAGGAAGCAGTCTTCTAATGTAATCGAATTGATGCAACATAGCAGAATTAAATATTAAGGCATTCCACAAGATTATAAGGTCAAATATATATATATATATATATATATATATATATATATATATATATATATATATATATATATATATATATATATATATATATATATATATATATAGACTTTGTGTTTTCAAAGGCTTATAGAAATCCTACACATTAATCCATGGATAGTGGGATAAAATCATCTGTGCATGACGGTTTTACCAGGAAGGATGATTTGTTTTTCATCCCCCTTTAAACCGAGATTTTTTTTTGACTCACCCCGACTTCACCGTCTATCACAAAATAGAACATGACAAAACACAACAGACAGACTGTATCCACTAGGGATGAGATTACTTAGCCAAGGGTGACAAGAGGTCAAAGGTCACCATCTGCCTTGCGTGTGCCACACAACAGGGTGTGAGCCAACTCCCCCAAATGTGCCTTTATGTCCTACAGAGCTAACAAACCCTTGTGTGGTTCATCCAATCAGAGCTGTCACTGTATGGACACAGCGCAGGTGGCTCATTGAATACGCCGTGTGATCCATCTTTATTACATTTCAAGTCTTTGCTGGGATTTTGATGAATTGTGTGCTATTATTAGATCATTTATTAAATAAAGTTATACAGTGCCCTACACTAACATTGGCACCCTTGGTAAATATGAGCAACGAGGGCTGTGAAAATTTGTCTTTATTGTTTAACATTTTGATATTTTGTTCAAAATAATTCACAAAAATACTCTGCTCTCATGGAAATCAAACATTTGCAAACACAACACAGGTTTATTTAAAATAAAATATATTTGTTAAATATATGAGTGCAACAATTATTGGCACCCCTATGAATTCATATGAGAAAAATATATTTGAAGTATATTCCCATTGATATGTTAATTTTTTTTAGTACACCTGGGTGACTAGGAACAGGAAATTGTTCAGCCATGACTTCCTCTTTCACAGGGGTATAAATATGAGGTAACACATAGTCCAAATTTCCTTAGTCATTCATAACATTGGGTAAGACCAAGGAATATAGCTGTGATGTGTGGCAAAAGGTTGTTGAGCTTCACAAAATGGGAAGTGTCTATAAGAAAAATAGCACAAGCATTGAAAATGCCCATTTCCACCATCAGGGCAATAATTAAGAAGTTCCAGTCAACTGGAAATGTTATGAATCAACCTGGAAATGGACGCGTGTCTATATCGGCTCAACGCACTGTGAAGAGGATGGTTCGAGTGGCCAAATAATCTCCAAGGATCACAGCTGGAGAATTGCAGAATTTAGTTGCATCTTAGGGTCAGAAAGTCTCCAAAACTACAATCTGAAGTCACCTACATTACCACAAGTTGTTTGGAAGGGTTTCAAGAAAAAAGCCTCTACTCTCATCCAAAAACAAACTCAAGTGTCTTCTTGCCAGAAACTACTCGAACTTCAAATGGGATCGGGTTCTATGGTCAGATGAAACCAAAATAGAGCTTTTTGGCAATAAACACCAGAGGTGGTTTTGGTGCACACAGAGAGGTAGCCATATGGAAAAGTACCTCATGCCCACTGTTAAATATAGTGGTGGGTCTTTAATGTTTTGGGGCTGTTTTTCGGCTAGAGGACCTGGACATTTTGTTAGGATACATGGCATCATGGACTCTATCAAATATCAACAGATATTAAATGAAAACCTGACTGCCTCTGCCAGGAAGCTTAAAATGGGCTGTGATTGGATCTTCCAGCAGGACAATGATCCAAAACATACATCAAAATCAACACAAAAATGGTTTATGACAACAAAATCAAGGTCCTGCCATGGCCATCCCAGTCCCCTGACTTGAAACCCATAGAAAACCTGTGGGGTGAACTGAAGAGGAGAGTCCACCAGTGTGGACCGCGAAATTTGAAGCATCTGGAGAGATTCTGTATGGAGGAATGGTCTCAGATCCCTTGCCATGTATTCTCCAACCTCATCAGGCATTATAGGAGAAGACTCAGAGCTGTTATCTTTGCAAAGGGAGGTAGCACAAAGTATTGACTAAAAGCGTGCCAATAATTTTTTCACACCGATATTTAACGAATATATATAGATTTTTTTCTGGATAAACCTGTGTTGTGTTTGCAGTTGTTTGCAATATCCATGAGAGCAGAGTATTTTTGTGATTTTTAATTTTTTTAACAAAAGATCAAAAGGCTAAACAAAAAAGACAATTTTTCACAGCCTTCTTTGCTCATATTTACCAAGGGTGCCAATATTAGTGGAGGGCCTTATATACAATATATAATGGGCCTTAGTGCTCCCATGTGCTCCAACCGTTTATAACAACACAGGTCTGATCCAATGCTCTGCAGAAATGAACTTGTTACGCTTGATATTTCACACAGGACAAGTCATTTCTGTTCCAGGGATCCTGGGATGTAATATAAAATGTCAAATATGAGGCAATTCAGCAGACCCAGTTTCCACCTATAAAGATGATCTTCACAAATATGAGCTGAAATTCCCTAAACACTGGGGCACCACACACACACACACACACACACACACACACACACACACACACACACACACACACACACACACACACACACAAACAATAAGCATAAGGCAACAGACAAAATACAGAATTATAAACACATGGAAAAATATATACATTATTTAAACAGGTAGCACAGGTTTAGTGTCTTAAGAGCTTTGGAGTTCTTGGAAGGTGAAATAGCATGGATGTATTGCTCAATTTCTTTTCCAAAAACAATAAATAAGGGCTTTTGATGAATTTACTACGATGAATGTGAAATTTTAATCAGCAACAAACAGCAATAAAAGAACAATGATAAAATACTATTTTTTTTATTTTGCTCATGTCATAGAAACCAAAAAACACATCCTTAAACAACAGTGAGAAACCCATTAAATTTATAATTAATATATATAATTAATAAATTTACAAAAATCAATCCAGAATAATTGTGTATAAGGACAGTAACAACAAATATGACGTGCAGTTTCAGTAGGGGCACCACAGAAAGAGCAATTTGTATCTATATCTAATTTAAACCTTTTTAAATATACTTTGGCTGGGTAAAATCTATGTAACAGTTTAAACAAAACTTCCTTTAGTTTGTTAGTTATTATGTATTTAAGAGGCAGCGTTCATACTTTTTTCCCAATCAACATTGTTAACAAAGTTCTCCCAATATGACACCACATATCGAATTGTTACAAGCTCTTTTTGGAAAAGAGACCTAATTCCAAAGTTATATAATGAAGGATGAGATATTTCTACCGTTGATGAGATAGAAAACTGGGGTTTTAAATGGATCTAAAAGAATAGGTGAAAGGTTCAGTGATTTAAGAGCCTCTCGTTGAAGCATAACAGCTCCCTGAGGAACAGCATCTATAACAACGGAGAACTCTTCAGGAGTTACTGGGAAATTACACTTTGATAAAAACACTGTATAGTTTAAAATAAGACCTTCTGAATTAAGTGGTTGGGAAACAGCCAAAAAAAATTTCTCAAACCAATTATTGAAAAACATAGACTTATTTTTATTTTTATTTTATATCTTGGTTGTTCCGAATAAAACAGCGGTGAGGGGAGACATTGTGTTTAAAAATGAATGACCATGCAAGTAATACATGTTTATGGAATTTAGATAAGTTGTAAGGGATTCTAGCAATATTATAGTTACAAATCAATAAAAAAAAAAGGGCGGACCACCTTACTTGGAGAAGTAATAATTGGGGATAAAATTCCAGATTTGAACTGAACTTGGATTACACATTAACTGTCTAATCCAACTGACTTTGAAAGTGTTATTCAGAGATGAAAAATCAAGAAAATCCACCATCTATTCACTGTTATTTATTATTACAGACTTCTTAACATAGTGGGTGTAGGAGCCCTAAAGTTATATATATATATATATATGAAATTATTGGATAATGTATCAGTCTTTTCATTATATGATTTGTTTCAGTGTCTGGATGATAGGTATTGCACCTGCCTTTGCTACTTCCTGTGGGCAATCATTTTAAACAGGAAGTGAGAGTACCTTGGAATGGCCCAGATCCCATATTTGTAGCTTTGTGATTTATTATTTTTTTTATTCCAATAAAATGTCAAGATTTTCTCTACTTGTTGTGTGTAGCATCAAATACTCTGTCCCACACAGAAGTGGCTATATTTCATTGAATGGAAGCCATTACAGTGGGTTATGGTTTTTCCAAATAAAATGAAAGAAGATTTTATCGATTGACCTTCATTTTTCATTGTTCACAACCGGAGAGAGAGAGAGAGAGAGAGAGAGAGAGAGAGAGAGAGAGAGAGAGAGAGAGAGAGCAGTATAAGTAAACCTAGAGATGCTCTTAGCCTTAGCATGCAATATTCTGCCTCTCAAGGTGAACTCTTTCTGCAACCACAGATTGAATCTTCTTTGGGCCTTTACTTTAACAGGGTTGAAATTCAGGACACGCGTACTATCTTGATTTTTAGTGATCACAATGCCTCATGATTTAGAGGGTGCTACACAATCTTTAATAGCCACAAATTCACATTTTATTATGTTTCAATCAAGGCCTGGAGCTTTATAAAACATTTTTATATGGTCAATTGCTAAAGGGATTTGGGAAGCAACTCTTAAAAAATAAGGTGTCGTCCGCTAATTGACTAATGATAATTTGCCTATCCACTACACAGATACCTTGAATACTGCTTTCACTTATAGACATTGAAAGCAACTGCACAGAGAGTAAAAATAAATAGGGAGAGGTGGGACCACCTTGTCTGACTCCTCTAGATAGGCAAAAGTGCCATTCTTCAATTTGATTGAACAACTACCATTATTGAAAAGGGCTTTAATTACTTTGCAGAACATATCCCCAAAACCAAATCTATGTAAAGACGTAATAATAAATTGATGCTCTAATGAATCAAAGACCTTATACAAATCTAAAAAGAGAATGAACTTGTCCTCATGTATCAGTTCTGACTAATATAATAAATATAATAACTAATCTTATATTATTACGAATATGTCTTTTCTCCCCCCATGAAAACTGATTGTCTCTCTTCGATTATGGAACCAAGTACAGATTTTAATCTTTTGGAAAATATATAAATAACAGCTAGGATTTTGTAGTCATTGTTAAGCAAACAGGGGCTTAGTGGTGAGCATGGGATGCCAATTGTCAATTAAAAGTATATCTGTCTTGGGATTTGGTGTGAGAGTAATTAAACATGAGTCAGGGTTGGGAGAAGAGCTTCATTCTGTATGAAAAAGGGGATCTTTAGGTTCTTTAGAAAACAATTTGTAGAACTCTGCGGTAAGCAGACCTGTCATGCAGATGGATACACTTGCTTTGAAGAGACTTGCATTTTGTCGCTTTATTATTATTATTATTATTATTATTATTATTATTATTATTATTATTATTATCCTTTTTTATATATACTGATGCTTTGGCAACACTGTATGTAAACAATCATGCCAATAAAGTACTTTGAAATAGAAATTGAAAAATTGACAGGGCGGGTGACGTGTCTGGAGTCACGTGATCAGAGTCATGCCCCTGTCACATGACACATGACACATGACAACAGTTGTTTTCCGCCGGTCAGAAGGCGGGGCCACGCGCAGCTCTTTCTTCTGCACCATAACAAACTTCAAAGCTTTTATAGTTCACTTGTTTTTTGGGTTTTTTTTTTTTTTTTTTTTTACACAAGCCTGAAGTGGATACTGCAAAGCTACAATTTAAAATGGAAATTCCGCCCATAAACCTGAAGGTAATCAAGCTAACTTTATCATCTTTTATCATTTTTAATCACGCGCTGTTAGGTTTTTTTTTTTTTTATTAGCGCCCATGCTAATAAGTTTGTCGTCAGCGTGCGAAACTTATTAAACTGTCGGTTTAGCAGCTTTGGTAGTGAAGGGTGTGTAATTATTTATTAATGGAGTGTAATTTAGTTTACTTTTGATAATTACATGTAACCGGGAAGTGTCATGTTTGTAACCTGCCTGTATTAAAGCTGCTTTAGTAGTTATTTGTAGTTATAGTTAGTAGTTACTGAACTGACGCGGGTTTCCTATTCGCATGCTAAAGTATGTACAAGGGATTAGTTTTGTGTGTGTGTTTGTGTGTGTGTGTGTGTGTGTTTGTGTGTGTGTGTGTGTGCGCGCGCTTTTATATCTTGGTGAAGACCGAATGTCCCAACAAGGATAGGTATATCTGACAGGGTTGACCTTGTGGGGACATCATTATTATTATTATTATTGTTATTATTATTATTATTATTATTATTATTATTATTATTATTATTATTTTACAAAAACGGTTAGGTTTAGGTGTAGGCATACCATTAATTACCTCACAAATAAATAAAGTTCCAATAATAGAAAAACAAATGAGTGTGTGTGTGTGTGTGTGTGTGTGTGTGTGTGTGTGTGTGTGTTTTACAGGCCATCCTGGTGGTCCACTGGTTGCTGACAGTCTGGTGAGTGTGTAAAGTGGCTCCTTGGTGATTCTCCTCCACACATACTTGAGGAATTTCTGCTGCTTTTCTCATCATTTCAGCTCATTTTCAGTTCAGCACAAATGGAGGACATGAAATTTCCGGCAGGACAGAATCAAGCCGAGATCATCAGATTTACGCAGTAAATTGTTTTAAGAAGTAAAGTCAAAGTGCGCGGTCATAGAGATGTTTCTACACTCATCACAGGGGCTTTGTCACAGATTAGATTAAGATCTGAATGACTCAGAACTTTCAGACGTAGGTGTGTGCCCTGAGTGTGTGCCCTTATACTCGAGTATCAGCATTCGGTGTAACCACATGATTGACCACATGAGAGTGCAACATTGCTTTTATACAACAGTTCTATAAACAAGAAATTAATATGGAGTAAGTGACATTTTGGACACAATATGGGCAAATGTTTTGTTTATTTTTTTTTCACTCCACTAATGGAAATTTTTATGCAATTGCAATTTCACGAAGTCAAGTAGTTTTCCGCAAAAAAAGCACAAAAACTCCACAAATTGCATCACAAATTTTGAAAAAAGCAAGGTTGGCCGAATGCGTCGTGGTTTCTTGATCGTGATTGCTCAACACGTCAACCGATGGCAATGTGGAACATGTTTAGTGCACCGTCCTGTTGAACATCATGTAAGGTTTAGCCCAAGAGAAACTATGACTTTAAAAAAAGAAAAAAAAAGAAGCGAAAAGCAGATATTCTCTCAGTTTTCACCAAGACTTAAGTATTGGCACCCCTGGCTTTGTTACAAGCCTTTGATCCAGCGAAAGCCTCCATTGGATAAGCAGTTATAGGTGATTAATGAAAATTCTACTACAAACATTTAATGAAACTAATTTGTACAGACTTCTTTTGCACGCTTTTCCTAATATGTAGTTGATCGATGTTCAAATTTAGCTTCCGTTGGGTTTGTACTTGAGCGTCAACGCTGTTGCTAAAACAAAATACTGGAATTTAATGACCACAGTTTAATGCTGTGAAGTAACTTTATTTTAAAAATCCTTTTTGTAGCTAAAATGCATAATAGAGTAAACATTTTTTTACTCTGAAACCATGTTTGCTGAATAATTTTGCACTCAACTGTATTTAAACTGGTTTATATAGTTGAACTTTAAATATACTGTAGACATATATTTAATATACAGACTTTATATTTATACTTGTATCATATGACTTAGCCATACATCAGATCATGCTAATCGGTGGTCGTGAGGCCAGATATTTTTTACACTCATAGTATGAACCTGAAGCAACATTTGCACTCCAGACCTGTCTTGGTTAATCAACTACATATGAAGCAAGAAGATCATCTGTGCAAATGTGATTACGCTGTTGAGTTTTTTCCCAGTGACTTGTTTCTGTAAAGCCCCAGATTGTGCTGCAGTGCGTTGTGTAATGAGACTTTGTACAATCGCAGGGGCTGCATGGTCTGGCTACCACCTTCTTACGTCTATGCAAACTTCAGCGTGCTGGCTGTGGGCGTGTGGGCCATGGCTCAGAGAGACTCCGTAGACGCTGTACTGATGGTACGTCACTGAAGAACCTTAAATCACCTCAAATCAAAATATCAAAATGTATCGCTCTCAAACTGAAATAAAAACAAAAACAAAAAAACAAATAAGGTACATGTAAAAAATGTCTCAAATAAAAATATAAAAATAGCCCTCTCAAATATAATTAATATCAAACATGACCTTTCAAATAAAAAAACAACTTTTCGCTATTACTTCTATATATCCTTTCTTTCTTTCTTTCTTTCTTTTTTTCTTCCTGCATTTCTTTCTTTCTTTCTTTTTCTTTCTTTTACTTTTGCAACTATATATCCTTTCTTTCTTTCTTTCTTTCTTTCTTTTTTTCTCCTGATAGATATTGTTAGAATATTTAAATGTTGGAGAGAACATAATTCATTTTTTTTCTTCTTCTATGCTCTTCAGTTCCTGATTGGGCTGTTGCTGACGATAGTGATCGACATCGTCCACTTCTCAATATTTTACTCGATTTACGCCAACCCAGGAGACTTGTTCCGCTTCAGCGTGGGCATGGCCATCTTCAGCCTCATCCTGAAACCTTTCTCCTGCTTCTTCGTCTATCAGATGTACCGTGAGAGGGGCGGAGAATACAACATCAACTTCGGTAAGTGGACGGCCTTGAGGTACGCATCGTTACTTAGGCTTTCGTCCAGATGTATTATTGTTCACCCGCTTTAAAATTCCGTTACTTTATTGCATCTTGTCCGCCTCAGCCAAGCAAGAAAACATGTTTCGGTTATGTTTAGGCATTTTCTCTTTAGATTTCAAGAGGATTCTGGTATGCGCTAATGCAGAATAAAAACATGTGGATGTAAACCCCGCTGTTGTTGACTGAAGTATTACTTAACATGTGGCGTGTTGAGATGCATGTGCTTGTCCTGTGGCGTCTCGTCAGTGTTGCTTCCAGCTGTATTTCTCTGACCTACTTTGTTTTCTGGCCTTCCTCAATTTGCATTAAGACTTTGTAACAGTGTACAAGCTTGACTGATTGAGTCAAAGGAGGAGTGTAAGTGAATTAGCGAGACAGTCACAAGACAAATGCCAGGCCCAAAGCTAAAATTCCCCAGAGATGAAGCTTTTAAATGGGTCCATATAGTTCCTCCATGGAGTAGATCCAAATTTTCATCGCAGAATTATATAACGTCTTAAGAAATATTAAGCTGCAGCAGATTGTAGCAATCGATTGCAAGTAAGTCTCTTTTAATGTAACACCTTATTGCACTCAAGTTTTTTGCTGACACAGAAGTTTGATATGAAGTATTACACAGCTGCCATGCATCAAATAACGCCAACACACGTGTTGAAGTTGGTAAGTACCTCCTGCTTTTAGTCGTGTTTTGGCTCAGATCAGTGTTTCTTAATCCTGGTCCTGCAGTACAGCTGGCACTTGTTTCTGTTATAAAAAAAACAAAAAAACACCTGATTCAGCTCACAGATTAACCCTTTAACCTTCTTCTCAACCGTTTGGTAGAGCACATTTTGAGACACTACATCTTTTGAATTTGAATTTGAGACACTTGTTGAACTTAACTCAGCCTGACTGAGCCATCTCTACCACTCGGTTTAGGTATGTTATGTTAAAAATATTCACGAAATGTTGCCGTGTCTTGAAATAGTGTGCCTTTTCAGTTTGCCTCCTTACACGAAGTTAGCAAAAGGAAAGTCACTCCAGACATCCGTCTCTGGGTTTTATTTGTCTTTTTCTAAATGTTTTTGGCATTTGGTAAATGTATTTATACTTTTATCATGGAGTGAATTATGGCCTATACTAAAACGGCCATAAATAACCTATACTAGGCCTATAGTTAAAAAAAAAACAACAACTGTTAAAATAAACATTGATTGTTGTTGTTATTGCCCCACGGAAATAAAAAAATGCAAAGAAAACAATTTTCCATTGCTTTTTTCTTAGTGAGGATGTTAAAGGGTTAATAATACACTAACTAGTAAAGTCACATGAGTTAGAGCAGAGAAATGCAGCGAGCTGTACAGGACCAAGGCTGGGAAACAAGCTACTGTAGAAAACAAATGCAAAACTATTTCATACAGCTTCGTGTGACTAGAATTAAGAACATAAGTGGATACAAGCTTTTGCAGACCTTCCAATCTTTAGGCATTTTGCATAGCAGCGCCGCATTTTAACATCGAAGTAAAGAACTCTTGTTTGAGTATCACTCAGAAATATGCCAAAAGAAATATGCCATCTTCTATTTTTTAAATTTTTTTTCTTACCCCGCTATAAAAAGAAAAGCCAATCAACATATAAATCCGGCATGATTGACAGATGTGTAGGTGTTTTAAACACTCTGATACGAACGGACACTCCCTGGAAGCCCTGCCCCCTTCCTCGTATCTTGCATTAGTAATCTCTTGTCTCGATTTTCCCGCTTGAAAGACGTGCCCTCGCTTTCTGTAAAAGTAAACGGAAAATGTTTTGTGTTCATTAATGTGAAAGAAGATCTATGAATGCATGTTCGACTTAGCTCAAATTAGACAAGTATATAGTTAATGTCAGTCAGCTTTGTTTATTAGGAATGCTCCGACATTATGGACAAAAAAAGGTTAAAAAAAAAAAAAAATGGCCGAGCATTTCGTTCAGAAAATATTTTTTTTAAACAACAGTAAAAATGTGACACGCTTTCTACAAGGGAAATTATAGAAGCGATTGGTTAAAGAATTATATAGAAAAATGTATACTATGTTTTTTTTTTTGTTTTTTTTACAGCTTACTAAGTTTTTCCTCCCCGTTTCCCAGGACTATACTCTTTATTTCCCTTCAGGTTTGGCAGGTCTGCTTTTGCGCTGTGTATATTTTTGTCAAAAAGACTAAGACAGAATCTGAATGAGCTTATTAGAGCACAGCCATAAATTGCTGTTCATATCATATTTTCATCACTGAATATACATATACAGGTATACAGATTCACATATTTATAAAAAAAAAAAAAAAAACAGTCCTGTTTCAATGTTCTCTGCTTTTACCTGTCCGTTATCAGTCACCTGTCCTCACTGTTTTGTTTTCATGCTTTTCTGCTCTCTCTATTTGTCTGTCTGTCTATCTATACATCCGCCTGTCTTCCATCTCGGTATCTGTATTTTCCCGTCAGACCTGGAGACGTCAGTGGACAGTCGTTGCACCACAGACAGCGCCGATACCACTTTCCTTGGCCGACGTTACTGAAAGCTTCCTCACTTCCTCTCTTTATTCTTCATTCCCGTGTTTGTGTTTGCGAAGCTGATCAGACGCTTCGTTTCTGGGAGCCATGAATTATTTTATTGTGTTTGCCATTGTATCTGTGTGTGGGTGTGTGTGGGTGTGTGTGTGGGTGCAAGTGATTCTCACAAATCCATCCAAGCATTCTGTCTAATCTGTGCATTTAGTCAATTGTAAGTAAGCCCCAGGGAACAAGATAAAATGGCAGCAATAACTTGCTGCCCAAACACTAGCTTGAACTCGCTGTCCAAGTAGGCGTGGTCCTAATATCCTAATGAGCATGCTTGATTGACCTCTGTTTGAGATTCGTTTCTACAATAATCAAAGCTATACAATTACAGAATTTGGTGTCGCCCCCAACTAAAAAATTCATTCTCAAATTAAAAAAAAAACAACACATAGGCCTAATGTAGGAATATACATTTGGCGACATATGGAAGTACATAAATCTAAGGGATTTTAACTAGATTTATGTCTGTTCCAAAACCTTAACTTTTGTTGGCTTTAGGCTGCATAAAATCGAGAGTGTTGCGCTTTCGCCAGTTCAGAAAAGCCATGTCTGTCTACAAAGAGGTTTACAAATGAACCTTTTAATCATAAAAGCTATCCTACAATCTCCTACACATTTTTGCAGTTCGGGTTTAGTGTGAACGTATCACATGTAAGAGCATTTAAAAGGGAATTTTTGAAAGTTGCTTAGGCAGAGATGTGTTACTAGTCATAAGTAAGACAATCAGGCTTGTATATGTGTAATAATCACAGCTCAGCTCCCCCCCCCCCCCCCCGGACGTTAATGGAAGGTCATGGTGCTCAGTCAATGCAACTTCCCCATTCCGTATTTTACACCCATTCATTTTCAGTCAGGAGTCTGGGGAAAAATGCGCAAGGGATTGTGGGAAGGTGAGTGACAGGTGAAAATAGTTGACCTGGATTCAACTAAATAGCAGCCACTGACCAATCAAAAATCACGCATGAGAAGTAGCTAAAAGTACGAAAGCACAAAAAATAACTAACAGTATCTCCGTTCTCTGTAACTGATTTGAATGAAAAATGAAATAAGTGTCGCCTGATAGAAGAAGTAGCAGCTAAACTGCGTAGTAAAACGTTAAAATTATCTAGGTGGCTAAGTAACAGAAATAAAAAACAATATATATATATATATATATGTGTGTGTGTATATATATATATATATATATATATATATATATATATATATATATATATATATATATGAAATTCACACTTTCATTGAAGCTGCGTAGTGGCATGGATGTTTACAAAGAGGCTTACGAATTTAATCATGAAAGCCATCTGACAATCATCTACTCATTTTTTCACAACTGCCCATTGAACATGCCTGGCGCGAAATATCAGACAGTTGTTATGTAGATACCATTAGACTTAGCTTTTGCCCGCGTCTATTTACACATGTCGCTAGAGTAAGAAGAAAGCAGGTCAAATGAGGAATAAAATCAATCGTTGTGTACGCCTTAACTCGTAAGTAGGAAATTAGAACTCTACCTTCGAGCCCCAAAGTGGGAAGAAACATGGACGCCTCCATGTTAATTGTTTGTTAGTAAAAATCTGACAAGCTAACTGCGATGAGTGATGTAAGTTTACCTCAAAAAACAGTGAACTGTATAGTCAGAGTTATAGACTGAACAGAATATGTCTGTATGTTGATTGAGGTAAAGGAAATACTAGTATATACACACAATATAACTGATTTAAAAATAAGAAGTGCTACTTTTGTTTACTGTTGATGCTCTGAGCGGCCATGTTGGATTGATATCATGTGCTGAACACGGGGTTGAGGAGACCATCCCGACCTCCCTAGTTGAGGGGACATCGGAAATTTTGAGCCGAATGCAGAATATTTTAAAAATGTAACACTACAGTTTTAAGTTGTCTCAAATATCCAGACGCCCCGGAATTCAATATTTACCCGAAAAGTTGCACATGATTTTATAGCTGGAGTGAAGGGTTGGTGGGGAAACAAACAATATCAGAGTTTTCATTCCTGGAGCTTTACGTAAGATAAGCGCCGCACAATTTCCATTCAAAGAATCAAACACTATGAAATGTTTGCCAACTGAACATATACATTGATGGTTCACTACTTATTTATACTTTGTAATCACTTTGACCAGCGACCGAATTGAATTTGACTTGCATTTATTTATTTTTATGTTTGTTTCAATATATATATTTTTCTTTTCTTGTTTTAAGTTATTTTTGGATTTTACGCTGTATTTTAATAAATCATACTAAAGAAACTGAGTAATTGTTCTTTTTCTGACTGTGAATTTATGGAATATGAATTTTGTATATATGAAATAAATACACATCTCATTTTTTCTGTGGTGTATTTAACAAATTTACAAATTTGTCTTTTTTTTTTTTTTTTTTTTTTTTTTTTTTTGTGTTGAACTTGCTAGACGATTCATCTTTAAAAATGTATACTTCAAAATGACAGGTTTTTGGAATTGTATGATTTTGGGGTTTTCGAACGTTTTTATACAAAAATACAGATTTAATGTAAATTAGACCAAAGGCAGAGATCCAGGATTCCCAGGGAAAAGTAGACACTTTCAGAGTGTTCAAAACAAATAGCCAGTTTTTTACACTGATGTTAAACTCTTGATGCCCAACGTGACTTATGTTTTTAAAAATTGTATTATTTTATGTTCTAGCTAGTTAGGCTAGACTAATGTTAGCTTGAGTGAGCTGTTTAATAGGAATGTAGCTATTTCAGTAGACCTTTAGTTGCACTTACCTCATTACGGTTCATATCTTCTGCTTTGATTTCATTTGATTCTACTCCACGACTCCTCACTTCACTTCACAGATGCGAGCATGGCAGATGACTGAGACTGGCTAATTTCAGAGTTTGACAACTTTTAAAGCATCTACGTTTCCCTGCGAATCCTGTGTGTTTCACATGTGGCTTAATTTACATAAAGTCCCTATTTATGATATTTGAATTTTTGAGATACAAAACAGTAACCTGTAATTTTGAATGATATGTTTTTAAAGGCAAATCCCTAGCAAGTCCAATACAAAGACAAGACATTGGCAAAAATGGTTCCTGACTGATGTGGTTCATTTGAAGGTGATACAGTGACAGTTTGTAAATAATCCTGCAGCTGGCATTCAGGGGATCTTCTGCGGTCTGTCCTAAAAAAAATTTAAAAGCAGTCTAAAGCATATGGCTGGCTTATTGCACCAGTAAAACCAGTGTAAAAGTCCAAGCTGTCCAGAGGAACAATATGCTGTATCAACAATCAGTCCAGTTCCTCTTCCTGACAGAAATACTAAAGAGGTTTTCATTCATTTTCTGATTGTGTGGACATGAGGAATGTGTTGCTATGTTATGTTAGTGATCATAAATACTGATATCATTAAATATACACTGTTAGTTTTTAAATGAATTAGGAAGCAAAATTCGTTTAGGTTAATTAGTAGAAGTGCTTTCTAAAGCCTGCTTGCAGATCAAGGTGAGATGTCTTCCTTTTTCTCCTCAGGTTTTCCGACAGTGACCCAGAACCGAGACACCTATCAGTCCATCGACCAGCCCGACCAAGCTGACAACTCGGCCAAGCCATATATCCAAGGAGAGGACCAGAAACATGGCGTGCGAGCTTACTGATTTATTCCTTAACTCATTATATATTTTTTAAATGGTTACTGCACTGCTGAAAAAAAAAAGATACTAATAGTTACATTGCTTGTTACTGCTGGGAGACCCTCAGGGGTCAGTAATCGGTACCTTTATTTTGTATGTTTCGCCTGGGAAAGTGAATGTAGTTGCTTTTAAATTCGTTTAAGATTCATCATTAGGCCTCAAGGACCTTATTTGGACCTTAAATGAGTTTTGCAAGGTATGCATATGCATATATATATATATATATATATATATATATATATATATATATATATATATATATACACACACACACACATATATTACATGTATAATGGATGTACCTTGTAGGTTTGATAATATTAGGTGCTTCATAAAAGAAAATATGTATATGAGAATTATATGAATGTGTGTACTTATAGGTATGTGTCTCTCCCAGTCGTTCTGCTTTCTTTAACTAAAAGCGGACAATCTGTAGCCTAAATGCAAATATATCTATAAATATGTTTGAACAGTAAGGTTTGTGTATGAATATGGCATGCAGAAGTCATGGTATGATCGCCACACAACCTAATATCATGACTTTTTTTTTTTTTTTTTAATCAAATGTAATTGTATTGGCAGATTGTAATGGGCTACTTGCACTCACGGACTTGACGTATTTCCATCTCCGGTAGCACTGTGTACATTCGTGAGTACAGCGAGACAGCTAACGTTTGGGTTTTTTTCAGTCTTACAATAAAATTATAGTGTTGGGTTAACGTTAGCTTGGGTGTTGGGTTCTATTAATAGGCATTTTCTTACACCCATAGTAGTTTACGTATGACGAAGCATGCATTCTGACGCCTTTCAACAGCTTACTAAAAAAAGCTTCGCAAATATTCTTACACATATGATGAACATCACTGATATTCATTTTACAGGAGCAGGTGTAAAATAGCACCGTTGCCATTATAGCAGACGGACGTTATAGTAGCGGAAGCAAAAGTGCCGTCTTGGTTATAATGCGGTATAAAGTTTGTGCAAGTAGCCCATTATATAGCTGGAAAGATGGATTTAAAAAAAAAAAATTAGAGAATTTGCACTTCACCTAAGTATAATTGAAAAGATTTCTACATTTTAATCCTTACATCTACATTTTGTATCCTTTATTTATACCTTCCAAGGAGTTGTTACGAATCTTAAAGATATTGTTCGAAATTTGAACAAGCGAGGGCAACGTGGTTCATTTTTGTCTGAATTACGTCTTAAAAAGTATATATATAAAACGAAGATGCTGGATAATAATAATACTGTCACTTTCCTCATGTTCTGTACACTACTATTACTTGAATTCCTGTTTTTGGTCTAAGGCTTCATACATTCCCCTCTGAAACTATTGGAAAGGCAAGGCCAATTGATTTTTTTTTTCCTGTACACTGAAGATATTTGGGTTTGAGATCAAAAGATGAAATCATGAGTTCAAACCCCAGCACCGCCAAGCTGCCACTGTTGCGCCCTTGAGCAAGGCTCTTAACCCTCAATTGCTCAGATGTAGAAATGAGATAAAATGTAAGTCGCTCTGGATAAGGGCGTCTGCCAAATGCCATAAATGTAAGTGTAAATGTAGAAAAGAGTGTAGAATTTCAGCTTTTATTTCCTGGTATTTATATGTAGATGTGTTAAATGACATAGAACATAGCACATTTTGTATCAGACCAGCCAATTTGTAGGTGAGCAAAAATATTGGAACACACGACTGACTGGTGTTTCTTGTTACCAAGGTGTGTCCTGTTAGATTGATTGATTAAAAAGTCATATTGAAGCTGAGAAAAGTGGGAAAATCAGTCAGAGGCATTGCACAAACATTGGGCTTAGCCAATACAACAATTTAGAATTTAGTCCTGAAAAAGAAAGAAACCACTAGAGTACTGAGCAACAGACCCTGAATGGGTCAGCCAAGGAAAACAACAGCAGCTGATGACAGAAACATTGTATGAGCTGTGAAGAAAAAAAGCAAAGCAACAGTCAGTGACATCACCAACAACCTCCACAGGGCAGGGGTGAAGGTATCACAATCCACCGTTCGAAGAAGACTTCAAGAGTAGAAATATAGAGGCCATACCACAAGATGCAAAACCACTCATCAGCAGTAAGAATCAGAAAGCCATATTGGAATTCAAAGAAATACAGAGATGAGCCACAAAAGTTCTGGAACCAAGATTAACCTCTACCAAAGTGATTTAAAGGCCAAAGTGTGGAGAAAGAAAGGATCTGCTCATGATCCAAAACATACAAGCTCATCTGTGAAACATGGTGGAGGTAGTGTCATGGCTTAGGCTCTCTTGGCTGCTTCTGGAACGGGCTCACTAATCTTTATTGATGATGGAACTCATGATGGTAGCAGCAGAATGAATTCAGAAGTTTACAGGGACATTTTGTCTGCCAATTTACAGAGAAATGCATCCAAATTAATCAGGAGGAACTTCATCATGCAGCGAGACAATGATCCAAAACACAACTCAAGCCAACTCAACAAAGGACTTTATCAGGGGGGAAAAGTGGAAGGTTTTATACTGGCCAAGTCAATCACCAGACCTTAACCCTTTTTGCAACATTTCACCTCCTGAAGAGGAGACTGAAAAGAGAAACACCCTGAAACAAACAACAACTGAAAGAGGCTGCGGTAAAAGCCTGGAAAAGCATCACAAAAGAAGAAACCAACAATTTGGTGAGGTCAGTGAGTCACAGGCTTGATGCAGTTATTGCAAGCAAGGCATATGCAACCAAATATTAAGTCTCATTTACATTTGCTCACCTAAAAATTGGGTGGTCTGATACAAAAGGTTCTATGTTTTATGTTGTTTAACACATCTAGATGTAAATACCAGGAAATAAAAGCTGAAATCCTAAACCCTCGTCTCATATCCATCTTTTGATCTCAAATCCAAATGCCTTTGGTGTACAGCACAAATAAATGACTTGGCCTTGCCGTTCCAATACTTCTAGAGGGGCTGTAGTAACTCTTTAGTAACTGTTTCCTCTTGTGGCAGTCCACTTCCTGTTTATTAGTTGACTGCAAAGTCAGTTCCCCATGTTGTAATCTCACATTGATGTAGAGTAAATTATTCTTTCTTTATCTATTGTAAGGTTGTAATCTGTAACTGAGGTTCTGATATTTTCCTCAAGGTCAAATTCAGGTTATGAGGACAGTAAAGTTGCACCGAACAATAAAATTTCCACATTATACATTGCCTGACATGCAGCCAGCCGTGTGTGACATCCGTGATTGGTCACTTCTTTTTCTGTTTCAATGCAGTGCTTTCAGAGGTCATGTGATCACAGTGGATTTTCCACCGCCTGATTGTAGGCTGGTGTGATGCAAAAATGGCAGTCTTTGGATTAAAAATCTGTTTGCAATCTGATATCTGATATCTTTTACCTATCATCAGCCAAATTCTAGGTGACAACATAATTAGTGGCACTCAATTATTCAAGAGAATGGGCAATAATTACTTCTAATAAATATTACACACATTGATTTTCCATTCAAGTAATCAGAGAAGCGACTTTTCCTTTAACAACAACACAAATCTATCTTGTGGTTACATAATCCATTAGTATGAACATCCTTAACAACTGGTAGGGTTGCACAAGTTCTTCTTGAGGCCTAACCTACAAAATGCAGAACCACCAAGCCTCATTGGAGCTGCTGTTTGAGTCGTGTTGTGATCTTCTTTTAGGCCTTCAGTATTTTTGAGAATGCACAAACATGTCTTACCCAGTATTAATATGGTCACTGCGTGCAGATTAATCTGTAGAGCATCCTATATGTTTCACCTTAAACCCTCACTCATCGTACGTATGCATTTTTGCTCATATCACAGAGGGTGCCAGTATTTCTGAAGTTAGCTGCTTCTCTTAGTTGCTCTAAAAACTTTACTTATATTGGTGTTAATTGTGTAGGATGAGATCTGGTTATGCCTCAGTGTTACTATGAAATGGATATATTTTTTTGTGTATACCTCCATAACCTCCTTTTGATTTCTCTCTCATCTAAAAGCACAGCATTGCTATCCTTTCCGTGCTGCCAGCTTTAGAATTATACACATGTTTTTGTTCTCATCTCGAATTAAGCTCATTAGTGGTTTCCATAGGAACTATGCTGCCTGCTAAGGAGACAGCAATTTGTTATTTATGCTATAGTTCCGTGCGGATAATGTTTCAGCGCCTGGTGCCTGCAGTGACGATAGACGTGGGCTCGATTAGATTGCTGCTAATGAGAAACACAGGAAGGTGATGGTTAGACGGTTGATTATCGAGCTCATGCTTCTGAGTCTGAGCTGTTATTATTTTCCCCCGTGCTGATAGAGATAATTTATACCGTGTCCTCATTAGCGTTTGATTTGCTGGTCAGCGAGTCGGGCTGATGTTGAATACTAATCATAACTACTTTTTTTTTTATAAAGATATTTGTCAGGATTGCAAATGATGCAGCAATCACAAGAACAGCGTGACTTTCTTGGACATCAGCATTTATTTCAACTTATTAATACTTGCTGTAGCCTATATTTTTGAGCGTTTTAATTGGATGCTTTTACAGTTTGTGTTGCATGTAATGTCTGATTAAAGAAGCAATAGCTCATGTACCCAAGTACGTGGATTGTTTTTTTGTTTGTTTTTTTTGTTTTATTGCAGCACATAGAAGTCATAGAAGCAAGATTTTAATTTCCAGTGTTTCTCTCACCTCCACATGCGAGCACTTGGGAGAGCTCTTAATTAAGGTGTAGCTGCCTGTTAATGGGTCCTTGCTGCTGAGTAGTTAACGGCTGGTGGAAGCTGTATGCAGGAGGAAAACCAACCTGATTTCACGCGAAAATATCGTAAGTAGAAATGATATAATAAGAATTCTATAGAAATTTGAAATATACAGAAAATATTAGGAAACACTGGGTGTCATGCAGGGATACACACTCTGGATGAGACCCCAGTCCATCACAGGACACCATCAACACACACATTAACTTGCGTATATATATCTAGGGGGGAATTTAGTGTTTAATCCACCTACTGGCACGTTTTTGGGATTGAACCCAGAGAAAACCCGACTAGAAACAGGGAGAACAGACAACCTGAGCTCAGGATCATGTTCATCCCACCTCCCATGGAGTGTTCCTGGGATACGCGCCGGATCCACCACAACCCTGACCAGGATAAAACACGTACTAAAGCTGAATCAATGAATAAATAGCTTCTGAGACGTTATTAGATTGTGTGATTAATATTCTTGGTGTAAATTGGATACCGACAAAAAGAAAGAACTTCTGTAGCACTTTATAATGGTGCAAAAAAACCATCCAGTGAGAGGCAGTTCTATGGGTTCGAGCTGACAGGAAGTCAGTGGTAACTCAAATAACCACTCTTTGCAACTGTGGTGAGCAGAAAAGCATCTCAGAATGCACAATATGTAAAAGCTTGATGCGGCTGGGCAACAGCAGAAGATGACCACATTGGATTATAGTCCTGTCATATGATTGGCTGATTAGATAATTGCATGACTAAGCAAGTGTACAGGTGTTCCTACTAAAGAGGCCAGTGAGAGTATATCCAGATAATTCACTATACTAATATTTGTCTATTAGACAAAAAAGGAGATTTGAGAGACTCTAATGCTATATTATATAGGGGGGCATGGTGGGTTAAACGTTAGCACGTTTGCCTCGCACCTCTGGGGTTGGGGGCTCGAATCCAACCTCCACCATGTGAGTGTGGAGCCTGCATGTTCTCCCCATGCTTCTGGGGTTTCCTCTGGGTACTCCGGTTTCCTCCCCTAGTCCAAAGACATATGCTGTAGGCTGATTGGCATTTTCAAATTGTCCGTAGTGTGTGAATGGGTATGTGAGTGTGTGCGCGATTGTGCCCTGCGATGGGTTGGCACCCCGTCCAGGCTGTCCCCCGCTTGTGCCTGAGTCCCCCGGGATAGGCTCCAGGCCCCCCACGACCCTGTGTAGGATAAGCGGTATGGAAAATGGATGGATGGAAGTACTTCAACTTGTAAAAAAAAAAAAGTTCAACTTCAAATAATGTTAATTTAAAAAAAGAAAAAAGATGACCAGGATGGGCTTGCTGGAGTCTCCCTCGATTCAATCCATGGCCTGGAGTTTCCTCTTCATATAATATAATGCCTGAGAGAGAGAAAACACACACACACACACACACACATATATATATATATATATATATATATATATATATATATATATATATATATATATATATATATATATACACACACAAGGTCTGTAGGCCTGCAAAACAAATCATAAAAAGCTAAAATTATATATTGTTAATTATTGAACAAAGCGATAAAGGCATGTGCATATATGCATTAATAAACCAGTTATGAATATAGAATTTGGATGTGAATATGTACCATGGCCTAAAGTAATTAACAAAAGCATTAAAACTGATGACAACTGCAATACGATCTGCATGATTATAATGAAACTGAATTTCTCTCCTTTCATTATTCATTATTCATTATTCATTATTCATCCAGTAGCAGCAGGTTTCACCAGAACAAGAAACGAAAACTGAAATCTATGCAACAGCACAAACCCACAGGTAAAAAAAAAAAAAAAAAATGTCTTTATTATCTCTGGAGTCCTAAAGCACATTTCAATGTCATAATAATTAAGAAGCCTCCCTTAGGAGAAATAACGACATGAACGAGATTTAACTTTGACAGTTTCTGCAGACAAATATATCTTTAAAAAACATCTCATTCATAGATGGCTACAGAACGATTTGCTTCCCCTTAATGGCTCATTAGAGGTTTGGAAGAGAATGAGCTCATATTAGGACATGAAAGGAAATGATTAGAAATGGCGTAATGCGGCTCTGAGATTTGATTAGAAGTCGGCAGAGACGTTATTTCTTTGTAATTTATACCCAGTCGAACAGTGGAGGAAAATGACCTGGAGATGTATGAGATATGATGAGGGGTTAATGAAAGGTAGATGAGATACTTCACAAAAATGCATCAGAGTTCAGATTTGCTGAGTAAACTCTTAGGGGTTCATTGGATAATTAAGGGTTCCTGAAAGGGTTCTGTTCTGCCTTTCTGATAGGGAACCTTTCTGTCGTAGGGTTCTACTTAGAAACTTTAAGAGTTCCCAAGAAGAACAAGCACAGAGTTCAAAATGTTCTAAAAGTGTAGAATAACTCAGAACAACGACAAGTTATTTGCAGTAAAAATGAATGCGATTGTGGTTTGATATGCGCTGCAACAAATGACATCTTTGAAAATGAAAATGTCTTAAAAATAGTCAAATTTATCTACTATTTCCTGTTAAAAGATTACAATACACCAAATATAAGACCATTAAACCTATTTCTAGACATTTTTTATTTCAAGCTTTACATTTTCGTATTCTATGGACAGATAATTTTGCTTTCTTCTAGACGTATACATGCTTAGAATTAGCAAAATTAACTGCCAATAGAAAAACAAATGTCTATTTGGTTTAGTGCAATGCTATAATAGGAAATAATAGATACATTGGACTATATATTCAATATATTTTTACTCGATGTTATTGTTTGCAGTGTGTCTGGATTTGATTTATTTCTTACACATTTTTTCATAATCAGAATTTACATAAAGTGAGCTTGAATTCTCGATTCTGATTGGTCAGAAGGTGTTGATGAATTTTCTATAACAGCAGCTTCTGTAAGAGCATACAGTATATTATTATTTCGATTATATAGTAACAGCCTACACAGGGACTTATGTGCCTTATAAGCTGATTTAAAACCGTGCATAACTGTTGATACGTTTTCTGTGAGGAGATGTTTATTTCTTATTTTGTGGAAGGAGTCTCCAGCGTCAGCGCTTTGTAACAGTCAGAGGTCACGCTGACTTGGGAAAGTCTTCAGGAGGTAGGACTTGTGGTTTCTTAGTAATATGACAAGCTGCATTTTTTTTGCCTCATCAACTTTAAGACATTAAATGTAACTATAAACGGATAAAGAGTATGACCTCGTTGCTGTGGTATATGGTATATGTTCCATCACACCACTCCATCTGTGATCATTTTCCTATAATAGAGGAAAAATAAAGAATAATAAAGACGTGGTGAGATTAATTTCTAAAAATAAAAAAATTAATTAAAAAATGTCTGACGTTGTTCTCTTTACATTCTAACTGTGATTTTGTCACTAGATTGCGACCATAAGCCATATTTTATCTGCTAAAAATCATTCATGGCCACTTCTACAGCAGAGATTTATCTTCCAGCTGACCTACTTTTGAGTGTTGCTGCTGTAATGTGAATAAATTAGGACAACGGAAGTTAATTATTACAATCCAGTGTGAAATGTGTTGATCCCTGATCATTATGCAGATGAAATACTATAGAAAAGAAGGTTTTCGGATGATACAGTCGCATCGAGAACTTCGGAGAACGGTTTCCTACATAATGTGAGCAGGATGTTCGAGGCTGGTGGAGCTGGAAGGGTGGGGTGGATGACGAATGACCATGATGAGAGAGAGAGCCCTGAGCTGCAGCTCCGTCCGACTGTTCAGTTTTTCAGTGTTTTTAATGAGCCTGATCCCCTTGACTTCTGTTTGTAGGAGAATCCACTCTTGAGGATAGAGATGACCCCGTTACAATAGTGTTGCCTAACACACACTTACACACCCCGGCCACTTTATTAGGAGCAACTGTACACCCAACTATTCACGCAAATCCTGCAGATACAGGCTAAGAACTTCCTAGGATTTGCACACACAACAATCTGAGATGCTTTTCTGCTCACCACGGTTGTAAAGAGTGGTTATTTGAGTCACTGTAGCCTTCCTGTTAGAGTAGCTCGAACCAGTCTGGCCATTCTCCATTCTCCTCTGAGCTCTCTCATCAACAAGACATTTCCACCCGAGGAACTGACGCTCGCTGGATGTTTTTTGTTTTCCGCACCATTCTGTGTAAACTCTGAAGACTTTTGGGTGTGACATACTGTACTTAAACCAGCATGTCTGATTTCCTCATTTCTGACTAGTGAACATGAGCGGAAGTTCTTGACCTGAACCTGCATGATTTTTATACGTCGCACTGCTGCCACATTGGCCGATCGAATAACTGCATGAATGTACAGATGTGCGACAAGAGAATATACAAAAATTACAGTTCTAGCTGATGTTGTTGAAACCAAACGTGAATTCATGATGAATTAAATCATTAAATATTTTTCAGTCATTCCTTAAGTGATAACAGGAACTAATTTGTATCACGGAGGTTCAACAACATTCAAAGTAACAATAAATATGTAAAAAGTACAACCCATCGTTGATTATTTCTCTATTACAGCATGCCCCTAGAGTTTTTATTGCTTACACATTCTCATCCATTACATGGAGCTAAGTTCCACAGCGCAACGCCTGACTTCTCTGAATAATTGGTCAAATACTATACGTATGATCATAATGTATGAGAAAGAAGATGATGAAAAGTGAGAGAGAGAGAGAGAGAGAGAGAAGCTCTCCCCTGATGAAGCCTATGACATGAACTAATATACAGGAGCTGTATAGGAGACAAAGAGAAATGGCTTGCTGTTGCTGAACTTGTGAGATGATTGGAGAGGGGGGTTGAGTATAGCACAGGGAGTTTATAATCCTTCATCGAGTGTCACGTCACCTGCTTCGGGATGATTTATGGGCCTATCGGTGCTCTCACTGCAAATCAGCAGCTCGTTTGCCTCCTGCGTTACTCTGCGTACTTGCACATAATGAATCAATAAAAGTTGCGTGTTATTTAAATAATTCCTTTCCCATATCCTGGAAATCTGATGGTGGAGAGCTCCATGTAAAAGCTAATGGGATTCTGTCTCAAAGATCGAATTATTGATATTGTGGCTCCTCTTGAAGAAACATTTTTTAAAATGTATTTTATTTCTTTACGACGTAAAATAAAATGCTCCCGACATTAGAGCTAATAATAAGCTCACTACTAAAAACTTTGTATTTAACCAAATATGTATATCTTTTTTAACCCTAATACACAATTCCTAAATGTAAATTGATACATCCGTCACATGAAACGCAAAAAACTTTTATAACCATGCTTTTTCATTTATATTTATTTATATTCATTTATATTTCTCCAGACTGTTTTGATGTCGGATATTTACTACTCAGTATACGCGACCCTCCTTCGTCAAAACATTTCAAGATCCATTACATTCTTACTTAATGGTTTGTGTACAGTATGTGGACATCCAGGGTGAAAAACTGAAGACTTACTGTAGCTGTATACTGCAAACATGATGCAACTATTTCTGTGTTGATTTGGTGTATGTTTGGGGGTCATTAGGTTGTTGAAAACTCCATGTTCAACAAACTCTTAACCTCCTGGCAGAGGCAACCTGGTTTTGGGCTAAAATATCCTCGTTCATAGCGACATTTATGATGTCATCGGTGTTCACAGAATGTCCTGGATCATGAGCTGTAAAACAGCCATAAACAATTTTGCAGTTGCAGACAAAAATCGAACGTCATAAAACAATTCGGCGTGAGTCGAGATCGGCGGTCTCAGAGTGTGGCCACTGCCGCAAAGCTCGTCTACGAGGCAAAACTCACTGCCAATGGCAAGATGTAAACAAAACATGCTAATGGACCTAAAAAAAAACATCCTTATTACCTCAAGCTCACATGTCGAGGTAAACAAAACGTAATAATTTTCTTTAATCGCAGGTCTACCACATAATCATCCCTGTTATTTCAGTCTTGGCAGCCAAGATCTTAGTGAGGATATAAATCGACAGCAGTAATCTCACAGTCAAAAGCCAGCTTAAGGCAACACGAGAGTCTCTGGAGAGTGAGCACAATTTTGTCACATATGATAGGAAATACTTTTTTTTTTTAATGTAAAGGAAAAGTGAAATTCATCTGATATGATCTGATTCATATGATACAGTAGTTCCTGGTAATGACAGATTTGTGCACTCTACTGTACAAAAATATAAATTTTTTTTGCAGACCTAGTTAATGCCTGGACCGTTATCTGTCTCTCCACATCATACCTACCCCTTTACTTATCTATTTTTTAGTTTATGTCGCTGTCTGATGCTGTGGTACGTGCATCTGCTGCGGTGGTGACAGCTCAGCCATCAGAATTATAGCCTCTTTACTTTTGGCCATACTCTGAGAGGCTGATGACAGCCATGATCAGGACATGCAGGATTTTACGAGAGTTCTTCTTTTAGGAACCATTCAGCACATACAGTCAAACAGATAACTCACTGAAGATATGTCCCTGTATCCCAAAGTAGCCTCACCTTTCCTCTTCAGTCACAGAAACAAAACTGAGAACTTAAGTTAGTGCGTCTATTTATTTCTGTTTCTCCCCCCCCCCCAACACCTCCCTTTTACATGTAACACAGTGAGATGTACTGTAATGTGAAGCACGCTTTTCTTTAAAATTGTCAGAAATGAAATGTAGTCCATGTCTAGTGTATCACTTCAAACCAGTTTCATAACTAGCCACATAAATTGCTAGTAATAAAGTTATACAGGCTGTCAAGGCAGAATGTTCCCTACTCAATTTAAATGTAATAAATCAAATGTTAGGTTATATTTTAGCTATACATATTATTTCATTTTGAAATTCGCTAATCAATCACAATGTTCTAGTTCAAAAAAAGACAAAAATATACAACAACAAACTCCTAAATTCTAAAGTTCCTGAATTACACTGATCAGCCAGAACATTAAAACCACCTGCCTAACATCGTGTAGGTCCCCTTTATGCCACCAAAACAGCTCTGACCCCTTGAGGCATGGCCTCCACAAGACCTCTGAAGGTGTGCTGTGGTATCTGGCACCAAGACGTCAGCAGCAGATCCTTTAATTCCTGTAAGCTGTGAGGTGGGGCCTCCATGGATCGGACTTGTTTGTGCAGCACGTCCCACAGATGCGCGATTGGTTTGAGATCTGGGGAATTTGAAGGCCAAGTCAACACCTTGAACTCTTTGTCATGTTCCTCAAACCGTTCCTGAACAATTTTTGCAGTGTGTTAGGGCGCATTATCCTGCTAAAAGTGGCCAATGCCGTTAGGGGATACCGTTGCCATGAAGGCCTGCATCAATGGTCTGCAACAATGTTTAGGTAGGTGGTACGTGTCAAAGTAACATCCAGTCGTCTAGCCGTCGCAATTTGGTCCTTGTCAGAGTCGCTCAGATCCTTACGCTTGCCCATTTTTCTTGCTTCCAACACATCAACTTCAAGAACTGACTGTTCACTTGCTGCCTAATGCATCCCACGCCTTGGCAGGTGCATTGTAATGAGATTTCCTGTTGTAACATTCTTTATTTTTAAATACACAAAGTACACAAACCAAAATACGCATTTTATACATTTTATCTAACACATTATTCAAAATACAGTCGAAAGTTTCATGACTTCATTCCTTTTTTTCAACTTCACATTAAATTCAAAAGTCAAACAGGAAGAAACTTTCACAGTAGTTCATAAATGTAATGAACATGCAATGTTACTCACGTTAAAGCGTAAAAACTTACGTTAAAGCTTTAAATAATGTAAAATTACAATACAACTTCAGTATTGTATACTTATAATACTTTACTGGCAAATAAAAATCACTCTACAGTTTACAGTAGCTTTCTTTCAGTGTGTCCACATTCCCTTCCAATCTAAAGCCATTCAGCAGAAACCCTAAATATTTAGTTAATATTACTGCATTTGTTTTGTACTTTAGTCTGGACTGGCTGGACATTAGGGTTATGACGAAAGTCCTTTACGTTGTTGGTTGAAGGTGTGGTGTTAGAATGGCAGCTCTTTGCGTAGTGGTGTCTCGGAAATATTTCTGTGTTTGCTTTGCCAGCGGTGGTTGGAGTTTTTTGGTGCCTCATGCTGTAAGATTCCAGCTTTCTTATTTCTGTGTGAATCCCGGCTGTAGACTGTGAAAGAGCTCTCATCATTACTGGTGGGAAAGAACCCAAGTAAAATGATCAGTGGTTGGTTATGAAGGATGTGTGTTATGATTAACTAACTAAACTATAGCTATACTTATTCTATAGGTTGTTTTGAACTGTGATTACGATGTATTTGTTCATTCAGAGACATTTGAAGTTTGCAGTGGTTTATTTTATTAATGTAAAGCAGGTTTCCATCCAAGGGATTTTGCGATAAACATATTTTGGATGTTGTTCATTGTGGAGATTATTAATGAACTGTGTAGCTAAACAAGGAAGCATGCCAAAGGAAACATGCAAAATGTGAAAATGATTCAAACACAACGTTCTTCTGAATAAAAGTAAACTTATTCAACAGCAAGGTCAGAGCAAATGGAAATTTAGCTATACTTTCTGGTCTAATAATGCAATAGGCAATCAATTTGACAGATATTAATCTAATATTAAGCTAATCCACCAAAATTATAATCACTTTTTAAGCAGCATCTCCAGACATCTTTCACTGGTCAATGCTGGTTATCAATGCATATTTTTTCTTCCCTTTTTTTGTATAATGGTCTTGTTGTATTCATAGAATGGTCACTTTTCTGTAACTGTAGACACGTCTAGCGGTCGCATCGCAAGCTCTGACTGTTGGTTTAACATAAAAGGTTCATCATAGATCTAAATTTCATATTATGGATGGAAATAAATTACTGAACCTCAAACCAAGCTTTGGATTTTTAGACTAAGCTGAAATCCTGAAAATTCAGTGTATGAACATTGTAAACCTTTAGCAGCATATAAGATCACCTGTGCTGTGATTCATTGGTCACTGTACTATCTTCATAGATCTTCAGCATGGTCTCAGTGCGATCATCTTCAGGTTCTTTTGGCTCCTGGAACCTAAAATATGAATCTTATATCAGTGATTGATTTCTTACTATGATTTTAATGATAGTGATGGGAATGATGGCTACCTGGGGTCAAGACGCTCTTTGACTTTTGCTATAGACAAGATGTATGGTCCAATCTGTCGTGCGATGGTCATCAAGTACGAGTTTTCCTGCTTTAGCTGAAGAAGATCATGGAGCTGTGCTGAGAAAAGGAAACAAGTATGTGCCTCAGAAGATACATTGAGGAACATCCAGATTTCCAGTAACAGCTGAAAAGTGCTTTGACTTACCTTCGTAGATCTCCTGCTCATTTGTGGCTCTCTGAAATGTGTCCTCACAGGCCTATGAAAGAAGATATACATGCTGAAATGTAGTGGAATATTAAGGAAAGGTTAGTCCTGATATATGGTGTTTTTTTTTCTCTGCTTATCACTGGGGGTATTCTTGTGGTAAATTCCCAATGAAGGCATGATCATAATGTTTTTAGGATTGTACCCAATATTCAGAAGGCATGATCAGATGTGTGGGAGTTTGAAGACCCTCAGATGATTGGGACGATCATCCTGGACCTTCAAGATTATACATTGTCTCTATTTTGATTATTAGACTTTTAAAAATGACCTGGCTGAGTGAAACCACTAATAGATATTTGCATTGGGTGACTTTTCCTTGCTATGCTGCTGCTCACTAACAGCAGCAGTAATGGGGACTGCACC
Organism: Cranoglanis bouderius; assembly: GCA_023630585.1. Classification (NCBI taxonomy): domain Eukaryota; kingdom Metazoa; phylum Chordata; class Actinopteri; order Siluriformes; family Cranoglanididae; genus Cranoglanis; species Cranoglanis bouderius. Next base: position 4,058,740 of record CM042572.1, read on the forward strand.
ATGATGATATCCTTCAGCCTCACCTCCTCAAACATGGTCCTCAAGTTCTGCATGGCAGAGTGCTGTGCTTCGATCTGTTCATCAATGTGCACGGATCTCTCCAGGATCTCCTCCGTGGAGTCCGTGTTGATGAGCGAGTGGTGCTTGGTCAGGTCTCTGTGCAGCTCCTGCATCTGGTCCTTCAGCTTTTGAATCTCTGTCTGTAGAATCTGGTTCAGAAAGGAGGTATACGTTTATGTGCAGTTAGCCAACACTGTTCACAAGAAAATCCTAACAGGCTGTCAGTGACAAGACCGTTAGCACACCATATGTATGCGTAGGAAATCAGCAAGGCAAAAGTTTGTTGTGACCGCTCCTTAAAGGGAACCTATTATGCAAAATTCACTTTTACATGGTGTTTGCAGTGTGTGTACACAACTACCCTATAATGGTAAAAAAAAAAAAAAAAAAAATCCACCCACTCCTTTTTTTTTTTATATTCCCCATAAATCATAAACAGTGTCTCAAAATGAGTCGTTCGCATTTCTCTCCAACGTGACGTCACATCGGAACAGGCCCCGCCCACGACTGGTGACGGACTCTGCCCTATTAGCATAGCTCCTCCCCTGAGTGAGCTGTGCACAGTCTGCCATGTTCTCCGCACTGGAGCAGCTATAGTGATAAGAAGACTGTCTCAGCTTCGTAAGCGTTCTGTTGTTGGCTGTAAGAATGAACATAAGAGTCTTCATGTACTCCCAGCATCAGAGCCACTGAAGACGCAGTGGAGTAGTTTTATTTTTGTGAACGAGGGTCAATACAAAGCAGGATTTGCTGAAAAGTTTATTCTGAAGCATGGATCAATATCAACTGTTCGTGATCCAGCTTCATATCCAGAAGACGTAAATATCGCAGCAGATCATTTGCATTTAAAGATACGTACACGAAAACAGCGTGTTTTTGCTTCCACCTAAAAAAGGGGCATTTACAGCATGGTATAATAAATGATCCGTGGGGTATTTTGAGCTGAAACTTCACGGACACATTCTTGGGACACAGGAAACTTATTTTACTTTAATCTTTAATTTTGTAATTAAAAAAAAGTGGCTCTTCCACAGTCCTGCCCATTAGTTTTCTGTTGGCTTATGAATTCACAGTCAAATTTCAGCTAGATAAAATCAGAGCAAAGCGAACATAACTGCTACCAGAAGCAAATGCATGTTTATAAAGTCCATGTCCTTTCCCCTTCGGTGAATTGCGTTTTCCCCTGGGCCATTCGGTCTGACGACTGCTTGAGCTATAAAAGCAGAAAACTATTGTTTTTAGGCAGCTCCCATTTCACCATAGCAATGGGTTAATGCTAATATCTAACTATAGATGTTGACACCTCTGCATGTGGATGTGTATTCATTTTTTTTTTTTTTTAAATGAGACTAATTTGTTACTTAAGTCTAATATTTATTTTTATTTATTTTTTTTTTTTACAGACATATGCCTGCTAAATACAGTAATTCAATTACAAGAACTGTTTATTTTATCTGGCACCCTAAAGGCTTCTTTGATTTTTCCCCTTGGTGAACCATTATAAGTTATTAGAAGGTTCGAAGTACACTGTTAAGGTTTCTTTGTTTCTTTGCTTCATAAACAGGCTCCTACTAAGATTTCTATCAGGGAAACCCTCTGTTGTAGTGTTCAACACAGAGATTTACGATTTAAATGGATTTAAATGGTAAATGGTCTGCACTTTTATAGTGCCTTTTAACCTTCGCGGTTCACAAAGCGCTTTACACTGTGCCTCATTCACCCATTCACGCACACACTCACACAGTATTTCACTCAAATGGTACCACATGCACCTCCTAACACACAATTCTAATTATGATTGTCGCGTAAAGCAGGAAATAGCTTTGATAAACATACCTTACTAGCTAAAAGGCTTAGTCTAGCACCCTAACAGATTCTTTAGTTTGTCCTCCTGGAGAAACCTAATAACAGAGAGATTTGCTTTTACAAAAGATTCGACGTAGAACCATTTAGCCATCTAGAGAACCTTACAGGAGTGCACCGTGTGTCTCTTGGTAGCACATATTAAACAATGACACTAATAATTCTACTGCTTTGGTCTTCTGATTAAGTCTATTGCTGTGTGACGTAGGTGGTGGCTGAGGTTCTCACCTGATACTTGTTCTCATAGTTGCGACAGTGCTCAGTGAAAGGCGTCTCCTCGCCCTCAGCCAATAGGACCTTGGTACAGATGTAGCGGTGTGAAGCGGCTCTACGTCCCAGAGAAGGGACCTGAGGCATGGCACTTAGAGAAAGTGATGACATGGACTGAGAAGTCTGAAACATGGGAAGAAGACAAGCCAGAGACATGGAGAATGGACATTATCTTAATATATACAGTTCATGCTAAAAGTATGTGAACCATTGAATAAGAAAGACTTAGTATGAGATAGAAATCACAGCATGATGGTTTCTTTTGTTACACCAAAAATCCTGCAAAATAATTTCAAGAACACACGTTCTGATGTTACAACGATTAATGCCAGTTACTTCTACAAGAATGTTCTGCATCTTAGCTTCACACTTCTATTAAAACTTTGGAAGTATTACAAGAAGGAATTACGACCAAACGTACTCAAGTGAATACTAAATAAAAAATAAGATAAATAAAGTTAATGTAAAGTAATCTCATGAAAGATTATTTAAGGTATGAACCTCAGTACTTTAGTTCTGATAAAATTCCAGACATTTGGTCATTTTCCACTCAACATTACAAACATTCCTTGACCAAATTTCTTTGCCAATGTTTAACATTTGTGTCTAATGACAATGAATTTAGAAACTTAGGGTCCTGGGTGTTGATCCATATCAATAATATCTGCATTTTTTTCCACCAAAGGTTTCCAGACCTGTGCAAGAACCCTACAATATGAACCTGCAGAAATATTAACCACAAAGCTTGAACTTATATAACAACATTGATAACTTCTTTTAAATTGGACACTATGCCATTATAGAACTATTCACAATGAAAAGAAAAGTTGCCAATTACATCATGATAACAATCAAGACTCATATTAATGGGTATGATTCTAAACCATTAATCATTAAAAAAAAAGAAGAATTTGGATTACCGTAATGATGAAGATCTGCTAATCACTCTTTTCTGCTGGCTAAACACACAAATGTTGTGCTCCTTGAGAGTTTCTAGGTAATATGCCCCACACCCATGTCATGTGTAAGCCTTGGTCACGCTGCCTAACCCATACCCATTTAAGATATAGTCACAGGTGACGGAACAAGCTGGCCTCACATCCCGCCCTCTCTGTACGTCGGCCCTCTGCTCTGAGCTCGATCCTGAAGAGTTCTGTGTAATTCTGTTAAAAATAGTGAGAGAAGCCAGAACGTGCCCTAGGCCCGCTTGTTGCCATGGTCAGGCTGAAAGAGCAGAGAACAGCCGGGGATGATTGATGTGGAAAGTTGCTGACGACACCTGCGTTATCCAATATTCTCAGAGCAAAGGGGGTAAAAGAATTCAGTGTTGTTACCTACAACCCAATCAGTCAACAAGTGCATACGTGCTACATGTACACAATACTTCATGCCGATAGATAGGGTGAAGCAAACACTGCAGGTTTCCAGGAACGAGAATGAGAAATCCCAAGGAGAGGTTACTGTTATTGCACAAACATACCATTATGGCACCTGCCAGAGGCCTTAAAATAGAGCCAGCCCGGTGCTAGACGAGCTTTAGCACTTCACACATTGCCATTCCACAACACTCCTCTTTGGTATGCAAGTATGCTTAGATCCACATGCTGACCATGCCAACCAGGCACAAGCAAGAGATTGCAATGTTCAAACATTACAATAATTATAATCAAAATGCTAGCTCCTATACTTGGCGAATATTTGTTCCGTAATACATCTGGCCAGACCTCAAAGTGCTTCCACCCATGATGACCTATCAAACACTATTTTAGCTTTGAGCTTCTCAGAAAATGGTTATAAAAAGTATATATCAGTGAATGGAAGTCATTACAAAGCATTTAGTCACTCTTGGCCCTTCTGCCACTTTATTCACAATGCATTTCAGTGTGCAGAACCTGCCTCAATCATGCTGACCTTGGCCACCAGGAACCAACACCCAGAGCTGATCTAGGTGCAGTGCTGTAATTTTGCTTTTAAATGATTTGTAACGATCCCAGACTCAGGCTCCCTTCATTATACAAGTGCTATTATTACCCTAATCCCCCTGGCTCCCCTTCAACAAGCTAACATCTAGCATATTATATCACATAAAATTTACATTAAAGATTGACAGAGCATAATGACTTCTGGGATATTGATGCTCCCTTCTTCACATCCTGTATTTTCAACATCCCCTCAGTGAACATTTAGGCATAAGGAATAGTTACAGCTATGGCTTTTACTAGTCAAGTCAGACTTGTTTTCTGTTATCTGCATATAAGCAGACAACATGGACAACTATACTAGAATATATAGAAAATTCAATGAGTTATAGAATTACATTCATTTTAACCCCCCCCCCCCCAAGTACATTTCCAAACCAAGGCCATCATGTAGAAGTTATCCACTTGGTTTCTATGTACTTTTACACAAAACATTTTTTTTAATCAGCACAAGACAAAACAAAATCCAGTGCTAGGACCATGAAAACTCTCTTGAAAGCAAACAGGATGTTAAAAGGTCACCATTGTTTTGTCTACATAGGTGTAAATATTCTGATACTTTTCCACCTAAATCCTAAACCATATCATATTTGATATCCAAGCCTGGGAGTGTCACAAAACAAGTACAAATGGAGGTAGTACCATGTTTCATCTTTAGGGTTCTCTGTAGAATCATTCAGAGGGGTTCCTTTTCAGAAAAGGAACCAAAGATGCCTTAAGGATCCTTTTTACACCATAGTAGAACCTGTTACTGGACCTATTATGCTATTGTAACTTTATTTTATATTTTATTTAAAATTGACACCAAGCATGTAGGAAAGTTTTTAACGATTGATTCTCCTTTTTAAAAATAGGATATTGAACCTTGTCAGTAACAGTATAAGCACAGGTAAAAACAAGCTATAAAACATTTTTCATAAAGGCAATCTTTATTCAGGACAGCAGTTAAATAAAGTTGCTGCAGAGACAAGTCAACCTAGAAAGATACAGGAAAACCAAGTTCCAAGGTCATTACATGCCCTTTGCCACATTAAGGAAATCCAACCTATTTCTGGGTAGAAGAATCATTATATGTACTATTTGAACATATAATTTTCAGTAGAATATGCTCCATGGTTTTCTTGTGAAATACCTTGATCATACTTAAACAAGTAGAAATGGGCCTTTCATTTTTCCATCACCATCTGGGCATAAGACAGATACCAGTAGTTACTATGACTGGAATCATTAATTCTGGGTAGGACTGAATGAACCCTGCCCACAGTGGAGTGGTCTGGTAGATGAAACCTTCTGGAAATTCAGCACTGGCCCAGAGCCTCTCAGGGCAAACCCTGAATCTGGTTGTGAAGGTCTTCTTTCTGGAGATACAGGCTGACTACTATGTGATGACAAAGGCCTGAAAAATTGTTGATCAGGCTTGACGAGGACACCCGACTGATAACTAATCTGGTCCACAACATACCCACTACTCGCAGGGTCAGAAACAGACCTTGGCATAGCAAGTCCAACAGTTCCTTGGGACACGATTAAAGGGGCAGGAGAGGCAGACTGCTCAGCTGGGAGAGGCAGACCTGACAATCAAACAGGTTTTTAGGTTTGTATGGACACGACTGAATAGATACTAAAGGTTGAGAATCAAGCTTTTGAGAGCGCTTACCTTGATCACTGTTCTGGACAGGGTCAGAAACCAAGCCAGAACCATAATGGTGCCAGGTTTGAAAGCCTTCTGAAGCTACAGCCTGGACATCCAACATCTGATTCCTCATTTGGTTTAGCTGCTCAGAATCCTGAACAGATAACTTTTGAGAAACTGGAGTATTGAAACTCTTTGATGGCATTTGCGTATACTTTGTTGGAAAAGATTTGTAGTTGGGTTGCAGTGGCTTAAACATAGAGTAAGAGCTTTGACCTTGCCTCCTTATGAAGTATGGATTTTTGCTAGCAGTGGGCTGGGAATTTGAGGTATAGGCATTATCAGCTGGGCCATACACATTTCCTGACTGTACAAAACCATACCTTGAATCACCTGAAGCCACTGCAGAAAAAGCAGAACCATAACCAACTTTGGGGAAAGAAAGTCCCACTTGATAGACATGTTTCATGTAGTTGCTTTGCAGTTTCTTAGCACTGCTAGAGGGCATGTACATAGAGGCACTTGTACTTACAGATGTGCCATGGACATATTCTGGTCTTGTAAATCTATATACAGAGCCACTCAGTGGTATTGCATTGGAACTAGAGTCATGTACAACATCTTGGAAAAAATCTGCTAGCTGCTGGCTAGTCTGCACAGGCTTGGCTATTTGCTGCATATAGGTAGTTTGAGCTGGCTTGAAGACACCGAAGGGTTTGTAGGTTGTGTCTGCTGAGCTGTAGGCATTTTCCAGTTGTGTAAACCTAGGCTCTGTGGTTCTTGATTGTAGAGTTGATGGATTTTTACTTGCCAGATGAGGTTTGGGGGCAGGTATTGGTTTAAGCCGAGTTTGAGGAGACTGGCGCGTGCTTCCATTTGGCACTTGAGGCTGGGAAGTAGGCCTTTGATTGTTCATTCCTTGGCTATGCTCAAAAGCCTTAGAAGTTTCAGCAGTAGGTTGGCCAACTGTCACCAATGGCTTGCTGGGTGCACCAGGTTCAGAACTACTCTGGGCTTTGTTGATAGTTTCTACAAGTTGGTAGTTACTCTGATTTGGCATAATAAATTTTATCATGGGGCCACTTGAGATCACCATGCCGCTTAGTGAGGGCTTATTTCTTGAATAATATGTAGCAGCCACAGAGTTATCTCCAGGTTGTGTGGCATCATAATTAATCTTATAACCATTTTGGCCATTTGGTACAGACATAGATGTTGTTGTGACAGAACTGCTAATTGGAGGCTTATAGCTTGAAGAAGACACAGTTTTAGAGGAGTTGTAGGCACCATGTGGTTTTAGAAGTCTATACACTGAGCCATACGATACAGTACGAGGAATACTGGGATCATACTCAGCGTTAGAACCACCGACTGGAGGGCTGGAGTTTAAGGATGAGGCAAAAACTGGCGAGCCATAGGCGTCTCCCAATTGCATGAAGCCATTCCTTGATCCCTGTGAGACCAGTCCAGAGGAAGAGGCATCGTAACTAGCAGCCTGGGAAGATGGATCATTATGGTAACCTGTTAATGCCATCTCAAGGCAAGGACCTTGGCCCTTTACACCACTGCAAGAAACTTCCGGTGGCAGGGGTTTACTTATTGCAGGAGTATTTACTGCCTCAGCTAAGTTTCCTGGTTTGCTTCCATATTGAGAGCCATAGCTGTAAACTGCACCACATCAAGGAGTTAATATATAGATTATATTTTGTTAACAGACATTAAAATTCTGTAATGAACTCACTAATTTCAGCACTGATGTTCACAGCAAGAGTCATCAGGAATAACCAAGAGATCCTGCCAAACAAACAAATAACTAAAAACTGTAAAATTTACCTAGATTCCAAAATAAAAGAAACACACATTAGGCTCACCTCAAAGGCATGCTTGAGCCTACAGCAAACTTTAAGCCAAGCCTCAGAACCAAAACCAAAAACCATCAACTTCTACAAACTTTGTGTAATAGGAGTATTATACAGAGAGCAACAACAGCTCATTTGTGATTGCCTGGAACTCAGATTCACAACACCTGCTAATTATGGGAGTCATTAATTAGCAGTCAGGTCTCACCTCTTTCCACACAGAATGGATTTTAGTAGTCAAGTAATTAGAAGTGGATCCTATAATTTGCTCAGAAGCCTGGGTGGGGGTATTTTTTCAACTAGAAAAGTACCTTTAATTAGCCAAAATACTGGCATTGTTTCTTTTTTCCTGATATAATGTCTTTGCCTCATGCCCAGTGTTCTCATGATAGATTCATCCACAGTGACCCTGACCAAGATAAATCAGCTGCTGAAGATGAATGAATGGATATAGTGTTATTTGAAGAATTTCATAAGCATTTTGTTACACAGCTAGCTTGCTAGCTAGCCTACTCTCCATAGACAGAGAAAACTGTCACTACTGAGCTTGCTACCAAACTCAAACATGCCTTCATATAGTAGACATATTTCATGTGAATAGAGTTTATTAAATTTGATAGGCAAGTTGCACAGTTGTGATGGTTTTGCGAACAAAATGCTACATTACAAAACTAGCTAGCTGCCTAGCTAGCTAAATTAGATTAGTGTAGAGTTATATTTGCTAATCAGAGTCTCAAATGAACAGAGTTAAGTGAAACAACTACTAATTGTCTTCAAAAGCAATAAGAAGATGCTAGTGTTATTTTTGAATGTGTCTTTGCCAGAAAAGAATCGTGATATTCTGATACCTTACGGATATTAAAAAACGTGGAATATCCGTGGAAAACTGAAACGTTCTGACCATCCGATTGTAGTTATGGTTAACTGAGCCCTTTGGACAGAAATAGAATACTGAAAACACCCTTTAATCACACTGTTATGATATCAATGTTGAGAACTTCATATAATAACATTAAATGGATGATGCACCTCCAAATTGTTGGCACTCGTGAAAAAATGTTTACTTTAAGGGGCTGAACTACCTGGAATGTATTGCGAAAAGGTAGGCTGTGTATGTGCAGTATATCGTTTTCTCAATCAGTATTTGTGCCTCTGTGTACCCTATATGCACACATTGATTCAGAGATATTCAGACAAAAATAGTCTTTTAAATAGCCTCTAGAGGACAGCCATTGTGAGTTTCCAGGTAGTGCAGTGAGTGCGATGGAGGACACAGCCTTGAAAAATCTCATTTAAAGAAGTCACTGAAATGTAACCCAGTCCAGTGGCAAACCTGTGGAACCATAACCACTGTATTATAACGTCCAGCTCTCCAGATAGCATGGTAGATGAACTATAACAAAAGCATGTCAAAACATGTATGGAGTAACAGTGAACTTTAAGACATAATACACTTCACTGAAGCAGGCTGACGTTTTCCCAGAACTACATAACTGAATGCTCGATTCTGACTGTTCAGAGGGTGTTGATTAATTTACTATGACAGCAGCTTGGACAGTAATTCCAAAAGTAAGTTTATATTAATTATTTTTAATTTTTATTTTTCGATAGTAAAAGCTAACTCACAAGTACTTGTATTGCAGATACTACACACAAATGGATTGAATCGTTTATGGTGATGTTTTCTGTGAGGAAAAGTTTATTTAGCATTTATGGAAAGAGTCAGGGGGCATGATGGCTTAGTGCTTAGCAGGTTTGCCTCGCACTTCTGGGGTTGGGGGGTTTGAATCCCGCCTCTGCCCTGTGTGAGCGGAGTTTGCATGTTCTCCCCATGCTTCGGGGGTTTCCTCTGGGTACTCTGGTTTCCTCCTCCAGTCCAAAGACATGCGTTGTAGGCTGAATGGCATTTCCAAATTGTCCGTGGTGTGTGAATGTGTGTGTGATTGTACTCTACGATGGGTTGGCACCCCACCCAGGGCGTCCCCTGCCCTGTGCCCCGACTTCCCTGGATAGGTTCCGGGCTTGCCCGTGACCATGTGTACCAAAAGTGGTATGGAAAATGGATGGATGGATGGAAGGAGTGTCCAGGGTCAGCACTTTGTTACAGTCAGAGGTAAGGTTTATAAATATTATATATGTCTTTGTACTGAAGAACACAAAAGACAGTTTTGGTTGAGAATTCTGTTCTTCTCTGTAATTGTAAATTATTTAGAAATTAAATGTGCAAATATATAATATCACATATTCGAAATGTGATTAATATACAATTAGTACAATTTTAAGCTTCCTTTAAACTATTTCTTTGTATATAGTCGTCTGTAAATCAAAACATAATGTCCTCTCAAACATTGTACACGAACACCATGTCTTGATACTTCGGCCATCTGTGCACTCTTTCTGCCCCCTGCTGGCAAGAAGTCTGACCTGCATGCTGTTGAATAGGATGTGTAGAGGGTAAATGTGTGCAAATGAGTGCACTTCTCTGAGCTTGGCCTTGCGCAGGAGAACAGCCTTCCATGCCGACGTCTGAAGCTTCTTTGCTGTTTGTACAGGTGAAGCAGAGGGCAAGTGCTGCATATGCCCACTTCATTTCAACAGCAAGTCATATATTACATTCATTTCAAAGAATGGGTTTGATGGCACTCATAAGGAGGACAGTTCAGATTGATGGACCACTTCATTTAGCATTCTTTTTCATTTTTTTCTTTTTCCTGGTGGGGGTCCTGGTGGCAGCAGGCTGAGAAGGTCAGTCCAGACTTCTGTATCCACAGCCACAGATCACCGCGCCTCCTGGGGGATCACCAGACATTCCAAGGTGAGCTGTAAGATGTCATTTCTTTTGCAGATCCTGGGTCTGATGCATCTCTAGCAGAAGCTAATGAATGCCCGAACCACATCAAGTGGCTCCACACGATTTGAAGGACCGCTGAATTTTACAAAACTGTTGATACCCAGAGACTACCCCCATTCGAATATGCTTATAAATATTTTGTAGGAACATGATGTCCCACTGTTTGTTTTTATAACTGCCTTCAACCTTTTTCATATCCTTTGAACAGCATTTCAACCTTATTTCCTGTTCATTTGACATTTATATTTTGGATTGTCGTTTCATTTATCATTTTGCTCCAATGTTTTTTTCGGGCAGTCATGGTTTATAGCTGCCATAACATAAGTGATAACAGGAACTAACTTGTTTTGCGGATGTTCCAAAACATTAAAAATAGCTATAAAAGGATAAAAAGTATGTCGTTCCTCAATATAAAATAATTATATATAAACCGTTGGTAAATTGTGGTAGTATAAAAGGAATAAAACAAAATTTTTTAATGTATGTGCATGCCAAGATATAAACCTCAAACCATCAGCCAAAATGATTTATGTTGGTTATGGTTGGATCCAGTAGAGGGTGATGTAACACAGTGAGAGTCATTGTGTCATTGTGTAGTTCCACAAAGTGAATATACCCACAAGTAGAAGAAATATTTTGTTCATTTAGTCTGAGATCACTAAGAAAATTTGGTCTGATTTAAGAAATTACATGTATACATGTGTGGAGGTTAATTGCTCTTTCACTCTCAAAGGTACACATACAGATATCATTAAGCGCTTAGAACATGTTAATTTTTCAATTTCAATGCTACATTTTTTATACATGTTTTAAAAATCTAAACCAACTGTATTCTTGACCGAGTTTAAATCATGTGTGTGTGTGTGTTTGTGAAAAATAGGTAAGATTTGTCTAATGGTTAAATGGGTGGAGCTGAATAAGATTTGAATGATTTTTTTACTCATTGGGCCCACCCCCCCATTTACACCCATATACATGAAGCTCCACCCCCAAAACTTATGGTGGTTCAACTAGAGTTAGCATGCTAACTAAAACTAACTGTCATGACATCACTTTTAAGTGCATTTGGACATTCAGCTGCTTGAAAGTCGAGGTACAACTCTGTAAACGTGCAAACTTCTCCTCGTAATGATTTATGAGGATGTGAAGGGGCGTTGGGGGGCGTGTCTATAAAATGACTGACAAGAGGCCAATCCAAAGACATACAGACATTCAAGATTGGGAGGCAGGTTTCCAAACAGGGTTTTTTTTGTTTGTTTGTTTGTTTCAGCTATGTAATACACTTGTTCTGAGACTATTTTTTAAAATCATTTCTACATATGTTTCCACGTTATTCGTACTAGTAAGAAATGAAAAATAATGACTTTTGCACCTTTAAATATTATATTACCTAAGGTTCTTATACTGACATGAGGATTTTGGAAATGTGTATATACTCTGTGTATTTCTGTGTTATATGCAGAAATACAGTATTCTAACATATCACTACAATATATTAGCTGACAGTGAGAGTAATATGATATCTAATGTTACAGTGCCAGTGGAAGTTACTTACATCTTTCATATCTTGTTCCTCTGTAATAATTCCCATCAGTTTAGTTCAAATGCTGAGAGTAATTCCGTGAGTATCAGGTGTGGTTTAACAACAGAATGTGAAGCGCAACCTAAAAAGTCCAGTGTTTGATGCGATTTGTATAATTTGACTGTAACTAGTCGTTTAAAAATGTCATCTTAGAGTTGAAACCATTACTCTACAGTCAGGAATAGGAATCAAAATTGGATCTCTGAATTAGACCTACTAGACTTGTTGGCAGTGAGACCAGTCTTGCTTAGTGAACACACAAATGGGACCGATCTAGCTTGGCATCTTTCCACTGAGGCTGGTTTTGATTGAGAGCTTCTGCAATATTTTCCATTCCTTCAGCTTCTTAAATCCAGAGTAAAGTATTCCTTTCTAACTGAATCAGGATTTGTGTGCGTACCATACATCTACAGAAAATACTCTGTTATGCTTTTTTTTTTTTGGTCTGTGTCCATAAAATATTTATATTTATTTATTTATTTTTTGATAATGAACGTTTACATACTAAATTTGGGTCCAGTTTTTAATCATTTACAGTTCATTTATCAAAACTTTACACTTTATTATCCAGGCATGCATTTGAAGTACTGTATGTCAGCAAACTATTCAAGTAAGAGTAAATGTTTTCATCCCTCTTGCTTTCTGGGTGAAAAAAAAAAAAAAAAAAGACTACAGCTTATCTAAAAAAAAAAAAAAAAGTTCATTTAATACTCATATCCCGAATCTACAGTACATATTGAATCTAACCCTAATGTGCAGTTATCTTTATTAGCAAGGTCATCCGTGTTGACGTGCTCTAGTTAATGTGCCTCATTAGGCTGTGTATTCACGTAAAACAAGCCACAGGGGACCAGAAATAGTCCTTAGAGGAATTTTAAAAATGTAGGAATAAAAGTCTACATTTATATTATATAATTAAAAAAAAAAATCAGTTTGTTTCATTATTCATCTTGACATGGGCATTTTGACCATTTTTGTTACTTATAATAATGAAGGAAGGTCTGTGAAAATAAACTTGCAATACATGTCATCACAGTACACGAGGGTGTCCAAACGTTTTGAGCAACCAGCTCTATACTGTACATGCAAAGAGACAGCATTGTGTTTCCCTCCATACACATGGAGTTCTGTTTCGTGGTAATTAGAGCCCAGGGGAGTCCATCTGTCCATCCGCCTGAAGCATGTCTATCTGCAAAAAACGCCAATCAGGAGTACAATTCAGAAAACGAGCGGCTTTACATTAGGACATTGGAAGATCAGTTCTACTGTATGCTTTGAGAGATTTGTTGTAAGGTGAAAAATGCAATCACGATTTATTTTTTTCCCTCCATAGAGGTTTTCGGAGGTGTTTTGCAAGCAAAATCGCATTGCTTGAGAAAATTATAGAGCATTCTCATATGTCTAAGCTCAAAATATCATGTATCGAATGTTATCCATCCACCCATCCATTTTCTGTACCGCTTATCCTACACAGGGTTGCGGGGAGCCTGGAGCTGGAGGACACCCGAGACGAGGTACCAACCCACCACAGAGCACAATCACACACACATTCAAACACTACAGACAATTTGGAAATGGCAAGCAGCCTACAATGCATGTCTTTGGACTGGGGAAGGAAACCGGAGTACCCGGAGGAAACCCCTGAAGCACGGCGAGAACATGCAAACTCCACTCGCACAGGGAATCGGACCCCCAACCCTGAAGGTGCGAGACAAACGTGTTAACCACTAAGCCACGGTGCCCCCCATTGAATGTTATTGATTTTATAATATTACATTTTGATTTTGTTTACTATTCAGCGGGGCATGATGGCTTAGTGGTTAGCACTGTTGCTTCGTATCTTCGGGGGTGGGGGTTCAAATCCTGCCTGCTCCTTGTGTGTATGGTGTTTGCATGTTCTCCCTGTGCTTCGAGGCTTTCCTCATGGTTCTCTGGTTTCCTCCCCCAGTCCAAAGACATGCGTTGTAGGCTGATTGGCATTTCCAAATTGCCCGTAGTGTGTGAGATGGGTTGGCACCCTGCCCTGCCTTGTGCTCTGAGTCCCCTGGGATAGGCTCCAGACTCCCCCATGACCCTGTGTAGGATAAACGGTATGGAAAATGGATGGTTACTATTCAGTTGGTTTCAGAGTGACACTTTCTCTTGGCAAGACATAAATGAAGTGAATTTCTTCAATGCTCATGTTGACTTGTTAAATGTCCTATCTGCCTAGCAGAAATAAAGTAGCTGTCATTAAAAGATGGAGGAGCTTGCTACAAATAACCCAATGCGATCTAATTGACTTTCACTGAGCTAATAAAGATTCTCTGTGATGTTGTGTCGAATATGTTTGTTACACAGTATTTTGTTTGCTTTTTATCCCACAGCGTTGCTGAATTCTTCATTAATTTTCTAGAACAACAGCCCTGACTGTAATTCAGATCACAGGTTTGTACTGATGCACCCATTTTAATATGTTGTTTCTATAGTAACAGCTTACACAGGGTCTTGTAAGGCAGATGGATGCGCCACATAAACTGAGTAAAAAAAAAAACGTTGAAAATTTCTCTGAAGAGACATTTATTTGACATTTCTCCAGTGTCAGTGGTTTGAACAGTAAAGCTGTAACTTGAAGCCTTCATGGCGGATGGTTTTCAGTTTTCTCGCTTACATGACAAGCTGTGTTTTTTTTTTTTTCTCTCTCTTATTAACTTAAAGAGAGAGAGAGAGAGAGAGAGAAAAGAGAGGCTGGTTATCATTTATATAATGGGAACTTACACAGGAAATTGAATGACTGATGATCTACATAATGTAAGTGAATCATGGGATAGTCTTCAAAACAGAAAAGCTTACAAGAGGTACTAAATATTCCTGTTCCACTACATTAAGATTCAGAATCAGAACATAAAAAAAACATACTGCCCAGCAAACAACAGCAACAGACAACGCAACAAACGAATCAGACAGTGCAGTAACCACAAATTATGCAAGACAAGACTTGGACATGATATCAGACAATAGACATTGCAATAGCACTACGATTACACAAAGACAGGGCATGAGACAAAAGACATTGTGAATGTGTGTAACATATTGTGTGTGCAAAATGTTTGAGGTAGTTGGGTGGGAGCTGTTATGTTCTGGGGTGGTTGAGTAACAGGATAGATTCTGAAAAGAAACTGTTCCAGTGACGTATGGTTCAGGAGGTGATGGACCTGTAGCGCCTCTGTGATTGCGGCTGTGACAGTGAGGTGGTTGCTTGGTCGTTTGGGGTCAGCAGAAATTTTCACTGCCCTCCTTTCAGCCCTTGATTTTGGTGAGTTTAATTTTATAATTAAATGCGATAAATCCATCCATCCATCCATCCATCCATCCAGTTTCTGTACCGCTTATCCTACACAGGGTTACGGGGAGGGCACAGGGCAGGACACAAACTCACACACAATCGGCCTACGACACATGTCTTTGGACTGGGGGAGGAAACCCCTGAAGCACCGGGAGAACATGCCAGCTCTGCGCCCACAGGGTGGCGGCAGTAATCGAACCCCCAACCCCGGAGGTGTGAGGCAGACGTCCTAACCGCTAAGCGACAGTGGCCCCCAAATGAAATGCAGTAAACAGTTAAAATGTGCGGAGTTGTTCATTAATAAGTAAAACTTTTAATCACTGGCAAACTGTTGAGGTATAAGAGGAATAAAGCACTAATGAACTTCAGAGGAACTCTGCTTCATGAAACCACCCCATCCTTGATTATTTTCTGTTTACAGTACAGCTCTGAATAATTTATATACATCTTTTGTACTTTAGGGCAACCTATATTGGAATATAAATCAAAAAAAAAATAAATATATATATATATATATATATAATTTGTCTTTCTGACCATTTCTATAAGCAAAAATGACGACGACAAACGAACACGAATACTCGAATTACAGACCAAGTGCTCTCGAGCACTCGATTATATTCCCTGGAGCTCATCGATTACATCTGTGATCGATTCACTGACAGGCTCTCAAAGCGCATGCGCGCCCTTCCTCCTCCCTTTCTGTCTAAAGTCTCCGCCATGGCTCCGCTTGTAAGTACCGATCCGTGTTGAAAACGACCGAATATCTCGCGTCTCGTTCTTTTCTGGGGACTGAAAATGTTACAGAATTTATTCGAAACTCTCGCCTTATATCCTGCGTGATTAAATTCCGGTTACACACAAAAACCGCGGATTTATGAGCGTTTGTTTATAGTGGGGCTGAAACGAGGCCTAGGAAACCACGTTGTAGGTTGGAATGGGAGGCTGAATCCAAAAATACATTATTGTTTTCAGTCTAATTGCACTAAATTAGGTGTTGAATGACTGGTTTTACATTTCAAATGTTGCTCTGTTATGTTTAGTAGTTATTTGAATGGGATTGAGACGAGCTAAAGCCAGGCTAACGTCCATACTGTATAAATGACATGCTGTGTAGTCGTGATAAAGGGGTACAGCTGTGAATGTATGATGTGAGCAAAAGTGTATGTTTATGTCCTTATACTTTCCCTGATAAACGTGATGTATAACGAATTTATAAATTCTAAGATGTGTCAAGCATGTAAACCGCTTTTCCCATACTTAAATTCATTTGGCTTATAAGAAAGACCTCGTATAACATGAGACGGGTTAGATAGTTTCTTCCCAGTGCATTTCCGAGACCGATCCTGCACATCAGCAGCTATTCAGGACTGCTCCTTCAGCTCCCCTGCTGTTTCTGGTATGATCGTATAAAGACGTGGTCTGTTTAGTCATCCGTCACCCGGTCTGCTTGTATTTACAGAAGAAGCCTGTAGTGAAGGGTGGCAAGAAGAAGAAGCAGGTCCTGAAGTTCACGCTGGACTGCACCCACCCTGTCGAGGATGGCATCATGGACGCCGCCAACTTTGTACGTATACAGGAAGATACGTCATGCGACGTAAACGGCTTTTATGTTAGAGCCCCATTCGGGTATGCACTCTGGAATTTGGGGGCGGGGGGGGGGGATTTTTCTTAAAGGTCTATCAGGACTAGTGCAGTTTCTGGGATGTTACAGGGAGACTCGGGACAAGTGAAGAGCACAGTAGTTTACAGGATATGACCTAAAAAGTGTTCGACTTCATGAACATGGTGCTTCAAGGGTTTACATTGCACCTGGTGCTGCTGTTTAGGCAAAAAAAATAAAAAAATTTTAGGTTATACTTGTATACAAGTACAGGTGAAGAAAACGGAAAGATATCAGATTAACCTGCACTGAATAACCTGAAAATGGTAAATAGTTTGCATTTATATGGTGTTTTTTAAAATTTATTCAAAATTTTTAAAACTTTAGCAGTTCTACAAAGCGCGTTACACTGTTTATCATTCTCACACACACACACACACACACTAGCCTGCCAGCGGGAGCAACTTGGGGTGCAGGGTCTTGCCCAAAGACACTTTGGCGTGTGGGCCGGGGATCGAACCGCCAACCCGCTCTACCACCTGAGCCACAGCTGCAGAAAATACAGCTGTGCGGTGGGTAGTATTGCTGCCTCATTACTCCAGGGTCTCTGGTTCGATCCTGAGCTCGGGTTACTATTTCGCATGTACTCTGCTGGGCTATGCGGGTGTACTCCAGGTTCTCCAGTTTCCTCCCATGCCAATAGATGGATTGTTGACACCCTGACATAACCAGGGGGTTCTGTCCAGGGTGTGTTCCCTGCCTTGCACTCGGCATTCCTGGGATAGACCCCAGATCCACTGCATCCCTGACGAAGATAAAGCTCTGACTGAAGATTATTAATGTAATATAAAAAAAAAAAAGCTGATAACTCATTGTTGGTGTGCATGTAAATGTACTCTTTTATAGGCAAGCTGATCGATTTTTTTTTTTTTTCGTTCCCCCCTTTCTTTTTTTTTTCTCACCCTCCACGTAGGAGCAGTTCCTGCAGGAGCGCATCAAGGTCAACGGTAAAGCTGGGAACTTGGGCGGTGGCGTGGTGTCCATCGAAAGAAGCAAGAGCAAGATCACAGTGACCTCAGACATCCCCTTCTCCAAGAGGTTAGTTTGGGAGCTACGACTGAGAACTTCTTGCACTCCTTATAGTGCTTTTATTTGTCTTATTTATGTTTTTGTTTTTATTTTTATTTTTTATAAATAAGTTGTCTATAGGAGCACAGAACCCAGAAATATGCTTTGACAAGGGAAACGAGTTCAGTGCCGTGCAACTAAATAAAATTTCCAAAAACGGTCTAGTTTTCATTGTCTGAAGACATCAACCATCCACCTTTATTTCTTCTCAAGCAGGAAAGAAAGACAGCAGTGATGTGCACGTGTATAAGTAGGGCTACAACAGCAGATGATGACATCAGGGTCCACTTCTGTCAACCAAGAACAGAAATCTGAGGTTACAGCAGGCGTAGCCTCGTCCAAACAGCCGGATAGAATACATTAAAAAAAATAATAAACATCACTTGGTCTTTTTTTTTTTTTTTTTTTTACAATTTTCAGTTTCAGTAGTCTCGGATTCCTGTTTTTGGCTGGCAGGCGTGAAACCCGATCTGGTCTCAGTGGTCTTCTGCTGTTGTAGCCCATCCACTGTAAGATTTGACACGTCGCGCATTCTGAGATGCTTTTCTGCACACTACGGGTGTAAAGAGTGGTTATTTGAGTTACCGTAAGCCTTCCCATCATCTCGCACCAGTTTGGCTGTTCTCCAAACAGTCTCGTCAACAGGAAGTCTGCGGTCGAGGTTCAGGGGTTTATTTGCATGTTGAGCGTGATGCAGAAATTTTGATTTTGCTAAACCGAGACGGCCCTCGAATAGAAGTGTGAATGCATGCGATTAAAATCGGGTGAGGATGAAATACAGATGTATGTTCATGGTTAAAGCAGGTTTGAGGCTGCTGTGAAGTTTTAAGGCATAAGGCAACGCTGTGTTTAGGTTTCCACGTGTTGCGTTATATGTATTGGCGCGCTTTAGCTGTAGCGTTTACGATTTTTGTCCGTTACTACAAACGATATGAGATGCCAAAAACGACTTTTCAGCTAAACAAGGCAGAAATGCGAATTCACTGAAGGGGAAAGGACGAGGGATGTGAAAGACGTGTGCTTGCTTCTGATAGCCTTTACTTTTATTTATTTATTTATTTATTTATTTGGGTCGTCAACTTTATCTAGGTGAGGATGAGTGCATTAGCTTTGTGACTTCATGAGCTTCGGTTATGTGAGGCTAGTGGGAGGGACTGTGGTGGCTTGTCGTTTCAAAGAAAAGTGTACTCTTGCCTTGCTGTTTTCTTACTGTTGCTTGGTGCACATCTGGGGAAAAAAATGTGGACGAGACGGCTAACTAGAATTTTAGCGGTGAAATTCTTTTCCTCTGCCTGCTAGGATTTTCTTGTTAGCAGTGTTGGTAACTCCTGACGCATTCAGCACTCTATATTTGCAGCTTTCTTTTTTCTTTTTTAAATAAAGTGCGTATAATATTGTGGTATCAAGTCCAGTGGTAATTGAGACTGCCGCGTCCATGTTGGATATTTATGTGAATTCGTTACATTCCTGAGCCGGTTTGTCTCTTCTCTTGTTCCAAAGGTACCTGAAATATCTCACCAAAAAGTACCTGAAGAAGAACAACCTGCGAGACTGGCTGCGCGTCGTAGCAAACACCAAGGAGAGCTACGAACTGCGCTACTTCCAGATCAACCAGGACGAGGAGGAGGAAGAGGACGAGGATTAAACCCGTGCTGTTCTTTTGTCAAATTAATAAATTTTCAAAAGAATCAGACAGTGTGTTGTTTTTGTGCACTGACTGGTTGAACATGTAATGTGTTTTTATATAAAGTACACTATAAACACACACTATATGGCCAAAGGTACGCGGACACCTGAGCATCACGGAAGTGCTTTGTGAGCATCCTATTACAGGTTTAGTCTCCTTTTGCTGTTATAATAAGCTCCACTTTTCTGGGAAGGCTTCCCACTATATTTTAGGCGGTGGGGATTTGTGTTCATTCAGCCACAAGAGCATTATTGAGGTCAGACGCTAACGTTGGGTGAAGAGGCCTGGGGTGCAGTCGGCGTCCCGGTTCATCCCAAAGGTGTTCAGTGTGGTTGAGGTCAGGGTTCTGTGCAGGACACTCGAGTTCTTCCCATGCCAACGTTGGCAAACCATGTCTTCATGGAGCTCACTTTGTGCACGGGGGCGTCGTCATGCTGGAACAGGTTTGGGCCTCTTAGTTTGAGGGAAGGGAAATTGTAATGTAACGGCGCACAGAGACATTCTAGATAATTGTGTGCGTCCAGCTTTGTGCCAACAGCTTGGAGAAGAAACACATGGGTGTGATGGTCAGGTGTCCACAAATGTTTGGACATGCAGTGTATTTAAGAATAAATTGTGTTAATTAAAGCTACTTGTGTAAGTATAACTTACTACAGTATTTTTAATATACATGTAAGAAGAAAAAAACATGTCCTTATTAATAATATAGAACATTTTTATAGACTATTATTATTAGTAGTAGTAGTATATAACCCACTATAGCTGCCTTTTGTAATTATAATATGCTTTATTATACATTAATAACTATATCCTAGCACTTTTCTTTTTTATATCAGAACCTGCTTTATTTCAAACATATAAGATAACAAGAAAAACCTAAAACTGAATATAAAAATCCACACAAAAAAAAGTGGATAAACATTAAGAGTTAGATTGTTGCTCATTTGTACAGAGTGCTCGTGCGTTTCTTCCCTTCTTTTGTCTCGAGCGCCTTCCAGCTGCGGTAACCTTGACAACCGCTCGTGACTTGCAGCCGGCCGTGTAGAACGAGCAGCAGCAGCAACAGCCATGCGCGCGCGCGCGGACCAGCGCAATGAATCTTCGCCTATTAAACTGTTTATTTTAATCCCAGATTCCCGGTACCGGGGCCATGTTGGCATCCACAGGGCTAAGCTAAGCTAAGCTAAAATAAAAGCGAAACGCAGAAGCAGGATGCCCTGCACTGAAATAAAAACATTAAAAACAAACACAATCTTCCTCGCGCATCCTATTAACAGACACCTGTAAACGCACGAGCTCCGGACGAAAGAAAAGGAATCATGTCATCCAGACAAAAAAAAAGGAGCGCGTTATCCATCCTGGAGGCCTAACGTTAACTGTCGCAAAGACAGGCTGGCTGCTGCTCGCTTTCCGTTTCCCCGGGCTGGCTCGAGACAACTTTCCCCGCGTGAATATCCCGACGTAACCTCCCGCGTTTTCTCCGCGCGCGGACACACTCGACCGGGGAGAGGGGGGAAAAAAAAAAAAAGGGACAATGCGCGTGAGAGATGAGGGGGCACGCGGCGCTGTTTACACACACACACACACACATACTCACACGTATACGTACACAGATACCACTCACGCGCTTCCGCTCACTACTAGTAACACCTGGTTACCAGGGCAGCACTACTAACTAGTTGCCTGCGCAATTATGGGATGGATTGCCATGGCAACAGACCAGACGTCACGAGCTGGAGCTGGGCATGTGTGTTCCATTTTTGTCTCTTATTTTCAGACCCGAGGATTTTTGGATAGAGGAGGAAGAGGGAAAGAAAAGACCGGAGCGACTCCAGACCTCCAGAGCTTTTTTTTGTGCTTTTTAGTTTAAAAAAAAAAAAAAAAAAAAAAAATCCTCACCATCAGCTGTTCCCCTTTAAAAAAATTCTTCATCTTGTCATAAAAAAAGGCGTTGCTTAATGGGGAGTTTGCACGACTTTTTTTTTTTTTTTTTTTTTTAAACCCCCCCTGGACGCACGGATGTAATTTTTGTGCGTGAGGGCGCGCGCGTGTGTGTGTGTGTGTGTGTGTGTGTGTTATGCGGTGAAGATGCCCGGATCGCTGAGCAACGAGGAAGAGGGCCAAGACGATTTGGATTTTGAAGACGACGTGCCAGGTGAGGGGAGTGAATGAAGTGGACATGGGAGGAGGAAGGGACGGAGGGAGGGAGTTTGTAGCCTTCAGAGATGTTCCTGGTTCCTGCGGTCAATGCAGGGGTTTAAAAAAAAAACCAAAAAAAAAAAAACAAACAAAAAAACAAAACTCTACCCCTTGTTCAAAAAAAAAAAAAAAAAAAGGGGGCAGGACACAGCGACAGAGATGTCATAACCACGTTATCATAACGCGTCATGATCTCCTGTACTGTCCCTCACGGAAAGCCTTCAGTCTCGCGGACCATCCTTAGATACTGCATGCCTTTGTGCTTCTCATTTATATTTTGCATATAAATAGCTTCTCTTTTAGTGCCTTACAAGAAGAGGTCAGAATGTCTAAGATGCATCATCCTTTTTCCTCCATCAAGCTTTGCATGTCATTAAAAAACAACAACAACAACAACAACGTATTTATATGTTCTTAAGCAAATTATAAAATAATGCATCATGGGACAGAGCTGAAGGCCAGCTCGCTGCTTTTGTCTTGGGTAAAAGAATCTGGCCAGGATTCCTCCAAAGAGCCACGTGTGACAGGAAAACATCACCTACATACTACTTTTCACCATTTGGATTCGATCGGACAATTAAAATGTCCTTCGTTTCGGTCATTTGTCCAAGTTACATTTTGGGGATCGTACGTATATCTGGGCGACGCTATCTTGGCAAGTTCTTTGGATGGTTACCAGACTTAGCTTTGTAAGGAGGTTCTCCTTTTCTGAAAGGGAAACCACGTAGAACCCTTAAGGCTAACCCAGTTCAACGAACTAAAAATCCGGTCTGATTTCATCCGTCTATTAAGATTATTTCTTGTCGCACGGATCCCGGTAAAATCTTCTCCAAATTCTATAACGGACCACCCAATAAAAGACGTCCTCCATTTTATGTTTTCTCTAACGATAAAGATCCTCTAACGATAGACCTGTGATGATAGAAAATGACTACGCCTTCAAGCAGCGTGTCCAGGCTTTCCAGTTCGGTCCGTACAGGATTTCGCTGAGTTTTTTGTGATTGTTGCAGCCAGAATTGTTTTTTTTTTTTTTGTTTTTTTTTTCAAAATTTGCGATGGAATTTGCAGAGTTTTTGTGCTTTTTTTGCGGAAAACTACTTGAATTGGCGAAATTACAGCTGCACGAAATTGTTTTGCACGGTCTTTCGCAGTGATGTTTCTTGGTAAATGGGACCTTTTAACTGTACTCATGTTCGACGCACGTGAATCGGAAGGGGCTTTGGCTTGAATGCACGTTGTGATGATGTCACATGAAGCGTCTTGGCCCAAATCTGCGGAAAATCCGTGGTAATTTTTGAAAAATTGTAAGCTCCTCCCAATATTGCGGAGTTTCCTTGATTTTGCGTTAATTTCTGTGATTGCAAAATCGTGAAATCCTGGAGCGACCGATAGGATAGTAACTCTACTTAGTCGTTGATTACTCCTATAACAGCATGCCTCATTGTGTTTTATTCCTCACTTGATACACACGGTGAAGTGAGATACACCGGAAAACTGTTTAAAGTCCGATACAAACGTAAGTTTAAAGAGCATAGACATGACTGTCGGCGTTGGAGGTGGGAATGTGCGTTGAATATCTAGCATGAACGTATTTAGCATTACTAAGGCACAATTTCATTATTAAAACTTGAATGAATGACTTTATTTTGTCAGTCTTTCTTCGTTTTCTTCACATTTAATACCTGCCCTTCATTCGTGTGAATTTGCGCACACAGTCGCCATCCCTGAGGTGACCATCAGGCTGCGGTAATTCACACTGTAGCTGCAAAATCAAACCATATGTAATAACTTCTTTCTGTATTTTACACCCGTATTCATCCTCCATTCCTGAGTAGACCTTGTTAATAAATATACATGTATATCCATTTTGTAGATGATATTAAGTCTGCATGTGTTTTTACATACTTGAGAATATAATTTGTCTGGGTTACACTTTGCGGATGGTTTATAGTGAATAGGGAGGCTTTTTAATGTGTGTTAATGGAATTGAAATTCATTTCAATCAATTCTTTTATTGACCTTATTAGGATTGTGTAACATAACGATTGAATTGTCTCTACACAGTATTCCACTGCTATGGTATACTTTATTAAAAAAAAAAAAAAAAATCCAGTATCTCAAAAATATTAGAATCAAGAGTTTATAATACAGCAATGTCGACCTGAGAAGACTCTAATCAGCTACTTAACTCAAAACACCTTTTTACTCAAAACACTGTTGCTCAGTGATCCAAAGTCCTCTTTTCAGATGAAAGTAAATTTTGCATTTCATTTGGAAATCAAGGTCCCAGAGTTTGGAGGAAAAGTGGAGAGGCACAGAATCCAAGTTGCTTAAAGTCCAGTGTGAAGTTTCCACAGTCAGTGATGATTTGGGGAGCCATGTCATCTGCTGGTGTCGGTCCACTGTGTTTTCTCAAGTCGAGAGTCAATGCAGCGTCTACCAGGAGATTTTAGAGCACTTCATGCTTCCATCTGCTGACAAGCTTTATGGAGATGCCGATTTCCATTTCCAGCAGGACTTGGCACCTGCCCACAGTGCCAAAACTACTAGTAACTGGTGTGCTGACCATGGTGTTACTGTGCTTGATCGGCCAGCCAACTCGCCTGATCTGAATTTGCCAAGAGGAAGATGAGAGACACCAGACCCAACGATACAGACGAGCTGAAGGCCGCTATCAAAGCAACCTGGGCTTCCATAACACCTCAGCAGTGCCACAGGCTGATTGCCTCCATGCCACGTCACATCGATGCAGTAATTCGTGCAAAAGGAGCCCCGACCGAGTATCGAGTGCATAAATTAACATACTTTTCAGAAGGTCGATATTTCTGTATTATAAATTGTTTATTCTAATATTTTGAGATACTGGATTTTTGATTTCCATGAGCTGTAAGTCATAATCATCAAGATTAAAACAAAAACAGGCTTGAAATATTTCACTTTATGTGTAATGACTGTAGAATATATGGAAGTTCCACTTTTTGAATTAAATTACGGCGGAAAAAATGAACTTTTCCACTATATTCAATTTTTTTGAGATGCACCTGTAGTGATGTGTATTCCAGTCATGTTATAATACCGGACGTAAAAACTTTTACACATATTGCGTTAGGGGTGTAACAATCAAATGATTTGGATTGATGGATCGATTTAAAAGGCTGCAATTTATTTTTAAACTGGTATTAACTGTAAATAATGTCATATGCTAGCAAGGTAATTTGCCTGTACCTCCGATTCTTGAAAAAGTCTCTCTGTACGTAGTAGCAGATTCGGTGGTATCATCAAATATTGTTGCTTTAAGAATCAACCGTGTATCGTGTCATGTGGAAGCCTGAGATTTACCTCGAGTTTGTGTAGGAGCTCCACAATTTTACATCAGAGTATGCTAGTACGAGTTATCACTCCAAAATGTACCAAAAAGCAGTCCATTTCTCCTTAATAAAATGAGAGGTTAGCCAGTCAACCTGTGAATCTGGAATGGTTTGCACAAATGTTTCAATCTCTAGCAATATTTGATCTTCTGACACTACCTGGAAGCCCCGCCCTCTCCCCCCCCAATCTCACATTCTCCCGGGGCTTCTGTAAACTGTCCAGTTTTGCTAATGTTAGACAACTAGGTATTTAAAATCAGTCAGCTATATATATTCACCAGTGTATATATGCATCATATCCTACGAGATGAAGGAGAAGCAGCGTGTGCTCTTTGCCATTGCGGCCATCTCTCTGCGGCTAAAGCGCAAGCGCGGGACTGTCTGGGTCCACGAAACAATTCAGACTCGCAGGCAGCATGGCGGATCACTGATCACGTGCGCTCTACTCTCTTCACTCCCATTGGTAGTCGCTGCACCAAGTCGCTCCAAATTTGCATAAAGTTAAACTGTTCTCAACTTTGTCATCTCTCTGGACACGCCCACATCTTGTCACCAGCGGTCGCTGTCGCTCATGTCGCCAGAAGTCACCAGCTCACATTGAAAATGAATGATCCCACTTTGTCGCTGCGAGTCGCTGTCTGTGTGAACGTACCTTAACACGGTATAAAATAAGGTGATGGCAGCAGCAACGGTGAAAATGTCGTCTATGTGGACATGAGACAGCCGATTTGTAAAATGATTATATAACGATAATGCACTGTTATTTATTTTTTTTATTGTGCATTACTGCAGAATCACCTAAAAATCCATCATCCAGAGTTTTTACGATTGCAGCTGCAAGCAGAAAGCTCCCAGCTACACAGCTGGTAATAGTTTTACGTCCTCCTGTACTCTGTTCTTAAACCTGTAATGGTGGAAATTCAGTTCTGGATGATTCCATGTTTTTTATCACGATTGTTTAAAATGCTGAATCGTAAGAAGGTAATATGTTGGGCCTACGGTGCAAACAACGTGACGCATCTGTGGCTCGATTGCCCGTTTGAGAGCGTTTACGCTATGTAGCATTAATAATGCGATTTACGTTTCCAGTGCGGACGGCCAGGATGCTGATTTTTAAGGGAGATGTCGTTTAAACCCAATATCCTCCTTAAAATTTTATTACGATTCGCTGACTGGACGTAGCCTCATCTGTCTCCACTTCCTCTTAACGTGAAACTGCGGTGGATCTATTTTCTGAAATAAGGCTTCTAATGTTGCTTTTAATACACTCCAAGAATTGAGGGAGCTCCTCTTTAGCTCCTAAACAAGACTCATCAATCTCACAGTCAGATCAGTCTCTCGCTTCCTGCGGGGTGCAGGTGCCACACTGGGAGAGATGTGATGAAGTGGCCTCGAAGCCGGGCCACGGTTACGCTTCTTTATACCACCATGGCGCTCGGCTTGATAAAATCAATGCCGTCATAGTTTTCTCGCCTACAGCTGACTCTGGGGCGCTCCGAAATAATATCGGGTTAGAACTATCCTTAATACGACTCCTTGAGTCATTTGACTTGGAATCATTTTTCCTGTTCTTTCCTCAGAAGAGCAAATTGATCAAATAAATTCATAACCAAAGCTGAATATTTTAGATTTTGCATATAAACTACGCCACTGTTCTGCTGATTGATGCATGTATAATTCAAGAGCGGATTTCCTCTTTATTGATTTCGGAAAATGGCGTTCAGACTTCAGTGAAAGTCAGAAGTGTGCACTAACAGACGCAGCGTTTAGTCCACACGTCTTTGGAAAGGCGAGAACGCAACATTCGCACTTTGGTGCGGACCATTTTAAGATTGATTGGTTAGAACTAAAACAAAACGTCATACCGCAAGTCCACACAGTCGCTTTATGCTCACTGCTTCTGGCTGGTCCTATGATGTTTACATGGATTTGGTTATGGCAACGTAAAAGTCTCTCCTCAAGCCCTCGCCTGATTGGCTGATTGGTCGCTGAACTTTTACTGCAGCATTGCAAGCCAGAGCTCTGAGGTAGTCTTACAAATAAGCTAACCAGCAAACAGCTGGATATACTAATGTGTGTTAAAGAGTAACTAATGAGTGGTGGCTTAGTGATTAGCACATTTGCTTTGCACCTCTGGTGCTTGGGGTTCGAATACCACCACTGCCCAGTGTGCCACGGGGACTCCCCCCTGGCACCCCAGCTTCCCCAATATTGCTCTCTCAGATTAAAAGGAGCTGGGTACAGGTACTTAATTATCTGTTGCTATACTGTATTTTCCAAAGAAATGGAAGGTTAGCATTTCCTATAAGGAATAACACATGACAGACCTTGCTGGAACAGGACAATAATCCATGCTGGGGTGGTGTGACGTGGCCTGTTTCTTCTAAGATAATATCCTTTAACAGCACTTAATGGCTTGAAGTGTGTTATTCCTTTTATATCACAGCTATTTGCCAATGATTATAATTTTTTTATTTATTAATGAACGAATTGTCAGACTTTTGAACTGTTTATAGTTACATTTAATGGTAAGGAACGCTGGTGATACACGTTATCACTTATTTATAACAGCCACAAACAGTCATTCCTTGAAGTTAATAAGACAAAAACAACAACAACAACAACAAAAAACACAGCTTGTCACTGAGTTACTGAGGAACCAGAATGCTCAGACTCCTGAAGACTTTCCTTCGGAAAACTTACTGACTGTTACAAAGAGCTGACACTGGAGACTCCTTCCATAAACATCTCCTCACAGAAACCACCATATCAACAGTGACATGTTTTTCTTTGCTAAATAACAATTTTATTATTTTGATTTTTACTTTGATTATGTGGTGCGTCTGCAATACAAGTCTCCGTGAATAAGCGGTTACTATAGAAACGATAACGGATTAGAACGAGCACACTCATGTAAACTTGTCATTTATTTCATCATCTGTTGTTACCCAGATGATGATGGGTTCCCTTTTGAGTCTGGTTCCTCTCAAGGTTTCTTCCTCATATCATCCCAGGGAGTTTTTCCTCGCCACCGTCGCCTCTGGCTTGCTCATTAGGGATAAATTCATACATTTAAAATCTATATCCTGAATTTATATCAGCTGCGTTGGGACAATGTCCATTGTTAAAAGCGCTATACAAATAAATCTGAATTGAACTGAATTTATGTTACAGCTAGAACGACTGTCAGAGCCGTGCTGTTAAAGAAAATTAAACTTCTGGTTTGAGAATTGGTATTAATATGCAGGAGGTGAGCACCAGCCTCGGCTGAACCGGTCACTCATACAGACCTTCAGTAACTGAAGATTTATTAAGAAGGATAAATATCCGGTCTGCAAAATGTCAGAGAAATGCCATGGATGAGGAATAATATCTGTAAGTAAGCACTATTGCACTATTTTAGAACAAGGTTTCGGGTTATTGTTGGCTTTTAAGTTTAGTTCCTGCTCATAACATTTACTATATACCCGTATGACTGTTTTAGTGCCACTGTTTAAAAAAATGAAAACTGTGGGTTAGTGCGTAGCATGTTTGCCTCACACCTCCAGGGTTGGGGGTTTCGAAAACCCGTCTCCGCCCTGTGTTCGTGGAGTTTGCATGTGCTCCCAGTGCTTCAGGGGTTTCCCCAGGGTACTCTGGTTTCCTCCTCCAGTCCAAAGACATGCATAGTAGTCTGATTGGTCTTTCCAAATTGTGTGAATCTGTGTGCTGTTTTGCCCTGCAATGGGTTGGCACCCCATCCAGGGTGTCCCCCGCATTGTGCCCCGAGTTCCCTGGGATAGGTTCCAGGCTCCTCACGACCTTGTGTAGGATAGGCGGTGTGGAATATGGATGGAAGTCATAATATTTTGAGAATAAAGTCCTAATATCTGATATTATGGGAAAAAGTCGCAAAAATTTATTTATATATATATATATATGAAGTCAATATTACGAGAGAATAAAGAATAAAGAGAATAAAGTCATAATACATATAAAGAAAAAAGTCATAATATCTAATATTATGAGGGAAAAAGTTGTAATATTTCAAGAAAAAAGTCATAATATTTTTTCAAAATAGAGAAAAAATGTTATTATGAGAATAAAGTCATAATATATGGTACTGCAAGAAAAAAGTCACAATGTTTCAAGAAAAAAGTCGTACTATTGGAAAAAAGTCATAATATTACGAGAGAAAAAAAGTCGCAATATTTCGAGAACGAAGTCATAATATGTAGAGAACAAAGTCATGATGCTATGACAGAGTGGTACATATAACACTCGGCTGTTACAGTGAGAGGCAGCTGTTACAGCTGTCACAGCCACAGATTTCTGTGGTTGCTGTGATTTCTCCTTCAACCAAAGAGACAATTTCCTTCAGGTTTGTGTCGTCCTTTCTTCGAAACAAATGTAGTCTTTTCACAGTTCTAACACTAATAATAATCTGACGCTGATGCTCCAGGAGATAAAGTGTTTCTTCATTTGTAAAGTTGCTCTGAAATACACCATTCTGTTATAGTATTGTGACATTAATCTTGTGATATTTTTTCTCTCTCGAAATATTATGACTTTATTCTTGAAATCTTGTATTGTTACTTCTATATTATGAGAAATGGTAGGAAAGTATTGCTGTTTATGGTGACAGGCTCTTAAAGGTTATAACCAACAACATACAGAGAGTATGTTCAGAAATGTTTTGGCAGAAATTTGGTGCTTGTCCATTCCTATGTCTAAAACCTGTTTTGATGTTTCAGGTTGCGATTCTGTCTGTTTTTTTTTTTTTCTTCTGCATAACAGAAATAATAGAATCTTTAAATGTATGATGAAATTGGAAGTTGTGCTTATGTTTGGGCAGATATTACAAATATTGGGGTTTACTGTACGTTTCGATAGCCTTTGACAGGCCATGTGTGATGTTGACACAGATGCTACATGTGAAACCAGGAAACTAATGCCAGAAGCTCACAGGAAGTCGACTCGGATATCGTATGGCTCGATATCAGGTATCATCTGATACTCAGAGCTCTGATATCAGTATTTTATCGTAAATGGAAAAAGTGGGATCAGTGCAACTGTTGCATTCCTTCCATCTCTTATTAGCAGTCAGGAGGATCTGCAAGAACACAGCTTTTTGGGTGTGCGCTTTCGTTAATAACGATTAGTGTTTTCCATTGATGAATTCCATTGTTAAATAGTGAACAGACCATCGAACATGCTCTCTCTTCATTGAGCCTGGACGCTTTAGTGAGTGCACTCTGAATCCAGCATGAATCGCAAAGCGTTTGCGCTAAAAAAACTCTCGAATGCCCTCTCACGGTGCGGTTAAATGGAGGTTAAGTGGATTTTAAGGATAGCATGCAGGAGATACAGAAAGCCCCTTTTTTTCCCTCGGTCCCCTCGGGGTGCAGTGCAGGATTTGAGACGTGCTGCGTATTTCATGGCCTACTGCCTGAGCAGCAACATTAAGGGAGAGAGAGAGAGAGAGAGAGAGAGGTACTCCTTATCCATCATTACCGTCTCTTAACCCTGCTGCTCTATTCATTACTTAGCAATGCAAGTCTCATCGCCACAGGCCATTTCTTTTGATTTTACAGCTGTACAAGTGTGAAATGTAGTTAAAAGAATCTCATCTTTATTTCAATTAATAGCAGAATAAACACAGGCTTAGACTCTTAGAAAAATATGAAACAGGTTCTTGGATTGTTCTTAGCTTTCCTTTCTTATAGGGAAACTCTGTTGTAGGCTGTGGTAGCTCAGGGGTTAAGACAGCAGAAGGTTGTGAGTTCAAATCCAAGCCGCCACTGCTGGGTCCTTGAGCAAGGCCCATAACCCTCAAGTGCTCAGTTGTATAAATGAGATAAATGTAAGTCGCTCTGGATAAGGGCGTCTGCCAAATGCTGTAAATGTAAATGTAAATGTTGTAGGGTTCTACAACATTTCAGAAAAAAACACCCTTAAGCGTTCTAGATTTAACCCCACCACCTACTTGAGGATCTTCCTAGATGTAGATGTGTATGTACAGGTGTTAATGTGAGTGAGGTCATGTGACGTGCGTCGAGACAGGAGGTCAGATATGAAGCTTGCCGGGACAAAGAAAGGCTTTGACATTAACATAGGAGCGCATTGGACAAGGTGATCTGCTCATGCTGTGCTGCATGGGTCACACAGGCAGGCAACAACAAACCAGAGTAATCCATAATCATAGAACCGGGAACGCGAGCGAGGGTCAACACCAGAGAACAAGACTGAGGCACAATCAGACTTCTCACTCAAACAAAGACGCGCGAAGGAATAAATAGATGAAAAGAAGAAGAAGCCTTTACTTGTCGCATATACATTACAGCAAAATTATTTTCATCGCATATCCCAGCTAGTTATGATACAGTACCACTGGAGCAGAGAGGATTAAGGGCCTTGCTCAAGGGCCCAACAGTGGTCGGTTGGCAGTGCTGGGCCTTGAACTCCCGACCTCCTGATCATTAATCCAGAACCTTAACCGAACACAAACAGGGAGACAGACCAATGACAAGACAGGGGAGGAAACAAGACTGACAACAAAATGCATACAGACAATTGAGGTCGACAGATAGTGAATTTTACAGATAGTGATAACTAAGTTGGGCGGTACCTGCCGATAATCAATTAATCAAGCGAAGTTTTTAAAATTGACACCGAATGAAAACATAACACTCAAAGTAAAATGTTGTGAACTTTATTACAAAAATAAACAGTACTGAGTGTACTGTACTTTTAAAATGAAATAAATATATAAATATTAATATATATTAACTATTAATAAATATTAAAGTAAATAAAAGATACACCCAATCTTAACCAAAGAGTAACAATCCAAACAACAAATAAAAATAGAGACATCTAAAATGAATCAAAAAACACTTCAAATAACACAACAAAATTAGTCAGAGATAGTTTTTATTCCACCTCTAGAGGCCGCTCTCCTACTGTATAATGACAGCGGACCCTTCTCAGCCGCTCCCGCAACGGACGCAACTGGGAAAACCCATCAATGTGGATTTTTGCCGATAACCGATAGTTCCAGCAATCGGTTATTGGTGCCGATTAATCAGCAAAACCGATCAGTCACTCAGAGGGGGAATGACATGGCACGTTCATTCATTTCTATTCAGTAAATCCTGTATCCTGGTCAGGGTCGCTGTGGCTTAAATGACTAACCTGCTTATATTTTCTTAAATACATTTAAACAATATCTCACTCAGCATAGCATAATATCAGCATAGGCATAGGCACAAGGCCGTAGGTAATCACAGCCGTGTTGATATTCAGTACAACATCAAGACTGCGAGTGCAATTGCTTTTATACAGCAGCTCTATAAACAAGAAATGAATCTAGTAACTGACATTTCAGACACAACATGGTCAAATATTTTGTTTATTTTTGCTGTCAATTCAGAATTCCATAAGAAGCCACAGCTAGGTAAAACGTTGTGTGTTGCCATGCCAATGCACAGACTGACAGCGTGTACTAATGGTTTCAGAGTAACAAACCATTGCTACAATTTGAAGTTTATGTCGCAAACAGAGACGAGCGATACAGAGACAGCAATAACTGCAACCAAACGCTTCCGATAACTGGAGATCAGTCTTTCACATACTTCTAGGACTAGGACTTACTCCTATGCTTTGGATCATTGTCTTGCTGCATAATTCAGTTGAGCTTGAGATTCAATGTATGGACTGAAGACCAGACATTCTCCTTTAGGATTTTCTGGTAGAGAGCAGAATTCATGTTTCCCTCAATTACTGCAAGCCCAGGCCCTGAAGCAGCAAAGCAGCCCCACACCATCACACTTCCACCACCATGCTTGACCGTAGGTTTGATGTTCTTTTTGTGGAATTCTATGTTTGGTTTACGCCAGATGTAACGGGACCCCTGTCTTCCAAACAGTTCCACTCTCGACTCATCAATCCACAGAACATTCTCCCAAAAGATTTGAGGATCATCAAGGTGTGTTTTGGCAAAATTCAGACGAGCCTTAATGTTCTTCTGGGTTAGCAGTGGGTAAAACCACTGTTAACCTCGCCCCTCTTCTATAGATGCCATTTCCCCCCCAATGTCTTTCTGATAGTGGAGTCATGAACAGTGACCTTTATTGATGCAAGAGAGGCCCGTAGGTCCCTTGATGTTGTCCTTGGCTCTTTTGTGACTTGCTGGATGAGTAGTTGCTGTGCTCTTGGAGGAAATCTTGGCAGGTCGGCCACTTCTGGGAAGGTTCACTACTCTGCCCGTTTTTTCCATTTGGAGATTATGGCTCTCACTGTGGTTCTTTGGAGTCCCAGAGCCTTTGAAATAGCTTTGGATCCCTTAGCAGATTGATGTATTTCAATCACCTTCTTCCTCATCATTTCTGGAATTTCTTTAAACTTTGGCATAGTGTGTTACTGGGTAAGACCTTTTAACCAACTGCTGAAAAAGTTCTATTTAAGTGTTCACAGGGTTTGCAGTAATCAGGCCTGGTTGCGTCTAGTCCAACTGAACCCCATCATGAAGTTACTTTGCAGTTTCATAGATTTGGGGAATTAGTAACTATGGGGCAAATATATTTTCACACAGGCCCAGTTGGTATTGAATAACCATTTTTGCTTCAATATATAACATTATCGTTTACAAACTGTATTTTGTGTTTACTCAGGTTGCCGTTGTTATTGCTTAGATTTTGTTTTAATTTCTGAAACAATTTAGTATGAGATGTACACAAAAACAGAAGCAATCAGCATGAGGGTAAATACTTTTTCACAGCACTGTAAACGAAAAAATAAAAAGTATGATGTGTTGCTCTTTCATAAATGCCAATATACAGTATACTTGTTGCCAAATTTCTGTGGTATAAGAGAAATAGAGCACGCTACTATTCCATAGTGTTTTATTCCTTACTTAAATACTGAATCGTTTCTGCATTGTAGTACCAATCCAATACATACCGGAAATGACTAGAATTAATTCCCACATGCCTCCATATCAAATAGTAATAATAATTTGGTGTCAGGAGAATCTTGAATCATAGAAAGAGCTTCTGCGTGTCTGTCTTTTGGGAGAACATGCACAGAAACAGGGCATGACCACGGTGTGTTTGTGTGTTTATTATATATTACATTCTGTGTGTGCAGATGAGGATGAGGAGACCGAACACGTCCGCGTGCCGCTCTCACCTCTGGAGCGCTTCTTCTCAGACGACGACTCGATCAAGCAGAAGAAGAAGAAACCCAGCAAGCAGAAGGAGGGCAGGATGCCTAAAGTGAAAAAGAAGAAGAAGGAGGTAACATTTTTATGTCCAAGGTTAAGAAATTCAGCTTTCTAGATGATTTATGAATCACTAATGTGAAGGATATTACAGATGGATTTTTCCAAAATGTTGGTAATTGTTGGATTTATATTTTCAGATTTTATACTGAAAATTTTTATTAAAAAAAAACAAACACCTTTTTTATAACTGCTGTAAGAATATCAGCAATCAACTGGCTGAAAAAAAAATTATTGTGATTTCTATTGATTAGAAAAAATCATCTGGGCCTTTTGTATGTGTGGTGCATAAGTGTCTGTGTGTGTGTGTGTGTGTGTGTGTGTGTGTGTGTGTGTGTGTGTGTGTGTGTGTGTGTGTGTGTCAGATGGGTCAGTCGGTCAGTGGCTCACATTCCCGTTCTCTGCATGAGATATTGGAGGGATTTCTCTTTTTTCACCTCCTCCCTCCATCATTCTAGTCTTTCCACTTGTTCCTTCCCCCCCCCTCCCTCTCTCTCTCTCTCTCTCTCTCTCTCTCTCTCTCTCTCTTTCTCTCACTGCTCAGAATAAGATTTTTTTTTTCTCCCAATGACATTTTCAAATCCTACAAATCAAAACCTATTTCGTGTCTGATATCATTTTGCAGAGGGAATGAAACGTGAGTCACACCAAATATGATTTTTTTTTTTTTTTGTTCGCTCTTGATTATGTCTCTTTACCCTCTCGCCGTTGTCTCTACTCTGTTCAACACTCAGCTTTAAAAGTTTTGGCACCCTTTAAGAAAATGACCACAAATCGCTATACAGTAATATAAACAACTCACATTAACTGAGCGATATTTTGAGCTACAATAGATTTCCAAACATAACGTTTTCGAACTTTTTGGCACTCTTAACTTGTGTTTAATATTTGGTGAAGTATGTTTATGTTTGTGCATGTCCATGAAATCAGATCATTGGTTTGAGTGGACATGACTAACGTCCGGAGACTACGTCTGCATCCGATTATTTGTGCAAAAAACATTTCTTTGCTGATTTGATTTATGATTAAGGTTGAAAAATCCATCTTTGTTCAATTCTTAACCACCTGACAGAGGCAGCCAGGTTTTAATCTAAAATATCCTCTTGTTTAGCAGAATTTGTGATTCCATCAGTGTTTTCAAGAGCTCATGGACTACCACGTTTTGGTGTTTTTTCCTTGTATACAGTCGACTTTCCCCCCCCCCACCAACACATGCAGATGGTGTTTACGACCAAGAAGATTTCGATAGCGGTTTGATCTGAACATGACGCAGGATTCTAATTGTAGCCTCATTGAGGCTTGATGAAAATTAGGAGCTGAATTTTGTGGGTTTCTCTCAGGAAGAGCGTCTTTAGTGCAATTTACCAACCAGCCCGTTGTGGACGTGGCGTCTAATTATTGATTTTGAACCCTGATAAAAAACATATGAATCAACAAAACTGTGTCATTCTGAAATATTTGGAAAAGAAAAGCTGCTTTGCCTCCCTCAGCATTCTTCCTATCTGTGCTATATGGGTTAAAGCTCTTGGTCGCCTCAAATGATTAATTTCAATACATTTAGAAACCAGAGGTTCTCATGAGAATGCTGTAAATAGTTCCCCCAGCTGTTTGAGTGAAAAATATAAATGATTGATGGTAGCGATTAATTTATACTATTTCCCCCCCTCATTTTCTCACTATTCTGGGCTCGATGGTTATTCTCTGTAATTCTTCCAGCATGTTTCTCTTTCTCTTCTTTTGACCTCCTTACAGAGTTATCTGAGTGAGAGACTTAAACCATTAAGTGTAACGTTTATTTTATACAGTTTTGTTACATTTCCTCCAAAGGTGCCAATAATTCCAGAGGTGGGTGTAATTTTCAGTAATCCCTTCAGGACTTTTCTCTTTTTCTCGTTTTTTCCTCCTCCCTCTTTCTGATTCTCCTTCGCTTTTCACTTTCACTCTTTCTCGTCTTTCTTTTTATTTTTTGAACCTTAATCTCTTGCTAGTGTTCTTCTTCTCTCTTCTCCCTACTGCTCTTTATTATGCTCTTCCCCTCTCTCTCTCTCTCTCTCTCTCTCTCTCTCCCTCTCTCTCTCTATCCCCTCCCCCCTTCTCTTCCACTTTCCTCCAATTTCAATATTAATTTCAATTCTTTATTTACAGTCTCCTCTATTAGCATAACAAACAACAGAGTTTGGGCTATAATAGTATTTGGATATTAAAGAATAATACACTTTCTTTTTTGTTAATATTTCATTCCTTCCGCGCTTTTCCTTTTCTATGACGCTTGTTTTCTCCATCTCTTATTCTCATATTTTTCTTCCACTTTCTTTCTCATTCTCATTCTCTCTCTCTCTCTCTCTCTCTCTCTCTCGGTGGGTGTGTAAATGAGATTTGTCTAGACTGCCCCTCAGAGCGCAGCCGCTGCATTCTCTGCGAAACGAGCTCGTTATGCAAACGCGCCTGATCGAGTGGCGTGCTCTCATTGGCTGCCGCAGTAGCGGAGGAGAGAGAGAGAGGGTTACTATGGCAACTATGGCGGACAGTCCTACAGCTCTGCGGCATCGCAGCCTTTTCTCTGTTTCTGCCACTGAAATGTGCATCTGAAAGCCAGCAAATGTGCAACAGGCTGCGTTTTCTAAAGCAAACACACACACACACACACACACACACACACACACACACACACACACACACACACACACACACACACGCGTGCACACACACCCCATCCACATGGTCATATGCCTTCTGTGTTTTCAGACCAGCAGGGTTTATTGTAGTGTTTGTAGTGCTTTTGCCTTTCGGGAGCATTTTCATTGTATTTATTTTCCATGACAGTTTTAGAAATGGCGTATCAACCCCCCCCCCCCCAATCCCCCAAAAAAACAGGTTTCACCCCTTAGAGAACGATACATATATCAAACAAATGCTGACAGGTAATAACAGGAATAGCTTTGTCACGGAAGTACTATTTGTACAGAATAAGATTTCCGGACATTGTTTGTTTGCTAAGTATTGTTGCCAGAGGACGTCTGTAGTAATTCCGATCAATTCGGACATAATAAGTGATCTCTATAAACCATAAACCAGAGCAATGGGAGTGTGTTCACGACGGACACATGGTCATCACACCAAAAGCTACCACATACCTGGTGTTAATATGACCTGATTATTTTGACCTCTGTTGTAACCACTTGTCGTTGTGAAACCTATTTTATCACAGGGTTTAACATGAACATGATTTTTTACAAACATGGCAACCCACTGACCATTTTTATCCAGAGCACCTGTTCATGCAATTTTCTAATTCATGTGGCAGCAGTACAGTGCATAAAAGCATGCAGATACAGATCAATAGCTTCGGGTTAACAGTTATTCACTCTCATCGGCTAGTGAGATTTGGACCGACAGCTCCCTGACCAGGAAGTAGAGACTTCAGTGGTGTGAATTCTGGAGAACGTTCTGGATGCGGTTCTCTGTATATTTATAGTGTTTGCACTTTGTAGTGGAAATTTCCCGCTTACTTACTTAGTCAGTATATTAGTTTGTAATTAATATTTGAGGTTTGGATAGACTCATACGAATATTTTTTTCGAGATGAGCTCTCAGGAGTGGCACGGAGCGGCATCGTCGTCGTCGTCATCATCGTCATCCTCCTCCTCACTCGAGCTGTTGATCCAAATCTCACTAGGCAATGAGAGTAAATCTCTGTTACGCCCTGCCCACCTGAGAGGTTTGTGACAGAATGGCATAACGTAAACTTGAGGAACTTAAACGAAAAATCTGTACGCGTAAATGCAGTGCATTCAAAAACCGTGATTAGTGAAAAGGAAGCTTAGAAAACTGTTAACAAAGAATGCTGTTTATTTGAAGACCATGTTACATTTTTGCCACCGAGTTCACGGTTTTCAGTTTCAGAGTGGTTTTTTTTACTTTCTTTCTCATTGTAAAAACCCACTCAAATAACCACTCTTTTCAACTGTCATGAGCAGAAAAGCATCTCAGAATGCCAAGTGATGTTTTTCAAATCTTCATCCGCCCAGTTTCAGTGAGTCTGCGGCCGACTCAACCCGATGAGCTCTTTGCTGTTGTAACCCATCCACCTCATTTTTCGACACGTTGCTCATTCTGAGATGCTTTTCTGCTCATCACGGTTGTAAAGAGTGGTTCTTCCTGTCAGCTCGAACCAGTCTGGCCAGTCTCCTCATCTGAAATGGATCGTTCCAATCCGAACCGAACAACAGAGTTAAAACAGTGTCACTTTAAAGTGCGCTTTGATTCTCAGGGTTGCTCCAGCGAGCTCGAGGCTGTATCGGACAGGGAGGACCAGCGCTCCGGGAGCGAGAGCAGCAGCTACGGCATGCTGAAGAAGAAAAAGAAGAAGCCCAGAGAAAAGAAGGAGAAGAAGGGCAAATGGAGGAAGAAGGATGACGATGATGACGATGATGACGACGACGGAAGTATGAAGGTTAGCTCATTTTCTCAGAGGTGTGACGATATATCAGAAGTAGATTCAAATAGTTATTGTTAATATTATCCTGTGCTGGCATAAATAATAACATATAATTCAGATATTATTTATTGGCAAGTTGTGTTCCTTAGTTGTGAAATATAGAGTGAGCTTATACCAGAGCAATTTGCCAACAGTTTCACATTTTTAATTATTGAAGGACGCATTGTACTTTTTCACTTTTGATTTTTATAATTAAAGCGCTAACACTGGAGTCTCCTTCCGTTAACGTTAAATGTTAAAGAAGGCATTATCATATCAAAATTTATACACTTTTCACTGTTTACCAACACTTAAAAAATATGTTTATTTATGGCCTAAATTACATGGAGTGTCTGCTGTAGGAGTCCCTGTGAGTTAGCTGTTACTATAGAAACAGGACAAGTGCTTTATTATAAACCATAGATCAGAATTACAGCCAGGACTATTGTTCAAGCTGCGGTTATAGAAAATTATTCAACACCTTCTAACCAATCAGAATTATGAATTTAACGGCAGCATGGAATACGTTTCAGAGGGCTAAATGTGGCATAACGAGTCAGGTTAATAAATATTCAACCAGTTTAAACCAAATACAGTTAGCACTTGCACCATTTCCTGTAATTTCACCTCCCCCTCTTCATAAAATGCGAAGCTATAAACAGATTGCGGATTGACAGATGTGCCGTGAAATGACACATTCCCAATTGGTGTTCCTATGGGAAGCAGTTCCTGAGATCCTTTTTTCCATTTTTTTTTGTCCTCCAGGAACCCAAATCTTCGAGTCAGCTGATGGAGGAGTGGGGTCTCGAGGACGTCCAGTACGCCTTCTCTGAGGACGATTACAAAACCATCACCAACTACAAGGCCTTCAGCCAGTTCCTCAGGTTCTCCTTTAAGACAAAGCATCTTTTCAACTTCACAAATGCTCAAATGCTAGAATTTATATCGAGTTCATGTTTTCTCAGGGACTAAAATACACAGTACATTTACCATTCAGCTGGTTAACGTAGTGAGAACACTGTTGCTTGGCAACAGGAAATAGAGACGCTGACCATAAACTAGCTAGTAACTGAGGCTAGCTAGCACAGGTCTTTTATACAAACATACAAGGCACAATGACGTTAAAAAATGACACGAAACTATCAGGAATATTAACATTTACCTCAGATGTGTAGATAAATGACTTAAATGTAACTGTAGACTCCATGTAACCAGAATTACATTGGAATTACACTTAGCATAGACTGCTAACTGCTAACCTATTGGAGCTCCAGTTCCTGTTATTATAGTCTTATTTAAAGCACTGACCACACAACAATGCATAAACACACCATCTTTGGGAATATTTTGATTCCTGGATAATATGCAAAGATCCTACAGTGTTGAGGTTTAACTGTATTTATACTAATCATAAAGTTTTTATCGAGCATCTGGAATATTTACCACTTGATTTATTACTGTTGAATGAATTAAGTATGCACGTGAAAGGTTTCAGAGAGGCCATTTTTAATATATAGCACTAGTTAATTTAAATCAATGATCAGTTATGTGTTGTATTTTATGGATTTGTTTTTGACGAATAAAGCCATGCTCACTGTTAAATATCTATCTTTTTTCACTATCCTATTTTTACCTGATATTTAGGCCTCTCATCGCCAAGAAAAACCCCAAGATCCCGATGTCCAAGATGATGACGGTGTTAGGCGCTAAATGGCGCGAGTTCAGCGCCAACAACCCGTTTAAAGGCAGTTCGGCGACGGCCGTAGCCGCTGCAGTGGCTGCCGCCGTGGAGACGGTCAATATCACGCCTTCGATCTCCATCAGCAGCGTCCAGCAGCTCTCTCCGATGGGGCAGGTGAAAAAAGCCAAAACCAAAGAGGGCAAGGGTGAGGATATTTGTCTTCCTACTAATAGCATCTGACAATTTACACCGATCATCCCGTTCAAAAGTTTACACCCCCCTGGCTGTTATCATGTATCATGTTGCCTTCTCGAGCATCAGTGAATGTTTGCACCTTTAGTAATAGTTGTGTACGAGTCCCTCAGTTGTCCTCACTCCTCACTGTTGGAAAGGGGTCAAATATGCAGAAGATGCTGGAAAAGCAAAAAAAAAAAAAAAAAAGTTTAACTGCTCAGGACAAACAAGGGTCTCACAAAACATAAAAACAGTTGTCGATCATCCAGGTATCAACACACAGTATTAATAATCAAGGGTATGTAAACTTTTGGACTGGTTCATTTGTGTAAAGTCAGTTATTATTGTGTCTTCTGGATTATATGTAAATATTTGTTATGTGAAATAGCTTATACAGGGCAGAACTAAATAACAACCAAAATGCAATTTTTATGATCCCTCTTATTTATTTATTTATTTATTTTCAATTATTAACATTTTACAGATTCTGCAAGGCGTATGTAAACTTATGACCTCGGCTGTATATTAATGCGCTCGTTGTAATACGTTATTGTGTCGATGATAAGAACATACACTGGGACTTGTACAGTGGATGCGCATAAACGGATTGAAAAAACGTGTATTGATATGATATTGTGATGTTTTCTGCCAGGAGAGTCTGGTTGTCCGTTAGGCTTTTCTGGTTTCTCAATAACATCACATTTTTTGTTTCTTATTAACTTCACAAGAGAAAAAGAGAGAGGCTGGTGAAGGAACGACTGTTTATAGCTGCTATAATGTAACGTGCGACAACAGGAAGTAGCTTGAGTACACGCGACAACATTAAAAGTACCTATAAACAGCTAAAATTGCTAGTGTTCGAAAATTGCTGTTGCAGTTTTAAAGAAAACAATGCATAATGTAATGCGTCTCAGCGTGAAGTGGAATTACTGTTACCACCCTGAGCCGTCTTTTCTAGGGGTTTCAAAAATTGTAAAAATTATTTTCTTATTTACAATTTACTTTAAAAATGTTAAAATATATGGTATCATATATCTATAGCCAAATGTGTATTTTTCATGTTTATTCATAACAGATGGACTGATCTTGGACAACGACAAAATTAAGTTTATTTGATTAAAACGCACATAACAGTACATGACACCCGTTTAATTTACACGTTAAAATCACAGAGGGAAAAAAAAAAAAACCTTAGAGCTTATTTCCAGCCACTCATGTATAATTCAGTTTTTAATATTATTAAGAGTTCTTCAGAGTGGATCTAGATCTTTAACACTGCTGTATAATATGTCTGTACGCTATTTAAGCGATATACTAAATGCCTTTTTTCGACTGTGTCACAGGGCCGAGTGCGAGGAAGAAGAGCAAGCAGCCAAAGGACACGAAAAAGAAAGCAAAAGCCAAGAAGGCCAAATTGAAAGCAGGCCAGAGCAGCAAGAGGAAAAAAGCCTCCTCGGTAAGAATGGCCTTGTAGAGCCAGAACTTGTGTCATGTGTAAAATTCCCGCTCAATTTCCTAGCAGTATTTTATTTTTTTTTTAAACTGCATAAATACATAAATGTACTTTATACGCTCACATAAGGGTCCGTATGATGTTTCCTTCTTTTCCCTGACAGAGTGAGGACGATTTCTTAGACGACTTCTCTGACTTCGATGAAATCAGCATCCACAGTGCCTCCGTTCGCTCCGACGCCTCGGGGGTGCCCAAGAAGAAAACGAGACGAGGACGCAAAAAGAGGAAAAGTAAAGAGACCATTTTCTACATTTTCCTTTTTTCTTTTTATACTCTGAAGGTTTGCGTGTGCGAAAAGCCAAACGTCAAAGAAAGATCAATTGAAGAAATAGAGAGAAGACGTAGGTGATAAACTCAAGTATGTGAAATATGAATTATTTCAAATCCACTTATTTGTTAAAGAACACATTCTTTGTAACTGGACTTTGCCTTTGTGACACTTTGAGACAGTATTGTTTCTCTTCTAGCTTTCCTTTTCTCTCTGAACGTGTATTTGTTCTTTTTTTTGATTGCATGTCTATGCTCTTGGTTTTCCCCCTGGGTGAAGGAGAGGACGGAGACGGCTACGAGACGGACCATCAGGACTATTGTGAGGTGTGTCAGCAGGGCGGTGAGATCATTCTGTGTGACACCTGCCCCCGAGCTTATCACCTTGTGTGTCTGGAGCCCGAGCTGGAGAAGGCCCCCGAGGGCAGATGGAGCTGCCCTCACTGTGTGAGTCAATTTCACCTTCAGAACCCTCCCCCCCCAATTTTATGAATAATTATTCCACTGTAGCACCAAATACTGCTCTACAAACCTGGACATAACATTTTCATATAAATTACTGTGTACTTTAAAACCTAATGTGCAAAAGGTGTATACAAAATTTCACTTCTTTTGATAAGTCACTAATTTGCTCTGCTTATCATTTGCACACATTAAAACTCTGTTTAACATGTTTGCAATGCTTGGCCCCGCCTACTTTGGTTGGCCAATGGTTGCTCCATGTTCTGTTGCCATGAATCGGCAGCTCTCACTATAAATAAACGGCAGCTTTGACAGTATTTCTGTTGTCAAATTTGATAAAATATGTT
Organism: Cranoglanis bouderius; assembly: GCA_023630585.1. NCBI lineage: Eukaryota > Metazoa > Chordata > Actinopteri > Siluriformes > Cranoglanididae > Cranoglanis > Cranoglanis bouderius. The sequence continues at coordinate 4,102,387 of CM042572.1, forward strand.
ATCATTACTATAGTAACAGCTAATTCATGGGTATGGTGGACGTTCCGCATGTACAGATGAAAAACCGTGTGTAATTGTTGATATGCTGACATTTTCTAACATTTTTGGAAGGAGGCTCCAGTGTCAGCTGAATTTGTAAAGTTTTCCAACTCGTTTTCCAAGTTTTCCAGCCTTTCGCAACGGAGGACTTTCCAATTTCTCAGTAACAAGCTTCATTTTATTGTCTTCAAGACGGAGGACGTTAACATTAACTGTAACTATAAACAGATAAATGGTAAGCGTTGTCATTTAATAAATAAATATTTAGCAAATTACTAAAACATTTCGTCACAATCTGATTATTCCGTATAACAGCACTTCCTGTCATGTGTTATTCCTTATTCCTATAATTTCTGTATATTACTACCTTCTTTGGTAGAATATCCACTTTTATTCAGGAACATCTGCAGAAATCACTGCTGTTATTGCATTGTAGCTCTGGTTGTCTGAAAATGTGACATGCTATTTATTTTACTTCACATTTATTATGTTACGAATCTCTTTTAAAGTGACTATTAGCTCAAACGGAAGCTTGTCGACATGACTTCCATTGCATTTTGTACTTTGGATTGAATTAAACTGAACTGTATTTCCCCCCGAGGGGCAAATGGAATGGAAACGTAGAAGACTTTCTCTGTAGCACGGCATATAATTAGTTTCAGATAACTGCACCAGTACCAGTCATGGGAATAAGAAGGACTTGAAGCCCCAATAGCTGCAAGGATGCCACGGCAACTGGAAATAAATCAGGAAGAATGACTTCTTCCTGTCACTGTAGCCTGTTGGTCTACTTAAAAATCTTTTAGGTAATGGCCTGCAGCAGAAACCGAGCCAAACACTTGACAAAAATGTCACTACTACAGAACGATGTTGTTTTCTCAGTGTGACATCTGAAATAAAATATTCATCATGTCTTTCTTGTCTATGATAAAACTCTTGCATTTATATGACAAAAAATTACCAAATGATTTTCACCTGACAAATATGACATTGTGAGATAGTCCTTGCTGCAGAATCAAAAGTCCAGGGGGTGGAGATGGATTTGATCCAACTTCTCCTATAAGTCTAACCCTAACACTGCATAGCATGAAGCAACACATTAAACCCACTTATCCAGCCTGAAACACACCTGAACTTTTGGCTCAACTCTGCCTAGCTCCACCCAGGTAGGAAGAGCTGGATCTGGTCCGACTCAACCCCCTGAAGTTTTGGCTCAACTCTGCCTAGCTCCACCCAGGTAGGAGGAGCTGTCTCTGATCTGACTCAACCTCCTGAACTTTTAACTTGACACTGCCCAGCTCCACTCAGGTAGGAGGTGCTGGATCTGGTCCGACTCAACCCCCTGAACTTTTGGCTTGAGATTGCCTAGCTGCAACCAGGTAGGAGCTGGATCTGGTCCAACTCAACCCCCTGGACTTTTGGCTCGACTTTGCCTCGATCTCCACAGTTAAGAGGCACTGGACATGGTCCAACTCAACCCCCTGGACTTTTGGCTTGACTCTGTCTAGCTCCACCCAGGTAAGAGGAGCTGGATATTGTCCGACTCAACCCCCTGGACTTTTGGCTCGACTTTGCCTAGCTTCACCCAGTTAAGAGGTGCTGGATCTGGTCTGACTCAACCCCCTGGACTTTTGGCTCCACTTTGCCTCGCTCCACCCAGGTAGGAGGGTCTGGATCTGGTCCGACTCAACCCTGTGGCCTTTTTCTTCTGCAGTGAGGGGTACATGTCCTCTGTGGCATGTGTGAATATAAAGTGGGGCTGGAATTGTAACAGACTATGAAATGAAAACACATAGCAACTATAATTCTAAAGACTCTTCCAAAGGATTCATCATCAACTCTTGTTCTCTCACCCGCTTCTTTTTTCTCTCTCTTGAATTTAAAAGTTCCAGCTTGTCATTTTACAGTGAAAAACTGGAGACACTGACACTGGAGACTCCTTCTCAAAAGGTTAAATAAATGTCTTCTGACAAAACTTCATGTAAAAAATTAAACCTTTTTAAAATCTGTTTGAATGAGCTGTTACTATAGAAATGATAAATTATAAGAATGATTATATATACTAATATTAATGAGGGTTATAGATTGTGATCTTTATGTGTAAGTCTTAGTTTGAGCTACATTCTGATGATCTCATGTCCTCAGGAGAAGGAGGGAATTCAGTGGGAAGCGAAGGATGATGAGGAGGAGGAAGAGGACGCTGCAGGAGAGGAAGAGGACGACCACATGGAGTTCTGTCGAGTGTGTAAAGACGGGGGAGAGCTGCTGTGCTGTGACACGTGTCCTTCCTCCTACCACATCCACTGCCTGAACCCGCCTCTGCCCGAGATCCCCAACGGAGAGTGGCTGTGCCCACGGTGCATGGTGGGAAAATACACACCTGTATACTGCTTTGAATTTTATAATGTTTATTAGTATTTACAGTATGCTTGAGTGCAAAAGTTTGCATACCCTTAGCACAAGATACTTGTGGTATACTGTATTTCCATAGATGTTCCATCATTATGACAAGGAACATGTATGCAGTGACACTCAACTTCTATAGATTGTTCTGTAGATTATTTGCTTCATCATCGCAAACTATTAATTTAGTTTGTGATGATGACTGAAATACTGCCAAATAATTATTGGCACTCTCTAAATGGGGAAAAAGAAAGAAAATGATTTGCATAAAAGAAACACACAATAATCCAAATTTTTCACTTAAATAATTGGAGAAATTTTTTATTTACTTTTCCTTGAACACACACCCACACAGAGACAAAAAAAAAAAATCATAATACTTTTTATTACTTTTTACACAAAAATTACGTGACAAAATGATTGTTCTTAGAGTAAACGTTAACTTGATGTGATGTGTTCTTTCCCAAGTGCCCCCCTCTTAAAGGGAAAGTCCAGAAGATTCTGCACTGGATGTGGGGGGATCCGCCTTTACCCCCCGAGCCTCTCTCCACTCAGGATGGTAAAAAGGAGGACGTACCGGTCAAACCTCCGCTGAAGGGTCATCCTGAGAGGCTGCTGTTTGTGAAGTGGGCGGGGCTGTCCTACTGGCACTGTTCCTGGGTCAGCGAGCTACAGGTGATGCAAATATTCTCCATTTTTATAATTTTAATCACTACATTATAGCTTCTTTTACCCTCAGCTCTCGCCCTTTGAGTATGTAGTCTTTTTCTTGGCAAAATAAATAACGGTATGCTGCGTTTTGTCCGCAATGATTTATTTTTCTTTTATAAAAACTTTGTCAATTCCATAAATTACATTAACAATACCAATTATGTCAATGCAATTTGTGAACACCTGTTTTTTCTTGTATAAAAAACCCCCAAAATGAATTAATGATTCTTGTGCAAAGCTTTCATGTTCTGAATAAAACAGTGAATATTGCGTATATTTTTTCATTTTGTGGATGAAAATCCATACTTTTTTGTCCCCAGAAAGGTTTTGATGACCAGAAAATAAACTGACTGACAATATTATTATTATTATTTTTTTTAAAAAATTTTTTATTTATTTATTTTTTTGGACAAATTTTGTGACGTCATAAATTCGGTGGCACATTATGAACTCCCAAGTTCAAATCAATAAGTTTCATTTTGTGTGTTTAATTAAATCACAACAAAAAATTTGGATGACTACAGAGTGGTACGTTACATATTTATTATTTATTAGTGATTTTTGGTGTTGTCCTTCACAGATAAGTTTTCTTTTGGTTTTGTCATGAAAGAAAGGAATTTCATTTTGTTCAACAGTGCTGTAATATAAATTTATAATAAGAATATTACTGTATAATTACTCTAAATGGTATTGTTTGGTTAAAAAAAAAAACTCAGCCCTAAGTACTACAATGATGTAACAATACATCCTTTTACTCCCTTCTCTGTAGTTGGAGCTCTATCACACGGTCATGTACAGGAATTACCAGCGGAAGAACGACATGGACGAGCCTCCGCCCTTCGACTACGGCTCAGGTGAAGAGGAGCTCAACAACGAGAAGAGGAAGAGCAAAGACCCGCAGTACGCCGCTATGGAGGAGCGTTTCTATCGCTATGGGATCAAACCTGAATGGCTAATCATCCACCGGATCCTCAATCACAGGTTAGAGCACACTAACACCTATGGTCTGTTTTTATCTTGTTTTACATAAAGACCATCACTATGCAATATGTATTTTATTGAATAAACGTTGCGTGCTACGTCAAATATACAGTATTTATGTTGTCTGCATGCATCATGCAGTTTTGACAAAGATGGAGACGTTCATTACCTGATCAAATGGAGAGATTTACCGTACGACCAGTGCACCTGGGAGATCGACGACTTCGACATCCCTGAATATGAGAGTTTTAAACAGGCCTACTGGGACCACCGGTAAATCCAATGACATTTAGGAAGTAATAAGTAATAAACTGCAAAATTAAAACTCATCATAATCTTGTGACTGTTTGTGTAAGGGAGCAAATGCTAGGTGAAGACCATCGTCCCCTAGTGGTGAGAAAAGGAAAGAACCTGAAAGAGGAAGTGAAGAGGAGAGAAGCTCCTCCTGAGACTCCAGTTGTGGATGTGAGCACGTTCATTTCTTGAATTCACAATTAAAAACTGTGAAATCAGTCCTAAATTAAACCTTGATGTTCTGTTCCAGTTATAATGACCTATTTTTTTTGGAACAGTGCTAAAAATATAATGTTTTCAACCCAAAACACATTTTTCTAATGAAACAAATACAAATTTGTACACAGATTACACGGAATATATTCAGGTTCATTAAAAAGAAAGTGATTTCCGTTCATGTGAAATTTTTTTTTGCCTTATTAAAAAGAGAAAAAAAGAGAGGCTGGTGAGGGAACGACTGTTTATAGCTGCTATAACGTAAGTGATAACATACTGTATGTGATATTCCACAGCATTAAATGTAACTATAAATGGATAAAAAGTACTGTATTCCCACAGCAAATGTATTGTTCTTTAATAACTAAAAACCAATAAATAAATAATCATTGGCAAATTGCTGTGGGAATAAAACACTTCAGGAAAATAATCAGCTCCAAAGTGGTAACAGTAAATCCACTTCATGATGGGTCGCATCACACCACCCTGCCGTTGATTATTTTCCTATAGCAGCACACCCCCCAGATGATTTATTCCTTGCATAATTGAGTTGAGCCTTTGGGAATTTCTGAATAAATTCTGTAGAGTAATATTCATTTTAAATCCAGTTTCAAGTCTTAGAATTGTGAACAGTGCACAAGGATTGATTCTAGACCTTTTATACTCTCTATGTGTGTGTGTTCTTTTTTGTCCACAGCCCACTGTTAAATTTGAGCAGCAGCCTTGGTACATCGATGCTACAGGAGGAACTCTGCACCCGTACCAGCTGGAGGGTCTGAACTGGCTGCGTTTCTCCTGGGCACAGGGAACCGATACCATCCTGGCTGATGAGATGGGTCTGGGCAAGACGGTGCAGACAATAGTGTTCCTGTACTCGCTCTATAAAGAGGTGAGAGCTGGTCACTTCTCTCAGTTAACAGACTTCCACTGACTTTCCAAGTGCACTTAAACTGAGAATGAGACTTCAGAGTCAAAAAGCCTGAAAATGCAGGCTTTAAACTGTGGTATTAGACTGAGAAACGTCATAAGGTCCAAAATTCGACTACAACAAACAACTGTTCTTTACAGTTTAAGAACTAACTGTATGAAGTTCAAAATTTACACCACAGTGTTGTTGAATTCTCAATTCTGATCATTTTCTATAACAGCGTCTCCGACAGTAGTAATCACAAGTACTCATTATAATATGTTATCGTTTCTATAGTAACACTGTTACATAGGAGCTTGAGTGATGGAGACACGTAATCATTCATATGGTAATGTTTTCTGTTTTTTTTTTTTTTTTTTTTTTAAACATTTTGGGAAGGAGTCTCCTGTGTTAAACTGGAGTGGTAAAATTGTAACTTGTAAGTTTTATGCCATATATCTTTAGGATGGAGAGCTTTGTGTGTCACGGTTTCTTGTTAACATGAAAAGCTTTATTTTTTTGTCTTGCTATCATTTTTTTTTTTTTTAGAAAATGTATTAAATTGTTAAGATGTAAATTTGATCATTTCATGGTTAATGATGTGGAATGTAAGTGAAAACGGGAATCAGTGTTGTTTTAATGGGCATTGCACAACATTAAATGTAACTATAAATAGATAAAAAGTATAATGTGTTATTATTTAATAAATATAAAAATGGCAAAAATATATCCCAATGTTATGAATGACTAAGGGAATTTGGCCTATGTGTTACCTTATATTTATACCCCTGTGAAGCAGGAAGTCATGGTTGAAAAATTTCCTGTTCCTAGTCACCCAGGTGTACTAAAAAAAATATAAGATATCAATGGGAATATACTTCAAATATATTTTTCACATATGAATTCATAGGGGTGCCAATAATTGTTGCACACCTATATTTAACAGAGATATATATATATATTTTTTTGGATAAACCTGTATTGTGTTTGCAATTGTTTGATATCCATGAGAGCAGAGTATTTTTGTGAATTTTTTGAACACAAGATCAAAAGTTTAAACAATAACGACAATTTTTCACAGCCTTCTTTGCACATGTTTACCAAGGGGGCCAATATTAGTGGAGGGCACTGTATTGTGTAAATACAATGTGTGTGTGCATATATATATATATATATATATATATATATATATATATATATATATATATATATATATATATATATATATATATATATATATATATCCATATATTCCAGTTGTATTCCCAAACAGAAAATCTGAAATTGGACTAATATTGCACGATGATGATGGTTCTCTCTCTGTCTGTCTCTCTTTCTGTTCAGGGTCACTCTAAAGGCCCGTTCCTGGTCAGCGCTCCATTGTCCACCATCATTAACTGGGAGCGAGAATTTGAGATGTGGGCTCCGGATTTTTACGTGGTGACGTACACGGGCGATAAAGACAGCCGGGCGGTGATACGTGAGAACGAGTTCACGTTCGAGGACAGCGCTGTCAAATCAGGCCGCAAAGTTTTCCGCATGAAGGTAGACAATACACGTTAGTCCATAACAGATAGAATTGAGTCCAAAAGTTTGCACACCAGTGGTATTACCGATGTTCCCTCAGTCAATCACAGCGGCACTTCTGGGTTCAGTTGTGAACTTGTCATGTACGCTGAGTGTGTTACGTTGCCCTGTGGATTTTTTTATTCCACTCCTCGGTCTTTGTGTCTGTGTTTCTTCTGTTTCAAATTATTTTCTGTTGTAGCTCCTGTGATAGCTATTTTCCTGATCTTCCTGATTTTCCTCTTTACTAGACTGATAAACACAGTACTGCAGGAGACTTTGAACCATTTTGAACTTTTTAATCCTTAAATAAGTCTTAAATTTAAGTCTTATTTAAGGATTAAAAAGTCCAAAATGGTCCAAAATTAACTAGAGCATGTCATGATCAGCTTGCTCATAAAGATGCAAACCATAGTTCAACTGGATATATACATGTAGATGAATAATTGCATCTAGTCATATGGATTTTGTTTCTTTTATCAACACAGAAAGACACACCTGTGAAGTTCCACGTGCTGTTGACCTCGTATGAATTGATCACCATTGATCAGGCTATTCTGGGCTCCATCACTTGGGCGTGTTTGGTCGTGGATGAAGCCCATAGACTGAAGAATAACCAGTCAAAGGTATAGGATGATTTTAGACATCATGACAACCATATTTCCTCCATCTTAATCTGATTTTATTGTATAAATACAATGTAATTAGTGGGGTAAGTAAAGAATAAAATATAGTTATAGTAAAATGATCAACAATAACATATTAGAATGTGCGTGTTAATATAAACCTGTGATTTGAATTACAGCTGGTACTATTGTCAGAGCTGCTGTAATAGAAAATTCTGACTAATCAAAATGGGGAATTCAGCAGCACCGTGGTATAAAATTTATAATACATTTATGGCATTTGGCAGACGCCCTTATCCAGAGCGACTTACGTTTATACAACTGAGCAGTTGAGGGTTAAAGGCCTTGCTCAAAGGCCCAACAGTGGCAGCTTGGCAGTGCTGGAATTTGAACTGATGACCTTCTGATCAGTAGTCCAACGTCTTAACCACTGAGCTATTGATACTCATAGCACACCCTTTTTTCAGTTTTTCAGAATTCTGAATGGCTATAAGATTTACTACAAGCTGCTCCTAACCGGCACGCCTCTGCAGAACAATCTGGAAGAGTTATTCCACCTGCTGAACTTCCTCACTCCAGAGCGCTTCAAGTAAGAGCACAAGGAGAACATTCACACCATCAAATCATCACATTTTATCACACAGTACAATGATACTGTTTTTAGACTTCTCTAATATATGACCTTGTCAACTCCAGAATGATTGGCAGCTCTTAAAAAAACAATGGAAATGTATTGGTCAGTCTTAAATTATATATAAAAAAACAGTTTTTCACAAAATTTAGAAAATGTAAAAATTGTACTACATTTTATGTTTGGAAAAAAAACACCATTATGATAGGATAAAACTCAAATCCCTGTTGCTTTAAGCTCAAAATATTACATATTACATTATTTATGTTGTACAATAACATGAATGGTGCCAATAATTCTGGAGTTTTGAACTACGTATGCAATTTGAAACACCAGTCTTTCATACAGCATATGATATGTTTATATGTGATTCAGATATGATCTACTTTCAACCCCGGAAGCTAATGGAGTGTGTGTTTGGTGTGTGCAGTAATCTGGAGGGATTTCTCGAGGAGTTTGCTGACATTTCTAAAGAAGATCAGATTAAGAAGCTGCACGACCTGTTGGGACCTCACATGCTGCGGAGGCTGAAGGCCGACGTCTTCAAGAACATGCCAGCAAAAACCGAGCTAATTGTGCGCGTGGAGCTCAGCCCTATGCAGAAGTGAGAACATGTTTCCTCTCTCAATATGACTAAGTAGTGCTTTACATGAAGGTTCCCCAATCTAACATTAATTACTGCATTCATTAACCTCATACCACAGCACTGTTGAATTTTCAGCTCTGAAATGTCAGAAGGTGTTGATTATTATGTATCTATATATCCATAATGGCAGCTCTATTATTACTGCTACTATTACTATTAGTACTACTACTACTAGTAATACTACTACTACTGCTGGTACTGATTACTACTATTAATGCTACTACCACTATTGCTATTACTACTAGTAATATCACTACTACTATTAATATCAGTGCTGCAACTACTATCCCTTTTACTACTATTACTATTAGTACTGCTGCTATTACTACTAATACTACTGCTACGGCTATAACTACTATTGATATTACTACCACTATTACTATTACTACTAATACTTTTACTACTACTATTAATATCAGTGCTATTACTACTACTACTACTACTACTACTACTACTACTACTACCACTACCACTATCCCTTTTACTACTATTACTATTAGTACTGCTGCTATTACTACTACTACTTCTGTTACTACTGCTATTGCTACTACTACTACTACTACTATTACTACTACTATTAATATCAGTGCTACTACTATGACTACTACTACTATCCCTTTAGTACTATTACTATTAGTACTACTATTACTACTACCACCATTGCTCTTACTGCTACTATTACTACTGCTATTACTACTAATTCTACTACTACTAGTAGTACTCGTACTATTAATAAATACAAATACTACTACTATTACTCTTATTACTACTAGTAATACTACTCTTTCTAATGCTATTACTATGACTATTACTACTGCTACTAACTGCTACTACTCTTACTAATATTATTGATATCACTACTCCTACTAGTACTACTATACACTATTACTATTATACTTAGTATTACAACTAGTATTATTACTACAACTATTACATATTATTTATCTGTAACAAAATAGCATAAAATAATACGATATAATTTGATATATAATAATATAATTCAATATAATAGAAACGTTCTGCTGACTAATGCAGGTGTTTCAGCTTGATTTTACAACACTTTCTGGTCCCTCTGGAGCTGAACTACATTAAACAGTGTGGTGTGCGTGTTGTTGTAACGTATGATCTCAGGAACTGAGCTTGAGTTGTACTTGAACCCCCCCTCCAGAAAATACTACAAGTTCATCCTGACGCGAAACTTTGAAGCTCTGAACTCCAAAGGAGGCGGAAACCAGGTTTCTCTTCTCAACATCATGATGGACCTGAAGAAATGCTGCAACCACCCGTACCTGTTCCCTGTGGCGGCTGTGGTGAGTGTGTGTATGCGTGAGTCTGTGCTTAAGGGAAAAGCAAGGAAAACTATTGGCACTTGTAATGGAAATGAGCAAAAGGTATGGGAATATGCATTGTTTTATTAGTTTTAGTTTTAGTTTATATATTTTTCTTAAGTATTGGCACCCCCACAATTAGTATTTAATTATGGCCCCTGTGGAGAAAACAGCCCTGAGCCAATTCCTGTAAAATCTAACAAAGCTTTCTAGGAATCTTAGATTACCTTCAACATGCTTCTATTTATAATTTTTCCCCCCCAATTTGTTGTGTAATGTTTATTTCACACATTGTTTTTTTTTTTTTTATTTTCTAGAAAAGGGCGCCAATCATTTTGGAGTTGATTATAATATTCCAAAGAATGAACAGTTTAACATCTATATTTTTACTGTTTTTTTATTGCTTGGCATATTAGAACATGAGCATTGTGGGTAAATTTGTTTACAGGAAGCCCCCGTGTTACCAAACGGGTCATACGATGGGAACCTGCTGGTGAAGTCCTCAGGGAAACTCACTCTGCTTCAGAAAATGCTCAAGAAGCTCAAAGACGACGGACATCGCGTCCTTATTTTCTCGCAGGTTATTACTGAGTGTGGAAAAAAAAAAAAAAAGCAGCATGAATATAAACACACAGTTTACTTTTCCTCCTGTGTGTCTTGTTTTTGAGCAGATGATTAATTACAGTCAGTGTGAGGAATGAGAACAGAGCGCATTCATCTTTAGATGACAAAAGGTCGCTGCTGTATTCATTTTCACCGTATTATTTATTCCCCAGACGCATTTCTTTTACACTGTTATGCTGCATGTGCATTAATCTAATGGGAGGATGCTGCGGTTAAAAAAGCTGCGGCTCATTTCCTTCCAATTTGACTTTCTTTCTAATTCGCCACCCGCTTGTCCCTTCACCCAATCTTGCGCATAAATCTGCATGTTAATAAGAGGCTGGAGGAACAAAAGAAATCGACAAGCAGTTGTTCTGTCTAAGAGAGTATCCCATTAGTCCAGCACGTCCCTCTTGAGTTGATATTGATTGTTCAGTTTGTTTTAAAATACCCCAACATACATTTATATCAATTATTACATTGTAATATTGATGGAGTCTGTTGGCCATTTTACATTTGACCATTTTTTAAATAATATTTTCATTTCACCTTGTTACTTTTAGATCAAGATGAATGCACCTAGTCTCTGTAGTACAATTTAAACAAAAATGTTGCTCTTCATGAGAGGAATTGACCTAAGCACATGGTAGGAAACGCAATTTTATTACTGAATTGTTTATAATTCATTATTGTCTACTTCTTCTTCTTCTTCTTCTTGTTATTATTATTATTATTTATAATTAAAATATGAACAGAACCTACAAATTAAACCACTGACACATATTAGAGTCAAAATAAAAGAGAAAATGCGTTTATATTTAGAATTTAATTTTCTGAATTATCGTACACCGATCAGCCATAACATTAAAACCACCTGCCTAATATTGTGTGGGTCCCCCTTGTCCTGCCAAAACAGCTCTGACCCATCGAGGCCTGGACTCCACAAGACCTCTGAAGGTGTGCTGTGGTATCTGGTACCAAGACGTTAGCAGCAGATCCTTTAATTCCTGTAAGTTGCGAGGTGGGGCCTCCATGGATCGGACTTGTTTGTCCAGCACGTCCCACAGATGCATGATCAGATTGAGATCTGAGGAATTTGGAGGCCAAGTCCACACCTTGAACTCTTTGTCATGTCATTCCTCAAACCATTCCTGACCAATTTTTGGCGCTTTCGGCGGTGGGCAGGGATCAGCACGGGCACTCTGACCGGTCTGCGGTTACGCAGCCCCATACACAGCAAGCCGTGATGCAGTGTGTGTTCTGACACCTTTCTATCATAGCCAGCATTAACCTTTTCAACAGTTTGTGCTACAGTAGCTCTTGTGTGGGATCGGACCAGACGGTTTAGCCTTCGCTTCCCACTCGCATCAGTGACCCTTGGGCGCCCATGCCCCTGTCACCGGTTCACCGGTTGTTCTTCCTTGGACCACTTTTGGTAGGTACTAACCACTGCATGCCGGGAACGCCCCACAAGACCTGCCGTTTTGGAGATGCTCTGACCCAGTCGTCTAGCCATCACAATTTGGCCATTGTCAAAGTCACTCAGATTCTTACGCTTGCCCATTTTTCCTGCTTCCAACACATCAACTGCAAGAACTGACTGTTCACTTGCTGCCTAATACATCCCACCCCTAGACAGGTGCCACTGTAATGACGTAATCAATGGGGCAGTGGTAGCTCAGTGGTTAAGAAGTTGGGCTACTGATCGGAAGGTTGTGATCCCAGGTCCCAAGGTCCCAGCACCGCCAAGCTTGAGCAAGGCCCTTAACCCTCAACTGCTCCCCGGGTGCCGCAGCAAAAATAGCTGCCCACTGCTCTGGGTGTGTTCATGGTTTGTAGTGTGTGTGTTCACTACTCACAACGCCTAATGTGTGTGGACTAACTTGGATGGGTTTAATGCAAAGGACATTATGGGTTACCATACACTGGCCTTCACTTTCACTTATTTACTTTACCAGTCAGTGGTTTTAATGTTATGGCTGATTGGTGTATACTTTGGCTATACAGTATAAATAAATAAACAAACAAACAAACAAAAACATAAATAAAATAATCTAAATTCATTTAAATTTAATGCAGAGACTTCGAAGCTTTAGGTAAAATGAAAAATTAAAACAAACAAACAAAAAAATAATAATAAATGGATGAAAAACAAATGATCACACTCCTGGTTTTATTGTAATTATGCAATGATGGTGCCAAAATGATCCTTTGGCCCAAAATCATTATTGGAGTTTAATTTTAAATTTTAAGCCAAAAAAAAATTGCATACATAGGTAAAAAAAAGTTTAATAAATTTTAATATTAAATACAACATTAAACTCTTATTAGTAACTAAAATGTCAATAAATAGTTCTCCACATATTCTAATACGTTTCTCATCCTGTGGTTGATTGTAAATCTCCTCCTGTGGATCTTCTTTCAGATGACGAAGATGCTGGATCTGTTAGAGGACTTCCTGGAGTTTGAAGGCTACAAATATGAGCGTATTGATGGCGGGATAACTGGAGGACTGCGGCAGGAGGCCATCGATCGCTTCAATGGTGAGCTGAAAGCACTCGATGCTGAGCCGTGCGTCCACCAGGGGGAGACGTTACTCTCGTTAGCACCTTAACACATTAATATTGATCTGCTGTTTGTGTGTGTGAAGCTCCGGGAGCGCAGCAGTTCTGTTTCCTGCTGTCTACTCGTGCTGGGGGCTTGGGAATCAATCTGGCAACTGCTGATACCGTCATCATCTACGACTCTGACTGGAACCCACATAATGACATTCAGGTGAGAACGCGCGCACACACACACACACACAAACACATAGCTATTACATATCAATAGTAGGCATGATATATACAGTTAAATTTCATCACCTCTAGTGTTTGAATGGATTAATTTTACAGTTTCGATATGAGTAATTTTATTTTCATATTGGCTGAAATCAAATTAATACACAAATAGTGATCCATGCTAAAAATATTGAAACTATTATTTCTATTATAACTATTACAACATTAACATTCATAACCGGTTGTCATCACGCAGCTAATTAATATCCCATAATCAGCCCCATCTCCTTAATTCTACTCGTCTTTTTTTCTCTCGTCTCTCCACACAGGCGTTCAGCCGAGCGCATCGTATTGGACAGAATAAGAAAGTGATGATCTATCGCTTCGTGACACGGGCGTCAGTGGAGGAGCGGATTACCCAGGTGGCCAAGCGCAAGATGATGCTCACACATCTGGTGGTGCGTCCGGGCCTGGGCTCCAAAACAGGCTCCATGTCCAAGCAGGAGCTGGACGACATCCTGAAGTTCGGCACAGAGGAGCTCTTTAAAGACGACGTGGAAGCCATCGGTATGTTTCAGAGACGGACTCTTTCTACATGTTCTGCACTACGCACTATACATCATTATTTTAATGGGGAATTTTACTTTAAATGTAACCATTATATCATTTTAATCTGAGTTATTAGCAATGTAAACAATATTTATTGGATAAGAAGCTAAATGTTTTGGAGGTAATGCGACAGGGACATTTTTCATAATTACAAACACACTTTAATGGATTGTTAAATTAGTTCCAAAATTATTGGTACCCTTGGTAAGGATGGGTTAAGAAAAAAAAAAAAAAGGTTATGCAGCTTAATCCCATACCAAAACAGACGACAGAAATGTAACCTTTTAAGTAAATTTATTAAAGGGAAAAAAATACTAAAGAGATCAAGCTAATTAATCACAAATACATTATTTTTTAAACCCATCTTTACCAAGGGTGGCAATAAATGTGGAGCCTACTGTGAATGGAGTGCATAGAAAGTACTATGTACATTGTTGTGATTAATGTATGCACTACTAGTAATGCACTGCAGCTATTACATTACTTTTACTATTACTAACTTTTAGTACCATTACTACTACTACAACAATTCCTACTACTACTACTAATATTGCTGTTATTATTACTGTACTACTACTACTGCTACTACTACAGCTACTGTTATCATTACTGTTACTACTACTTCTACTACTATTACTACTACTATTAATTCTACTGCTGCCACCAACGCTGCTACTAATCTTACTACTAATTACTAATATTACTTACTACTACTAATATTAATACTACTGTTATTATTACTGTTACTACTAGTATTCCTACTATGACCAGTACTACTACTTCTACTACTACTACTACTACTACTACTACTATTGTTATTATTACTGCTACTTCTGTTACTACCACAACCCCAATTCTGAAAAAGTTGGGACAGTATGGAAAATGCAAAAAAAAACAAACCAAAAGTGTCATTTGAAAATTCAATTCACCCTGTACTATATTGAAAACACATTATTAACACATTATTTGATGTTTTACTTTGATTTGATTGCAACACACTCCAAAAAAGTTGGGACAGTCGACTGTTTACCACCGTGTAACATCACCTTTTCTTTTAATAACACTTATTAAGCATTTGGGCACTGAAAGCACCAGTTGGTTAAGTTTACCAAGCGGAATGCCCTCCCCCCCCATTCATCCATTATGCATTTCTTCAGCTGCGCAGCTGTATGGGGCCTTCGTTGCCTTATTTTGCGCTTCATAATGCGCCACACATTCTCAATCGGAGACAAGTCAGGACTGCAGGCCGGCCATGCTAACACCCGCACTCTCTGCTTACGCAACCATGCGCTTGTAACCCGGGCAGAATGTGGTTCGGCGTTGTCCTGCTCTGGATGGCAGCATATGTTGCTCCAACATGTGTACATATCTTTCTGCATTAATGCTGCCCTCACAGATGTGCAAGTTACCCACGCCAAGGGCACTGACACACCCCCCATAACCTTGACAGACGCTGGCTTTTGGACCTGACGCTGATAACAGCTTGGATGGTCGTTTTCCTCTTTGGCCCGGAGAACACGGCGGCTGTTTTGTCCAGAAACTATTTGAAATGTCGACTCGTCGGACCACAAAACACGATTATACTGTGCTACTGTCCATCTCAGATGAGATCGAGCCCAGAGAAGTCGGCGGTGCTTCTGGACAGCGTTGATTTATGGCTTCTGCTTTGCATAGTAAAGCCTTAACTTGCATCTGTGGATGCAGCGGCGAATGGTGTTGACTGACAAAGGTTTACCAAAGTATTCCTGAGCCCATGTCAGGATATTCATTACAGACTCATGACGGTTTTTAAGACAGTGACGTCTGAGGGATTGGAGATCACGCGCATTCAGATATCATTACTGTTAATACGTCTTCTACTACTACTACTAATAATAATAATAGTAAGATTACAGTTATTATTACTGTTACTATTAGTACTACTACTTTTACTTCTAATACGACTACTGATATCATTATGGTTAATACGTCTACTAGCACTACTACTACTATTACTACTAATAGTAATATTACTGTTATTATTACTGTTACTACTGCTCCTCCTCCTCCTCCTCCTCCTCCTCCTACTATTAATACGATTACTAATATTACCGTTATCATTAGTTACTATTACTACAAGCACTACTACTACTACTACTGTTGATACTACTACTGCCACCATCACTGATACTACTATTACTACTAATACTAATCTAGTAGTACTTCTACTACTACTACTATTAATACTACTGCTCCCACTGCTGCTAATACTATTACTGTTATTATTACTGTTATAACTACTACTATTACTATTACTAATACTACTACTACAGTTATTATATTCCTTGCTCATTTAATGGAATTATTCAAAGCACACGATTAACTCCTTAATATTGCCATATTGCAGAGTTTCCTGTGTGTATGATTCACACTAAACAGTGGAGTGTGTCTTGTCTTCACCAGGTGAGAGTAAGGACGGAGAGGAAGGCAGTGTGATCCACTACGATGACAACGCCATCTCCAAGCTGCTGGACCGCAGTCAGGACGCCACCGAGGACACTGAGATCCAGAACATGAACGAGTACCTCAGCTCCTTCAAGGTGGCCCAGTATGTGGTGCGGGAGGAGGACGGAGAGGTGAGGGATGAGTCACGGGTTCTGTTTCATCTCCAAATAAACCGTTTCACTGAGATAAATCTGGTTATCTTACAGCACGTCATATTCCTGAGTCACTTTGACCTTCCTACTGTCTTTTCTAGCAGATGACAAGTTGTTTACATTGTCAGGGAGACACGCCCACAAAATATTATTTATGTAATAATAATTCCTACACGATCTAGTGGAAAGCCTTCCCAGAAGAGTGGAGGATATTATAACAGCAAATGGGGACTAACTCTGGAATGGGATGTTCAACAAGGACGCAGTATGAGTGTTATGGCCAGGTGTCCACAAACTTTTGGCCATACAGTGTAATTGTGAGGGGAAAATTGGTTAAATCACTAGACATGTGGTTAATATGTTTCCTGCCCTGGGTTCAGAACATAAATTGTGTACATTACATTGCAGAGCTTCACCACACGCGACACGACACCCGGCCTCTTGTTAACTCTGTGTGTGACCTGTTGTAGGAGGAGGTGCAGAGGGAGATCATTAAACAGGAGGAGAACGTGGATCCTGACTACTGGGAGAAACTCCTGCGGCATCATTACGAGCAGCAACAGGAGGATCTGGCACGCAATCTGGGGAAGGGCAAGCGCATCCGCAAGCAGGTCAACTACAACGACACGTCTCAGGAGGACCAAGGTGTATATATATTCACACACACACACACACACACACACACACACACACACACACAGACACACACAGACACACACAGACACACACACACACAGAAATGCACAGAAACTGTATTTATAGTATTAAAGCTATAGGAGCAGACAGGGTGGACCTCCTACAATCTGATGCTTAAGTGTATGTGTGTGTGTGTGTGTGTGTGTGTGTGTGTGTGTGTGTGTGTGTGTGTGTGTGTGTGGGGGTGGGTGTTTGTGTGTGTATGGGTGGGTGTGTGGGTATGTGTGTGGGCTCAGAATGGCAGGACGATCTTTCAGACAATCAGTCCGAATACTCAGTCGGATCTGAGGATGAGGATGAAGATTTCGAGGAGAGACCTGAAGGTACTTTTTTAAAATCACAAACTCACACGAGCAGTTTGTTGATGCTAAATGCTTATGTCTCGTTCACTACGTAGCAAAAGATTTATAGCAATTAGAGATTTATTGGTTTTATAGGAATATACTAAGTTTTAAGAATTAAAATGTTTATTTTATTTTAAAATACCCAAGACATCTTGGAGGTGGAGGTCACAGAGTCTCTGTCACATGATAGGTCAGTCACATGAAAGAATAGTCTTTTTTTTTTTTTTAAATAGTGATATAAACTCATGATATAAAAAATGTTGTTTTAAGAGGTTAAAGAACAGATTTTTACAAAAAAACAAATACCGACAATTTTTGTCCAATCTAAATTAAATTGACGAGTTGTACTCGTCTCGACCCAGGGAATTTTGGATACACGGTTCGAAAGTTATGACCATAAACATACTTCCAAGTTAGGCAAAAATATGACACAATGGTAGCACTAGGGCATTGGCAGCACTTGGCCCAAATTTGGTCAGAATGTTCCTTAGACCCTCCTCAATCAGTGTGCCAAATTTCACAACGTTTTACCAGACGGTTCTATGGGCCAGAAGAAGAAGAGGAAGAAGAAGAATAATAAGAAAAGGTAGAATAACTATAAGGTGCCTACGCACCTTTGGTGCTTGGCCCCCTAATAATAATAATAATAATAATAATAATAATAATTATCATTATTATTATTACTGTTATTATTATTATTGTAACCTATAAAAATAGTTTTTCACTGTTAATACATTCTGTTATTTGTGATACTGAAGGAACACCTGTGAAACCTAATAATATAGACATTTTGATGGTATAAATGTCATTTCTTTGTTTATTTTGTTTTTGTTTTTAAGGTTACACAAACGTTTGCACTCAACCATAACACGCTGATATGATTACACACAATATTGTTCCACTTTCTAAAATAAACTTTTAAAATGACCTAAATGGACTATTTCACAGGGGGGCGGCGACAGTCTCGCAGGCAGCTGAAGAGCGACCGGGACAAACCGCTGCCTCCACTGCTGGCTAGAGTAGGAGGAAACATAGAGGTGTGTATGTTCAGGATTTTACTCACATTGGTAGTTGTTGCTGTAAGTATTTAATACTAGCGTTTAGCGCTTATAATTACAATAGCATGTCATTTCTGCTTAATGAACATCACACCAATTGTGTCTAATGCCTTTAGAGTTTTATAGCAGAAATGATCAAAGACAGCATGATAATGTTGAGATGATTTAGCGCTAAATTACTTTCATTAGACTTTATTTTGTAGATTTATTATAATTTTTTTATGTAAGAAATTCTTGTCCAATTTTTAAAAAATTACTGTAACAGTTGTTCAATTTTACAGTTTAAATGTGTTGCCATTATTTTACAAATTTCTTAGTTTATTCATTCATTACTTGCAGTATATTAGCTAACTAACTAACAGCCAGAAAATAGCATGTTATGGCTTAACTTGTGAGCATTATTTTACAGATATAAAATAATGTACTGACTTGTTACTGTTACAATTGACTAACTTATTATTTAGTAAAAACTAGACATTTTGTTTTTTATCATATTATTGCCACACTTACGCACTTATTACCAATATGTAAAATACTACTATGTCACATCTATTATTTTACTGTACATATAACATGGGCTTCTGTTAAGAATCCTGTATATTCAGTGAGAATGTTGTCTTATACTGTACTTTCTGCGTAGCTTTTATTGTGCACTCAGTGATTTCATTGAATTTGTGTGTTTCTGCATGCAATCATGTCTCAATTCCATCCCAGGTGCTTGGTTTTAATGCGCGTCAGAGAAAGGCCTTCCTGAACGCCATCATGCGCTGGGGTATGCCTCCTCAAGACGCCTTCAACTCCCACTGGCTGGTCCGAGACCTGAAGGGGAAAAGCGAAAAAGAGTTCAGGTCCTCTTGCACAAATTAAAATCCTAGAACTAAAATGAAAAGCCATTAAAAAGTATTTGGTCGGTAAATTTCCGCACTGTTCCTAATGGTTTCCTAATGCAGCTTTTCAAGTTATATAATGAGGTTATATAGTGAGGGTGCCAATAATTCTGGAGTTGCCGACTGGAGTTTCTTTTAAATTTGTGCACTAATATTTTTTGTTGTATTTCAGAGCGTACGTGTCGCTGTTCATGAGACACCTGTGTGAGCCGGGAGCAGATGGAGCGGAGACGTTTGCGGACGGCGTGCCGAGAGAGGGTCTGTCCCGACAACACGTCCTCACCCGGATCGGAGTCATGTCTCTCGTGAGGAAAAAGGTATCATTTTAATGTAGGATTAAAGGTTCAGAATATTGCATACACGGTTGATTTTGATTGGACCTTTAACATGTATGATTTTAGAACAGTTTAGTTCTACACTCTGTAATAACTTGATACCTAATAAATAAATGCCTTTATAATATCTCATCTCGTTTCCTTTCTAGAATTTGCTGCTTTTGCTAATTTATTTATAATATATGCCAATCACTAGATTCATAATTATGAGTATATTTATGAAGATGTTGTTACTTTTTAATTTGTAGGATACATACAGTATATCTAAAAAAAAATGTGAGTAATGTTGGCCTATTTTACTAGCTATTTAACATCACATCTGATTCTGTGTTCCGAAATGAACGATTTCATTATCCAGGACACGATTGTAAATTCATTTTTTTTTAAATATTCAAGAAAAGTGCATGTTTCTGTATATCTCATCAGATATCGAGTCGACATTCAAAATCACTGCTTGCTCTTATTCTGATTTATTAACGTGTGTGTGTGCAGGTGCAGGAGTTTGAGCATGTGAATGGCAAATACAGCACTCCAGATTTGATTCCTGCTGGTCTGGAGCTGAAAAAGCTCACAGAGAGTCTCTCTTCAGACCCAAACACTCCTGTACCAGCCAGCCCTGCTCCGACTCAGCCCAGCACCCCAGTACCATCAGGTTAGTGTGGCTTAAACAAAGAACCACTGACCGTCGATATTACTTTGGTAACACTTTACAATAACAGTACATGAATAATCATGCACTAATACCTGAATTAATACTTACTGAAATATTGAACTAATGATGAGTTAAGGCATGTACTAATCACGAACTAATGGAGAGCTAACCGTAACTACGATGCGACTCTTACGAATTCATGCGTGAATAACGACCACCTTAAGTACGTTAGTGCATGTTTGTTAGCTAATGTATTAATTAACACGTAGGAGTAAACGAAATCAAACCTGCTCTATAAGAAAGAATATAAATTAAACGTGCATCATTTCAAATTGTTTATATGATTTGCCATATGCAGCTGCGTACACAAACACCACGTATTGGATGGCTCTGGATTACTTTCATAATTTACACTGATCCTCCTTATCCAACGTAGAAAGATGCACTAATAATAAACACCAGTCATTTCATCTCAAACTATTTTGTGTCATTCTTCATCCATTTCTCTTCAAATCCCACTGTAGTACTAGTACGTGCTCTGGGTGGCGAAATGAATTATATAAACAATTTGAAATTATGCTTGTTTAATTAATTAATCCATTCGTTCTTCGTTCATTAAGTAATTAATTAAAAATGTATTAATGTTTGATTCAGTTTACCCGTACATGTTAATTAATACACTAACTAGTCATTATTCATGTATGAATTCATAAGACTCACATTAGTTCGTGATTAGTACATGCCTTAACTCATCATTAGTTCATATCAAAGTAATCATTAATTCAGGTATTAGTGCATGATTATTCATGTACTGTTATTGTAACGTGATGCCATTACTTAAACATCTTTAAAAGGGTGCCAATAGTTCTGAAACTGACTACACATTATGTGTAATGATCTTTATTTCCTGACAGTCTCATATCTCTTCTGTTTAACAGACAAACCTGAGAGTGGTCCCGTTCCCCCCGAAGATAAAGACAGCACTGAACACGAGAGCACGAAAACAGCCGAGTCTGAGGTGATTTCCCCCACAATCCCCCGTCTACACGTTTCCTCTTTTTTTTTTTTTCCAACCAGCGATCCCGTCTCTCTTCTCAGACATCCAAAGAATGCGAACCGTATCCTGACAGGACGAGCGAGAGTGAAGAACTGAAAAGAGGTGGCGCTGAGCAGAATTCGAAAGAAGAGAACGAGAAGAAAGACGACTCACCCGCCGGACCGGAGCCCTCGACCGATCAAACGCAGCCAATGTCCAAGCAGAACGAGCAGTCTGCCAATCAGACGCCACCTACAGGTGAGAACAGGAAGCAAAATGTTAAGAGCTGTGTAAATAAAGCTGGTAATTATTATTATTATTATTATTATTTTTTAACCAAAAAAACGGTGTTGGTAAATTTACTGTGTTGATTTGTAGGACAACAAAGTAAAGACATGGAGAACACGGCCGAGAAAACAGAAAAAGACGCTTCTGCTGCTGTGAAGCTGGAGGACAAAGAACCAAAACAAGGTTACAAAGGTTCTTGAAATGTTCTTTTTAATAAACATATTAAATAAGAGCATCAGAGTTGTACTACTAAGCTAGTTTTCTGAAGTAACCTTGATTTAAATTGTGAATTTGAAAGGAAGGACATCAAAAGCGAGTTGAAAACAGGATTAAAACGTAGCATTGCAGCGCAGTCAAAACAATTTTAACTGTTATTTTACTCAGACGTAACAAACATTGTCAAATACGATAACAGCTGCTCCACATGAACCCAAATCTGAGGACGCCATCGAGAGTCAGCTGAATGGAGAGAAAGAAGCGAGGGACGAGGCGGACGAGAGCCAAAAAGACGAAAAGAATGGCGCTAAGGCACGCTTCATGTTCAACATTGCAGACGGAGGCTTTACAGGTGAGTTTAAAGCTCAACTGTACTACTACATTGAGTATAGATGAGTGTTTTAGTAAATGTTAAGTGGATTTCTTTGGGTTTGTGTGTGTTCTCAGAGCTGCACACTCTGTGGCAGAATGAAGAACGTGTCGCCGTGTCGTCCGGTAAGATGTATGACATCTGGCACCGGCGCCATGACTACTGGCTTTTGGCCGGCATCGTAACGTATCCCAATTTAGTGTTTTTGAGCTTTCATAGGTGTTATTCTGTAATTTATTTAGGTTTATTTCAGTTCAGTTACTTTACTTCAATTTAATTAACTCAGTTCAGTTTAGTTACATTTTGTTTAATTATTTCAATTATGTTTAGTTCATTAAGTTTATTTCAGCACAGTTTAATTTCTTCATGTCAGTTTATCTTAGCATAGTGTAATTACTTAATTTCATTTCAGTTTAGTTATTTCAGTTTAGTTCACCTTAGTTCGATTACTTAAGTTCAAGTCAATTCAGTTTAGTTAATCCAGTTCAGATTAGTTTAATTACTTCATTTTAGGTTTCAGATTAGTTTAATTACAATTCCCTTACAATTCTCTTACTTTAGTCCAGTACTTCAGTAGTACTTCAGCTTAGTTGTTTCAGTTTAGTTAAGTTTAGATTAGCTTAGTTCACTTACTTCAGTTCAGTTCAGTTTGGTTACTTCAGTTCATTTCAATTACTTCATTTCACCTTAGTTCAGTTAGTTAAGTTCATTTTAGTTAATTCCGTTCAGCTTAGTTTAATTACTACAGTTCAATTCAGTTTAATATCTAGCGAGCACAGGAGGCTACGGATCACGTGCGGTCTACTGTCTTCACTCCCATTGGTAGTCGCTGCACCAAGTCGCTCCAAATTTGCATAAAGTTAAACTGTTCTCAACTTTGTCAGGTCGCTGGACACACCCACATCTAGTCTCCAATGGTCTTTTGTTTGTTTTGTTTGATTGCTTCAGTTTAGTTATTTCAGTTCGGTTTAGTTAATTCAGTTCGGTTTAGTTCAGTTTACAAGACTACAAGACTCTTTGTTGCCAAACAACAGTGCTGGTGGTAATTTGGTTCGATACAGATCAACAATCAAGAACAGATAGTACACTGAACAAAGTGCAAGACAGGGCAACAAAATAAAAATGTGCATGAAGGCACTTAATTAATGTGCAATTTATGCTGAATCAGTGTAAAAATTGGCCAGTGAGTAGATGTACAAAAAAAAAAAAAAGTTGCAGTACTATTTATGGGAACCAGTAGCAGCAGTACTGTTCAGAGGTAAAGCGTAGCAGTAATGACTAGGAGTGCAGATATTATATAGTAGTACAGTACAGGTTGTGGGAGAAAAAAACATTATGGCACTGTAGACTGAGAGAAGCAGGGACATATCAGCAGCATATGAGGAGAGAAGACACCCTGGACCGGGTGCCAACCCATCGCAGTCGCACACACATTTGCACACACATTCACACACCCATTTACACACTATGGACAATTTGGAAATGCCAATCTGCCTACAGCACATGTAGCGAGGAGGAAACCGGAGTACCCAGAGGAAACCCCCGAGGCATTGGGAGAACATGCAAACTCCACGCACACAGGGTGGAGGTGAGAGGTGAGATTAAAACCCCGAACGTTCTAACCACTAAGCCACCGTGGCTCTGTGTCCTCCAGGTTCTGTTCATTTCCAGATGCCTGTGTGCCCTTGCTAGACGTCATGAATGAACGAGTTTTATAAGCATATTTTCAGCCACACCCCCTCCTACACACCCCACAGCAAATGTTTTTTTTTTTCTTCTTTTTTTGTTTGTTTAATTATGCACTGTATCAAACTAAACCACATAGAATGAGGTTTGAAAAAGCTCTAAATTACCTCAGGTTAGTTCAGTTGCTTGCTATATTACCCATATATTTGGCCCCTTGACTACATCTGCGTGTCTCAGTCACGGCTACGCTCGCTGGCAGGACATCCAGAACGACCCACGCTATGCCATCCTCAACGAGCCCTTCAAGACCGAGATGAACAAAGGCAACTACCTGGAGATGAAGAACAAGTTCCTGGCACGGAGGTTCAAGGTGAGTCAAATTGTACACAAATTGTTTCGGGGGAAAAAAAAATTGCACTACTTAAGAATCATCTTTCTGTCTAACTCAGCTGTTGGAGCAGGCCCTGGTGATTGAAGAGCAGTTAAGGCGGGCAGCTTACCTGAACATGACGCAGGACTCCACACACCCAGCCATGGCGCTTAACACACGTTTCGCCGAGGTCGAGTGTCTGGCCGAATCACATCAGCACCTTTCCAAAGAGTCTCTGGCTGGAAATAAGCCGGCGAATGCCGTCCTACACAAAGGTTCGCTGATGGGTGCCATATTGTTCCACATTGCTCTGTTTAATCTCTAGCATCAAGCCATGCTAACTTTCATAGTCTGTTTACTGCCAGTGCTGAATCAGCTGGAAGAACTGTTGAGTGACATGAAGGCGGACGTGACGAGGCTGCCGTCCATGCTGTCCCGCATCCCTCCTGTATCCGCTCGACTCCACATGTCTGAGAGGAGCATCCTGAGCCGTCTCACCAACCGTGAGCCTCAGCCCCAGCAGGTCAGAATCAGGACTCAATAACTATTCATGAAAAGATCATTTCACTCACCTGGAAGGACAGGATGTAAAGAATATAACAACTGGGGACATTGTGCTGGAAAATAATCATCGAACAGAACATTCTGAAGTGTTTTATTCCTTTTATACCACTTCAGTTTGCTAACAATTATTTACTTATATTTATTAAAAAACAACACATTTACATATAGTTATTTCCTGTTATCACTTTGTTGTCAAGTTATAGCAGCTATACAATATACCGCCATTCCTTCACATTCTCTTGAAATGCAGCTTGACATGTTACCGAGAAACTGCAAAGTGTAAACCTCTTCATCCTGAAGACATTCCCATGGTGGAAAACGTATTTACAGTTGAGGTCATAAGTTTACATACATATTTTGTTTAAAGATCTTATTTTTTTCATTTAGTACTGCCCTTCAGAAGCTACATAAGATATTTACATGTTTCCCAGTAGTCAAAATAATAACAATTTACACCGATCATCCTGTTCAAAAGTTTACACCCCCCTGGCCCGTGTTGCCTTCTTGAGCATCAGTGAATGTTTGCACCTTTTGTAATAGTCGTGTACGAGTCCCTCAGTTGTCCGCAGTGTGAAAAGATGGATCCCAAACTCATATAGCCGCTGATGGAAAGGGTTCAAATATGCAGAAGATGCTGGAAAAGCAAAGAATGTGCAGGACCTGGAGGATTTTTCTGAAGATCAGTGTTCAATTTAACTGCTCAGGATTGTACTAAAATAAAAACAAAATGCAATTTTATGATCCCTCTTATTTATTTATTTTTGTTATTATTAACATTTTGCAGATTCTAAAAGGGCTATGAAAACTTATGATAACCTCTGACTGTTATAAAGTGCTGAAACTGGAGACTCCTTCTATAAATGTTACATAAACATCTCCTTCAGAAGGAGTTTATTTTATTTATTTATTAAATAACTACATGTTTATTTCAATCTGTTTATAGCCTTAGATTAAATGTGGGGCATTCAGTAACATGACTAGTTTTTTTTTTTGTCTTTTTAACTTCAAGAGAGAGGGGAAAAAACAGAACTTACTTATTTCATGGCTGTTCCACAACAATAAGTGTAACTATAAATGATAAAACGTATGACTTTCCATTCTTTACTAAATAAAAACTTACAATCGTGAATGTTAACAGTAACTCCACTTTGCACCAGGCCTCATCACATGACCCTGTCATTGATTATTTTCCTATAACAGCACACCCTCGAGTGTTTTATTCCTACACAGCGCGCAATCTTAGTTTTACTAACTAAGTGACATTCGGATTTTTTCAGCCATTAGAGTTTTGTCCTGATTTTTGTCCCTGTGTGTGTGCTCAGCCTTTTCCACAGGGATCTTTTGCCTGTTCTTCAATGTACAGTAACAGTTTTGGAGGAGGATTTCGAGGTCCTGCTGGAGCTGCCATGGTTAACTACAGCCAGATGCCCCTGGGGCCGTACGTTAGTGGTGAGTAACTTCTGACTCAGCAGCAGACCAGCTTCACAAGAGCTAGAGGAGGGCTGATCTCAGTATCTTTTAAATAAAGATATCTACCTCCAGCCTCATGCATGGTGTTCACACTTAATGTTGGTTTAACACTGTTTTGAGGAACAGTTATACAGTATGTCAAAGTAAATACATTTTTCCTATAATTTTGGTTATCACAGTTAGAATAAAACACTTTTTTTTTTTTTAAACCTGGACATATACTCATATACTCATATATTTTATTCATGAAACAGCCAGAAAACTGGAACTTTGTATTTTCTTCTGGTATTTTCTTAGCTACAATAAACTAAGAAAACCTAAACATACTACATGCGCAAATTAAAATGTATAACTAGTCTATATATCCAGTTCTGTAGCTTTTATCTCATCAGCCTACTGATTAAAGTGAAAAACAAGAAGAATCATTTTAGGGGGAAAAAATGAAAAATAAAAAATGTTCAGTAACCCGGTTGCATAAGTGTGCACACCCCTAAACTAATACTTAATTGAAGCACGTTTAGATTTTATCACAGCATACAATCTTTGTGGGTAAGAGTCAATCAGTTTGGCACATCTTGACTTAGCAATATTTCGCCATTCTTCCTTGCAAAAGCATTCTAACTCTGTCAGATCGGCTGGGCATCTCCTATGCACAGCCCTCTTCAGGTCACCACACAGATTTTTGATTGGCTTTATGTCTGGACTCTGGCTGGGCCATACCAAAACCTTGAACTTGTTTTGGTGAAGCCATTCCTTTGTTGATCTGGAGGTTTGCTTTGGGTCGTTGTCATGCTGAAAGGTGAAATTCTTTTTCGTCTTAAGTGTTTTGGCAGAAGCCTTAAGGTTTTGCACCAAAATTGACTGGTATTTGGAGCTGTTCATTATTCCCTCCACCCTGATTAAAGTCCCAGTTCCAGCTGAAGAAAAACAGCCCCAAAGTATGATGCTGCCACCACCATGCTTCCCCGTGGGGATGGTGTTCTTTTGGTGATATGCTGTTTTTTTGTGCCAAATATATCTTTTAGTATTATGGCCAAAAAGTTCAACTTTGGTCTCATCAGACCATAGCACGGTTTTGGGAGAATGGATGTATATATATATATATTTTTTGGTTAAAAAGGCTTCCGTCTTGCCACCCTACCCCGTATCCCAGATATATGAAGAATTCGGGAGATTGCAGAAATTGCTGCAATTCTTTTAATGTTGCTGTAGGCCTCTTGGCAGCCTCCCTGACCAGTTTTCTCCTGATCTTCTCATCAATTTTAGAGGGACGTCCTGTTCTTAGTAATGTCACTGTCGTACCATATTTTCTCCACTTGTTGATTGTTGTCTTTACAGTGTTCCATGGTATATCCAATGCCTTGGAAATTTTTTGGAACCCTCTCCGGATTGATATTTCAACAGTGAGATCCCATACCTTCTTTGTAAGCTCTTTATGGCCCATGACTTTTCTAGTTGGATGTTACCAAGAAAATCCTATAGGAACAGCTGTACTTTATTTGATGGCAGGTGTATACTAATTAGTATTTAACATGAGTTTGAATGTGATTGGTTGATTCTGAACACTGCCACATTCCCAATTATAAAAGGGTGAGCACACTTATGCACCCCCCCTCCCCCCATCCCAGTTTGCAATTTCACAATAAAGGTGAAAAGGTTCTGACATGATTTAACTTAGTTTCCTTTTTTTGACATCACAAAAACCTGCCATTTTAACAGCGGTGTGTAGACTTTTTTTTTTTTTATATCCACTGTATATCAAAAACAAACAAAGCAAAAACAGCAGCCTTTGTCATTTGATATCATGCTTATACCTGTTTAATTCTCAAATCTGATTGGTCAATATAATAGCAGATCTGACAGTACTTCCGGCTTTAAGGCAAATCACAGGTTTATATTAATACGCTCATTCTGATACATAATTTCTACAGTAACAACCTGCACAGCTGTAACTTTACAATTTTTTTGTCTTATTTTGTCTTATTATTCTCTCAAGAGAGAGAAAAAAGAGGCTGGTGAGGGAACGACTGTTTAATGCAGCTTCTATAATGCAGGAACTAACTTGTTTTGTGAACATTCCACAACATTACATGTATCTATAATTGGATAAAAAATACAATGTGTCCTTCTTTAATAAATAAAATTGCATTGGTTGGCAAATTGCTGTTGTCCAAGAGGAATAAAACATTCCAGGACCTGCTGCTTTAGGTAACACTAACTCATCAGGCCGCATCACACCGTTATTTTATTACTTACTAATCACATTGTACCAACTACAATAATCTTCCGTTGATTACGATCCTTTCCTTCGATATTTTGTTATTGCTTGCTCTACAATTTGAGTTCAATATCTTTTCCATGCGCTGATTCCATGTTCCTATCTTGTTCCCACGTTTATACAGTGTCCTCAAACGGTCCTCCAGCACCCAGCAGCCACATGGACAAGAAGTCCAGTGAGGTTTTGAGAGACATGTCTCCACCTGACCTCAAATCCAGCAAACCCTCAGACGTCATCTGCATCGAAGACTAGCCCTCATCTTAATCATTTCTCTCTCTCCTAGATCGAAATTGAACATTATTCTGGAACATTCCTCCCACCATACAGATAAAACTAATCTTATGAATTGCACTTTTGTCTTGAAGCGTGTGCGCTTGTGAGTTGATCAGTATTCTCCTGCTTCTGTTTTTGTTTTTTAATTTACTACGGTCGATGGAGAGAGATCCGAGGACAGTGCGTGACAAGGATGCTCTCTTCCTCTTACGGATCTTTGAAATCTGTCATTTCTGAGACGTTTCTTGGAGCTTCCCCCCCCCCCCCCCCCCCCCAAAAAGCACCAGAATCTTTTACTGGTGCTTGAATGTGGTGCGACATCTAGAGGTTCTTCTTGTGTACCGCATCCGGAAGGAGGAAGATGGTCATGTGACCCAAATGCTAGTTATGGATTATGCTGCTTGCAACGCGCTGTATAGTGGTTAAAGGCATTTTGGAGATGATGGGATATAAAATGGATATAACCCCCATTTTATGTGCACAGTCTCTGAGTGCATCATAAGAATTATTCAGCCATAACCTGGAATTATTAACGTGTTACAGTCCTGTCAGGCTTTTTATTGTTTTTGCTTAACAACGGCGTATAAATGAAATTTTGCTTGATGATATGAACATATCTACTCATGAACAAGGACCCTGACAGGCACTGAGTTTCTTATCCATTAATTATGAAATATCTGCAGCACTTTTTGTCATATTTAAGGATTTCAGCTCCCTGGTTACACTGCTTCTGCAGTATTATGAGTGTGTTTTAAAACAGTAATGGATTTGTTTCTCTTTACTTGACTGTACAAGTGTATCGAGTGTTGAATTAAGTTGGGGTCGTATTACAGAAAAACAGAAAATCCTATGTTAGGATCTATGATAAGGTTTTGTCCCCCCCCCCCCCCCCCCCAAACTTAGTATTTAGGAATATCTCATTTTATCTCAAATGACAAAATCCTAAAGTAGTCTATAATCAATTGTTACGTCTGCTAATAATGCTGCGGTAATGAAAATTGGGAACTTTCCCCAGTGTTCCTACTTTCCACCTTTCATGCCATCTCAACTGTTAAGTATATCTATAAATGATTAAAAAAGTATGATGTTTCATTCTTTAATAAATAAAACTTGTAATTGTTGGCAAATAGCTGCGGAAATCAAACATTCGTTATAGGATTATTTTCCTATATCTACATGACTTCAATAAGTGTTTTATTCCTTACAAACTTCAAAAGTAGGACCTTTCTGTAATACGGCCCCTGAAATCATCTTTAAAGTCATCTGGAAGTGATATATGCTATGTTTACTTTTATAATTTTCACAATATTCCTTTTAATCCAAAGTTTATAGCCTTGGTGCAATCTTTGGGCAGAAAATTTGAAACCATACATTATGTTTTCTCCAAAGGCCAATACCTACCTGGCTTCACTACTACTTTTTTTTTTTTTTTTTTGCTGGTCTACAGTCATAGGCCACAAAATCGATTTTGCTGCCATGGAAGATGTGGAAGTGGACTGTTTTGTGTTTACATTTTCAATCTGTGTGTTTTAGTAAAAGCATTGAATGTGAAGCTCATCTGGATGTGTCAAAAGACATCCAGTAATTTAAACACAAGCGAAACCTCATTTCATTCCCGGCATCCTCATGCAGCGTGACGGCTTTTCTTACTCTAATAGAGGTTTTCAGTTCGTTTTTCTGCCATTAACTTAAATGCTAAAGCCTCTCATCACAACACACGGTGTAGTATAAGTACTTGAATGGTGTTAACATTTGTGTGTGGGGGGTGAAAAACGGTTTAGTGTTCATACGTACGCACAGCGCAAAACCTCAACTAAACCACTTAAGTAAATAAAGGGAGCCTCAAAACCAGTGCATAACCATTTAAATAACGAATAATGGAACTTCAACTTTTTGTCATCGAGAGGACTGTATGTACTTTCAGTTATACGATCATGCGTTTGTTCCATTTTCGTTTCTATTATCGTAGTGCAGATATTGAGCTCCGGTTAAATGCAATCAAACTGAAGCTAATATGAATGTAACAAATTTTGAAAAAGCTTCAGTCTAATACTAGACGTGTTTTCATTCCTGTACACTAGGCTTCAAAAGCTACCGGAAGGCTAAAGTTGGTAAAGACGCTTTTTGCTATGTTTCCATCCAAAACGCTAGCAAGTGAAAAAAAAAAAGACAATATGGACAATATGGCTTTTTAAAAATGAACACCTGTAAAACTTCTTCCACTAGACAAAATATAAACAGAGTAAACGAACGAATTCATAACATGTGACCAGCTCTATTTTATCTTAGTAAAATCTGTTCTGTTTTAAGCTAGTCATATTTCCTGATGTTTGTAGGCAAAAGAAAAATGCACTGGTGGTTTTATATACCTTATATACAGTACTGTGCAAAGGTTTTAGGCACCCTAATTTTTTTTTTAGTACAAACTTTGTTATAGATTTTCTATTTTATGACTTCTACATTATCACGTCAGTATAAAAAACATTTTAGTTTCCCAAACATTAGTTTTCTAGCACAGAAAAATGTTTGTATGTCATTAAAGAAAGCAGCATATTACGTAAGAGACCAAAAAAAAAACAATGAAGGCTGCTGGGTTTTGCTGCAAAAATAAGACGCAAATGTGAAAGTCAAAGTCTCCAGAAGAACTGTGTCTGGTTCTGCAAGATGCTCAATAAAACTTACCAGCTCATTTCCTTATAAAACTGCACTAATTGTACTGGAGACTACTATTTTAATTTCATTATTTTTTTTGTCACACCAAATATTGACTTTGTTTCATTTACTACAGTTTACTGCTCTTTATGGTATTTCTTTATTTTATTTTTTAAATGTAGAAACATTTAATTTCATTATTTTGAAGGCATCTTTGCTCTACAGCATTTCTTTGCATGTGCCTAAAACTTTTGCACAGTATATATATACACACACACCTTTTTCCCTCTTTGGATGGAAACATTGCTAAGCACAGCATGCACAGTCACTTCTTTGGTTCGTTGGAATTTTGTTTGCCAGCCTGGACCAAGCTACGAATATAAAGCCTAAATCTAACCAGTGTTATTCTTTGGTTTTTAAAAAAATTTGACCAGACGAAGAAGTGTGAATTGTCATCGTTTTACTTTGTACCGAGTGCATTTGTTTAATGTGTTTTAATAAATTCTCTCCAATAAGAAAACGCTTGGCTCTGTATTTTAAATAATTAAACTGTATGTAAATTTGAATGTATTTTGTGTGACAAATTTTTTTTTAAAAATTATTTATCAAAGCTATAAGGTTGAAATTTAAATATGAAATCTAAAGGCAGTCATTTTCAAATCTAGTATGATTGCAGTGCCATTCAGCCTTTGTAACTCTTAAAAATTCAACATTGAATCTAGGAAAACATGCATTTATCCATTTAAAAAATAAAAATGGCTGCATTTTGGTCTTAAAAGAGCAACAAGCTTAAGTTTTTAGCATAGAATTAGCAAATGCCTTGAATGACGTTAACTAGCATCCATGCTAATGGCATGAGGACAGCGGAACCATTTACTTGAAAGTAAAATATTAATAATTTACTTTCTATCTATAATTTAGGTAACAGGTTTGTACAAAGTAAGTCAACATCACAATATCATTAAAAATAAAGAAACATGAACGAGATATCTTATTTTTCTTTGGATGATGCAACTTCCTGTTGATCATGTGATTCGAGGATTATTCAAAACATTTCATCGGGGTGAATGTGTTCAGGTAATGTTGTGGGACACTAACATTCACACATTATCACAAAATTGTTTTCAGATTTCTGAAGTATTTTAATGATTATTTTTCAAGATAAAGCGTAGTTATTGTGGGATGGGCAAAAAATGGAGGAGAGGTTAAAGTCATGAGGCAACGTAAATGCTAAGCATGGAAGCTAGCTAAACTGAGGCTAGGAATTTAGTTAGCTAGCACACAGCCAAACAGTTTCAAGGCAGACTAACTTTGGAAACAAGACAAAGCTGTCAATGTTCCCCTCAGAAAGCTAGTATTAGTGTTGTCCGCTAACCAAACCTTCATGGGTTCTGCCATATTAAGAAACATAAGTGTCGGCTCACAACTCCTGGACTCGGACCTATTGAAATGGAGCCTGTGATGCAAAGACACTTAAGTTTTAAATCAGTCTGTGTCAGACTTTCTTTTATTATTAGCATCACCGCAGCCTTACTAATACATTTCACCGTTTATGGTGTTCCTGAAACTGTTAACAATTAGCAAGAAAAATGTAGGAAGTTTAAAAATGGTTGGAAAAGTATGGAATTATTTGCAAGCTGGGAAAAAGTTCACATAAGCTGGTTGACACTGGATTTTAAATTTGCAGAGAAAATAAAAATAAGAAAATATTGCAAAATGTATTGTATTGAAAGTATTGAAAAAGATTGCATTAAAAATGTTTACCTTGCATTTAGAAGAAAAAAAAAAACTCAGCTTTTACTACTGTGTCTATCAAATAATATATCTTTGTTTACATCGGAAAGCTGTTGGGCATAACATTTTCTACATTTATGCTGTCTTGCTAACTTATCTGAAAGATGACTGATGATTACTTGTTACATTTACATGTGAGGCGAGCCCCTTTTAAGCACTCCAGGCATAACGCTGTTAAATGACTGAATGTTGCCGCAAGTCTCCAATTTACACTTGAATGGTTTGTGAGTCTTACATGCAGATGTAAATGCACCCATTCAAAACATTGAAATCCGATCACCCAAATCACTTCAGGACATCTGGAGACATTTTAGAAGCATGCTGTGTAAGTGTATCTGATCTGTCTCTCTCCAAGAGACATGACGGCTGAAACCCCTCCTGATATATTACGGTAAAATTCGGCACCTCGAAGGATTTAAAATGGCAGCCGATTTTTGGCCTACTGAAAATGTGGACAGAAAAAAAACAAGAATTGGTGGTTGAATGGAATGAGACGATTTGCATATTACGTGCCATGAACCAATCAGGCTGCAATCACAAGTATAAAAATGGTAGAAAGCTAATCAGCTTACGATCCAGATACAAAACGTATGAAACCAGAAGGGTGTCACGTACAAACAGCTGCAGATGAACACTCTAGTTGGAGGAAATGCAACATTTACAGACATCCCACCCTGCAAAATCTCACTTCAGGGAGGTAGCTCCTCCGGGAAACCCCATCTCACCCAACCACCGTGCTGGTGTGTTTTGTATTTTTCTTCTTTTCAGGACACTACAGTGTTACTGAACTACAGTGGTACACTGAAGGGAGAAAGATCGACTGTAAAGCCCGCCACAGATAAAACTGATTGGTCTAGTTAGCAGAAAGAGAGACAAATCAGGACACGCTCTCTGTCACTCTCTCGCTACAGCTTGTCACTCGCTCTCTCAATCTCTCCAGAGCTCGTCTACTATCAGAAATTCTCTGGTCTCTCCCTCTCTTGCTCGCTCGCTCTCAAAAAAAATCAATTTCCAAGATACCGTATATCATTTTCAGGCGTGAAGATGCGGGAGACTCCTGGATCTTCTGGGAGAGGTGGGCTGTCTGCTTGTACATGCGTGATGTCCTACTTTTGGAAAGGAAGGCTCAATGTTGTCAAATTGTGATAATGGAAGTAAATTTACCCAATAAGTCACTAGCTATGTTTCCATGCAAGTTGCGAATTTCACTTGCGAAAAATTGGAATATCGCATAAAACATTTGCAAAAAATGCACCGTTTCCATCTCGTGTGTTCAAGAGAACAAAATCGTCATTCCGGGGAAACTCCGCCATTTTTACTTTTCTGAGCCAATTATCCCATCACATGATTTATTATGGCAAAGTTACATTACTTTTTTGATGCGCATTGAAGAATATATTCGGTAAATGTGTTTCCAGAGTAGTTTATGTGCATGTCTTCTTATCGAATAAAAAAATTATCCGCCTCAATTGAGCACATTTTGGTGATTTTATTCGCATCTGGTGTTTCCATCCAGAGTTTTATTTTTTTTATTTTTTAATGTGATATCCCAAAATTCACATACAAATATGTGTATGGAAACAAACCGATTCAACATTTCATCAGGTCGACTTACCATATACAGTAGGTGACGTTCTTGGTATTGGATTACTGCCTGTAGTCCATTTCTTGCTCTTCACAATGCATCAGCCCTTTTCTATCCTGTCCATCAGCGGAAAGGGAATAAATAAAGAGGATTAAAACACTGTGCTGTTATTAACAAATAATCAACTTTGTGGTGGAAACAATAATGTTTTTTTTGTTTGTTTATTATTTTCCTATAACAGCATATCCGAAAGGGATTTATTCCTCTTATACCGCAGCAATTTGCTAATTAAATCCATTTATTGTTGCATTTATTGTTTTGGATGTCCGTAAAAACAAGTTACTGCCCGTTATCACTTACGTTATAGCAGCTATAAACTTTTGAAGTTAAAAAAAAAAGTGTCGGAAAACTTACTGATCCTGGAGACTCTTTATGTTACATAAACGTCTGCTTACTGAAAACGTCACCATTTTAATGTTTACAGGTTTTTATTTGTATTATAACAATACAGCACATTTGCAATCTGTTTGTGGAGCTCCTGCCTTTAGCAAATGCACGAAATGTCCGTCAAATGTCCGCCCCGTGAATTATTTTGAGATGATTTTGGAATCTCGACTGCAGTGTTGTGTGTAACTTTTATTTTATTCTAAGTTTGGGTTCTTTGGTTGTGTCATACACAAGTTTGTTCCTGTAGACTATTTTTTAGGATTTGTATTGTGCCTTATTTCTTTGTTTATTTCAGTAAATGTAACTGTAAATCAAATCGAATCACAATTTAAGACCTCAATTAGCAAATTCCATTTATTCCCTGTTTTAAGGACATCTTAGAGACGGCATAATCTGTCTCGGGCCAAACTCCCCCCTCTCCTCCTTTGTCCTATTCCTTTTTCCCCCATCTCAAGTCCCCGCCTCCAGGCTGTGCTCTGATTGGACACTGAGTCTCTCTCCAGCTCTGCCATTGGCCCCGGTGCAGATGAAAAACCTCTGTTTTCACTCAGTGGGGCTTTAAGCAGTGTTTAGCAGCTAGGATGAGAAAAGAGAAAGGGAGGGAGGTGCAGAGAGAGAGAGAGGGAGCAAGGGGACAGAGAGAAAGGAGGGGCATTGACATTCATTCAGCCTAAAGAAGGAGTGGGAAAGTAAACAGCCCTTTTGGAGGCCCAGGAAGCCAGAGGGAGATGTGTTTCAAATGCGCCGGGTTTCATAGCAGGAAGTCCATGCGAGCTTGTCGGGGTTGAATCGCCTATCAGGAGGCGCTGAAGCTTTTCCTCTGGAGGTCTGAGGGAAGATAAGAAGGTAAGGGTGCTGATTTATGATTTATTGTCTTGTTACTTTCCCACTCATACAGGCTGTCTCTCTGTCTCTCGAATCTATCTCTCTTTCCAAAAAAAAAAAGGACTGAGGCACCATGAAAAAGCTTGTGTTCCATGCAACATCTCTAACATATACACACCTGTCAGAAGAAAGATCCAAGCACGTGATTCCGTCTTGTGTGTCTGCTTGTGCACATTCATAACAACTGGGTATTTTAAAGTCATTTTTAAATGACTTTGGGAGAGTGGTACTTGTCTTTATAGCTTCTAAAATGTAAATGATGACGGCGCAATCTTCTACAACATTTAATGTAACTATAAGTGGATAAAAACTATGATGCCAGTTATTATTATTATTATTATTATTTTTTTTTATTTTTGGTAAATTCCAATGCAAACATATAAGCAGGACACAAGGACTAACACTTTACAAACTGACAAGATCCATCAAGGTTCAATGTGTACAGGTTGTACACATCCACACGCTGACCATTGCAGGGATGAATTGCTGTAGGAAGATGAGACAACTAAACCAGGAATTAAATTGTTTTTGAGGTTGAAAGTTCATCAGTTGACTAGTTTTTACATAATTACTAAAAATTCCAGGTGATGGGTAAGACAGATCCAGCCATTTCCTAGAGGTTTCCTGTAGATATTTGAAGGAGATACCTTTAACAAGGTAAGTTATTACCCGAACTATTTGTTTTTCTTAAAGTACAATACTGTGCAAAAGTTTTAGGCACATGCAAAGAAACTACAGTTTACTGGTCTTTACGGTATTTAAAAAAAATGTAGAAACATTTAATTTCATTATTTTGAAGGCATCTTTCCCCCACAACAGATAATTCATAGGGATGTGTATGATTGATGCGTCACATAATCTAAGACTAGTAATAAACATTAAAAACACATTATTCATCAGAAAAAAGAAAAATGTTTACATTTAATGTTGTTTATTTAACATTAATGGAAGGAGTCTCCGGTGCGAGTGCTTTGTAATGGTCAGTTATAAGTTTTCCACCACAGGAAAGCCTTCAGGACAGAGAAGTTTACACTTTGTGGTTTCTTGCTAACACGAGAACCTGTATTTCTTTTTGTCTCATTGACTCATTGTTGCTGTTGCTTGATAATTATTTGTATTTTATAATGGAACGTAAGTCCTCTATCTGTGAGCATCTATTCACTCCACCCCAGTCACTCCAGGATTTTGCGATTTTGTGATCACGGAAATTAACACAAAATCAAGCAAACTCCGCAATATTCAGAGGAGCTTACGATTTTTCCAAATTGCGGAGATTTTCTGGAGATTTGGGCCAAGATGCATCATGTGACATCATCGCAACACACATTCAGCCAAAGCTTTCTTCGATACGTGTGTCGAACATGAGTACAGCTAAAAGGTCTCATTTACCAACAAACATCACCGCGGAAGACCCTGCAATTGCAATTTCGCCAATTCAAGAAGTTTTCCACAAAAAACAACAAAGTTGCATCGCAAATTTTGAAAAAAGCCACTTTTTTTCAACCAAGCATTTTCACAAAAAAACCTCCGAAATCCCGGATGGACTGCTGTGATTATGTCGAAATGTCCAACATCCTGTGACACAAAATATTTCCAAAGTATTCTACCAGTTTCACTTATTAACACCATTCAGTATACCAAAAAGTGTAATATTGGCTTGAATGGATATCATGCCATGAATTTTTCATAGCATCCCACACTTCAGCGTCACAGCGTCACATTGTTTACGCGTCAGTGTACATGAGGGCACTGTGCCACCCCCTAATCTGGATCTTGGCTTGCTCCGCTGCTTTTCCCCTTTCACCGAGTTTCCTCAGTATCCCCGCGAATCAGAGCTTCAACAAACCCAATGTTCTGCCTGCTTCCCTCTGCTGAAAATCCCTGTGTCATTAGCAGTCCATGCATGTGTGAGGCACAACTCCAGCACCAGGCTTTTCTCTCATCATATTAACACAAAGTTTAAATAATGCTTAATGTTTATTTCATGTTATTTCAAGAATCTTGTTCAAACACACAGTGTCAATAATCACTCAGTACTAATGACTAACACCTGATATGTGGAGGGACTCAGGTTAGTGCTGTATTTGTCCTCTTTTCATACACATTGTTAGCTCTATCTCTGACTTGTGCGACTACGTCACACTGGAATATGACAACCAGACTTTCAGTTTGAGTGAACACTTCTTGAGAAATATGTCATGGAGACGCTTCATGTGTCTGACACAGTTTCACACAGCAGCGTGAGACGTGTCTGTCACTCAGCAGCGTCGGGACAGGAGACGTACCTGAGGATTATGTGTACAACAGCTCTCCGCACTGAAAAGATAGATAGATAGATAGATAGATAGATAGATAGATAGATAGATAGATAGATAGATAGATAGATAGATAAACAAAGACAGACAGATAGACCGACAGAATGACAGGCAGACAGATAGATAGATAGACAGATAGATATATAATTAGATAGACCGACAGATACAGATAGATAGACAGACAGATAGATAGATAGTTAGATAGGCAGACAGACAGACAGATAGATAGGCAGACCGACAGAATGACAAACAGACAGAATGACAGACAGGTAGATAGATAGATAAATAGACAGACAGAGACAGACACACAGATAGATAGATAGACAGACAGACAGACAGATAGATAGACAGACAGACAGACAGACAGACAAAGAGAAACAGATAGACAGAGAGTAATCAATTCTGTAACACTTGCTGTGAGGCCATATGTATAATGATGATGAATGCTGCCTTAAATTCTTCTTCTTCTTCTTCTTCTTCTTCTTCTTCTTCCTTTTATTTTGAACAACTAGTGTTATAATACTATTTCCTATAATAATAATAATAATAATAATAATAATAATAATAATAATAATAAAACAATAATAATAACTTACTACTATTGCTATTGTTCTATTTATTTATTTATTTATCTATTTATTTATTTATTTATCTATCTATCTATCTATTTATTTATTTATTTATTTATAAATCAATCAATCAATAAATCAAATCAATATTGTAATTTGTGTTTGCAGCTGTAAAATTCTTTACAAAGGAAATAATTTTTTCTTTCTTTTTCAAAGGAAATTGGCTGGTAGTTTGTTCCAAGCTTCCTTGAGACAATTTAATGTATTTCTTTTTACATATAGACATGTAGGACAAAGTTTATGAAAAAAAAAAAAAAAAAAAACCTAATGGTAGGTTCACTTTCGCACAGTAATGTACAGTATATCTGTATTTAATTTCACAGTGTTACATTTCACTGTTACTGTTACTGCATGCTATGACTTTTCCATACAGTTCCACCCCAGACTCTGTACATGCTCTTTACATGCAGATTCTATACGTGCTTTGTGTGTTAGCTTGTTGCTAAAAATAATAGTCAAGAGGACGACTTAGAAGAATAACTTCTTTTGAAACGTGTCTGCAAAGGCGACCCTTTTGTCGGGATTATTCTAAAGCAGCTGATTGTGCAGTGCTTTGTGTTTCTTCCAGGTGCTTTTTCTAAAAGAGTTTTTATCTAATTACATAAAAGTAGCAATGAAAACTCTGGTAGAGGGTATTATCTGCGTTACAGTAGGACCTGAAAATCTACTGGGCCCAAGAGCAGAACAAGAACTACTATATAAGTAAGAAAAGCTAAATAAAACATGATGGGGCATGCTGTTATAAATAAATAAATAAATAAATAAATAAATAAATAAATAAATAAATAACGAACAAATGTTATTTTCCTATAACAGCACGTCCCTAAGTGTTTTATTTCTCTTGTATCATACTTTACCAATGATTACAATTTTGAATTGATTAAAGAATGATATATTGTACTTTTTATCTGTTTATAGTTACGTTTAATGTCATTGAACCCCACAAACCTGTTATATGCAGTTGTCACATACATTAAAGCAGCTATAAACAGTCATTAACTCACCAGCCTCACTTTCTTTCTCTGTGGAATTCAATAAGACAAAAAACATAGGACAAACTTGAAAAGTCCTGAAGACTTTCATATGGTGGAAAACGTCCAGCTTTACCTCTGACCGTGACACTGGAGAGTCCTTTCATAAAAGTTAAATAAACATGTCTTCACATACTGCGTATGTTATAAGCATCAACGTGTGTAACACAAACTATCGCTTGCTGACTCAGATTATCTCTGTGAACTGGGGAGGTGTCCTAGGTAGTGTCTCTGTCAGCGCTGAGACAGCACTATTCTGGCTAGACTGACTCCTTGTGTTTGTGTGTGTGTGTGTGTTGGTTCATAATCTCACACTTGAACATCCTACCTGGGTTACATAACAGTCAACATTCCACAACTGTTAAGATCCACAAAACTTCATGATCTTTCATGCTTTTACACACCTTTATGCATTTTATTTTTATTTAAAAATATCAACAACAACACACTATTCTAACAAAACATGAATATTAGAGGCTTTAGGGTTATGGATTATGAGGCTTTATGGTTATGGATTATGAGGCTTTAGGGTTATGGATTATGAGGCTTTATGGTTATGGATTATGAGGCTTTAGGGTTATGGATTATGAGGCTTTAGGGTTATGCATTATGAGGCTTTAGGGTTATTCATTATGAGGCTTTATGGTTATGGATTATGAGGCTTTAGGATTATGGATTATGAGGCTTTAGGGTTATGGATTATGAGGCTTTATGGTTATGGATTATGAGGCTTTACGGTTATGCATTATGAGGCTTTACGGTTATGGATTATGAGGCTTTAGGATTATGGATTATGAGGCTTTAGGGTTATGGATTATGAGGCTTTATGGTTATGGATTATGAGGCTTTAGGGTTATGCATTATGAGGCTTTAGGGTTATGGATTATGAGGCTTTATGGTTATGGATTATGAGGCTTTAGGGTTATGGATTATGAGGCTTTATGGTTATGGATTATGAGGCTTTAGGGTTATGCATTATGAGGCTTTATGGTTATGGATTATGAGGCTTTAGGGTTATGGATTATGAGGCTTTAGGGTTATGGATTATGAGGCTTTAGGGTTATGGATTATGAGGCTTTAGGGTTATGCATTTTGAGGCTTTATGGTTATGGATTATGAGGCTTTAGGGTTATGGATTATGAGGCTGTATGGTTATGGATTATGAGGCTTTAGGGTTATGGATTATGAGGCTTTAGGGTTATGGATTATGAGGCTTTAG
Source organism: Cranoglanis bouderius (assembly GCA_023630585.1). Classification (NCBI taxonomy): domain Eukaryota; kingdom Metazoa; phylum Chordata; class Actinopteri; order Siluriformes; family Cranoglanididae; genus Cranoglanis; species Cranoglanis bouderius. The sequence continues at coordinate 4,144,443 of CM042572.1, forward strand.
GCTTATGGATTATGAGGCTTTAGGGCTATGGATTATGAGGCTTTAGGGTTATGGATTATGAGCTTTATGGTTATGCATTTTGAGGCTTTAGGGTTATGGATTATGAGGCTTTAGGGTTATGGATTATGAGCTTTATGGTTATGCATTTTGAGGCTTTAGGGTTATGGATTATGAAGCTTTAGGGTTATGGATTATGAGGCTTTAGGGTTATGGATTATGAGCTTTATGGTTATGCATTTTGAGGCTTTAGGGTTATGGATTATGAGGCTTTAGGGTTATGGATTATGAGGCTTTAGGGTTATGGTGTATGAGTTAGTAAAGTCACGTTTTTTGGTAATATAATTATTTTTCTCAGTGGGTAATATATATTATTAATTTTAAATATATCATTATTGAATTTTTTATGCTGCAGTGTAAAATCCTCTCTTTTCAGCTATTCTTACGTTTCACATCTGTAAATTTTATACAAATCTAAATAATATTTGAACAGTAAAACTCTATCACAGACCTAAAGGAAATCTATTAAGCCTTGTGTTTTTAATTATGGATGAAAGTGAGCATTTTAATATGTTTTAGAAGTTGCAATAATGTTTCCAGAGTTTAGAAGTAATAATAGTGGGAAAATATTAATAATAAAAATAAATACAGGAAATTGTGGAATAAAATAAAATACATAGTGAAATAAAAAGAAAATAAAGTACTCATTAAAATCAAGTTGAACCGTGAGGGCCATAGAAATTCAATTTGGGGCCAAAATAAAAAAAATAAAAAAAACAAATTTAAAAAAACAAACAAACAAACAAATAAATCATATAAATAAACAATGCATATTTTTATTTGTATAAATGATAATTTCTGTATATTTTCTTTTTGTTTTTATTCATTTCAGTTTTCATTCCGACTGACCTAATAGGAACCTGTTAAGCCTAGTGTTTTAAAACCAGCGAATAATCATAGTAGGGAATATAATCTGAGATATTATAAATTGCATAACAAAATGAAAACAAGTATGAAATAAAAAATTAAACTGTGAGGTCCAGGAAAATTAAAGTTTGTCTTCTCTTGGGACAAAACGATGAAATAACAGCAGCAGCAACAACATCAACAATTTACAGCAACAAAGACATTTGTGTTTTAGGTTAAAGTAACAAAAATATACAATTATTATGCACAAATCATGCAGAAAGATTTACGTTCTTTAATTTCCTCAATAGCTTTTTAATCCTCTCAGTTTTGTTTTTATAAAATAAAATAAACAACAACAAAAATCCCAAACCCAACCAACCAAACAAAAAAAACCCACTTTCATACTGAGAAACCATGGGCGGTGCAAAGTTTTGCACTCTGCTGTACATATAATGCTCCTCATCCCATCAGCTGTGTGTTCATCATGCAGAAGTGGCCCTTGTTGCTCTTCAGATGGAATGTGGCTCTTTATGATTAGCATAAAGTCCAAGCAGCCCCCTGAGAGAAACGCCAAGATCTCACAAAGCTATTACTGTGTAGCTTTGTGTTACTGTGTAACACAATCGATAAACCGTCCGCTGCCTCATAAAGCCGCTGTGTAGATACTTTATGCTAATGTTCTCCATGTATGACTTCTTTTCCCCCCTGAGAGACACAAATCATCAGCCACAACGTCTGAATAATTCTCAAACTTTTATTTATGCAGGCGTATTTTATTATTACAGATCTCCTCTGAATCGGCGTTCCTTCTGCGCTCGGCTCATTCAGATCAATATTTTCTAAACTTTCTCTAAAAAGCAAGAAAAAAATACATTAAATCCTTTCCCTCCAGGAATATGTAGCACATACAATTATATCCACCTCTAAACCTCAATGGATTTTTAAAAACATTTGAATCCATCCGTTTAATTCTATCCACGTCTTGATATCAGCGCATCACCCACTGCACGACGCTGACCTTCTGACCTGTGAGCTAATCAACACTCGAGCATTTTCACTGACGAAAGCTGAAAAGATGCTTTTGTAAGTCAGTTCCACAGTTTTCTGTCACAATCGTGTCATTGTGCGGTGTTGTGCATGTGGTGGGCTGATCCAAGTGACTGCTGAGGTTCAGTGGCGTTTGGGGAAGAAAAAAAAAACTGATTCAAATAAACATGCTACTGAATCTGTGCATAGCAGGCCCAAAGGCCCAGTGCATCATGGGATGGAACTCAGAACCCACCGGTCATGTTTTGCTCGTATCTTGACATTTGAAATTGAAATTTCTGATGCTAATAAATGTAATACATTTGAAAACGAAACTACTGACAAACAAACGTACAACAAGCAAACAAGCAAACAAACCAAATAGGATTTAAAATAATAAAATAAACTAACATATAAACAAACAAACAAACAAACCGCAGGCATGAGACAAATTGAAACACATCACAACAACAATATCATTGTTTGCGAAACAAATAGTTTTATCAATTCATCTAAATATCTAAAAAATGAAGCTAATTTGTGAAGCTGAGAAATAAATATATAAACAAACAAACAAACAAGCAAACACTCAAACAAACGAAAACAAGCCAAATAAATAAATAAATAAAACAAAGGGAAACTAAAGAAATTAATAAACCACAGTCATGCAACAAAATAAAATAAAAATCTTTTGTTTGCACCACATATAGTTTTATCAATTCATTATCCTTAATCTAAAAAGGATTTTTAATTGAAATTGAAATCTTTCTGATGCCAATAAAAATAATATATCTGAAAACAAAACTACCTATGAGAAGTATATATAAATGAACGAACAAACAAACAAACAAATAAATAAACTGAAGTCACAAGACAAATTAAAATGCACTACAGCAATATATTTTGTTTGCAATACAAATATCAATCTTATTAATTCATTAGTTTTAGTCCCAAAGATAAAAAGCAATTTTACTTGTAATTCTTATTATTTTTCTCTCGCAATATCAATAGCTCTGATCTGAAATCTACTTCTTTAATATCATAATATTGTAACATTTTACAGTGATACTGTATTATTAAAAAACAAACAAACAAACAAACAAACTAATAAGGAACCTTTCTGGCATTACATTCGAGACCCTTCATCATATGTTAGCTTTTGGAGAAACAGCTCTGTCTGTTGTTATTCAAACTACCATCAAACCCTCATCTGGTGAACAGAATTATGGGATTTGTTTCTCTGAAGAAGACGTGTGAAACTGTCTTCAAATATGGAATCTTACAGGACAACTGACTTATATTGCCTTCTGAATGGAAAGTTTTATAGAGCAACACCAACAGCTTACAGTGGATATTAAAAGTCTACACACCCCTGTTAAAATGGCAGGTTTTTGTGAAGTAGAATATGAAACTAAGATAAATCATGACAGATCTTTTCCCACCTTTAATGTGCAATTGCAAAGTATACAAATACAATCAGGTAGTTTTAGGGGGAAGAAAAAGAAAAATAAGTGTGCACACCCCTAAACTAATACTTTGTTGAAGCACCTTTTGATTATATTACACCATAGTCTTTTTGGGTAAAAGTCTATCAGCTAAAATATTGCCATCTCGACTTTCCCACTCTTTCTTGCAAAAACATTCTAGGTCCATCAAATTGTGAGGGTATCTCCTGTGCACGGCCTTTTTCAGGTCACCCCACAGATTTTTTTTATAATAGATTTTCTAGCCACTCTACCCCATATCCCAGACATGTGAAGAACACAAGAGATTTTTGTTACATGCAGAGAGTAATCAGTATCAACTTGTTGCTGTTGCTCTCTTGACAGCCTCCCTGGTAAGTTTTTCCTCTTGTAAATTTTGGAGGGATGTCCTGTTCTTGCTAATGTCACCGTGGTGCTCCATTTTCTCCACTTGTTGATGATGGCCTTTACGGTGATCCATGGTACAGCTTTTAATTTTTATACCCCTCTCCTGGTCAGTGTCAATCGAGATATGGTTCAGTAGTTCAATGAAACCAATGAAGTGTCACGAAAATCCTACAGAAACAGCTGGTCTTTATTTGGGGTTAATCAGAATAACTTCATTGGTGATAGCTGTACATTTACATTTACGGCATTTGGCAGACGCCCTTATCCAGAGTGACTTACATTTTTATTTCATTTATACATCTGAGCCATTGAGGGTTAAGGGCCTTGCTCAAGGGCCCAACAGTGGCGACTTGGCGGTGCTGGGATCTGAACTCGCAACTTTCCGATCAGTAGCCCAACATCTTAACCACTGAGCTACCACTGCCTCAATGAAAACTACTTTTGAACACGAGATTGAATGTGATTGGTTCATTCTGAACACATCCCCAATTATAAAAGGGTGCGCACGTTTATGCAACCAGGTTATTGTAACTTTTTTATTTTTCTCTAAAATGTTTGCTTGTTTTTTCACCATTTACTGTATATTGGCTTAATTTTTTTCATCATAAAAACTTACCGTTTTAAAAGGGGTGTGTAGACTTTTTATATCCACTGTATATTTCTATCGTCACAACTTTCTTCATTGTGGTGATGTAAACACTGACGGGTCAATCATAGAAAAGATATTTACGTGTCGGTAGAATCTGATAAATGAAAAAAGAAAAAAAGTAGTGAACGTGACCTTTGTATGTACCTTTTGTATGTCTTAGCGTGTTTACAGTAATGTGATAACCACAAAACTCAAGAGTTTACAGAAAAAGTCACAGAGTCAGTTTCCGATTTTACGGAAACATGACAACAGTTTTTGCACAGCACTTTTTACGACACCAGGGTAAATACAGCTGACAGTGAGCTTGACTGCTGAACAAACATGTTACCTGATTTTCGACAAGATGTGTATGTGTGATTGTATGTGTATGTATTGATTGTAGTATTGAGAAAGAACTTTGACTCCTTCACCCAATGCTAATCAGATTACCTCCCCCCAACCCCCGTCAGTTTAATCTATTTCCAATCAATTTCCTTTATTTTGGAGGAATTTCCTTTGCTTGATATGCTGTTAAATTACCTTGCGTGACATGCAAGAGTATGTAGAAAACATTTTTTTTTGAGGTTCAAGTTAAAAATATGTCAAAGTAAAGATTTCGTAAGCAGTTTCAAACCTCCTGATTTTGAATCCCAGGCTGTAATTTCCTCATTTTTAAGCAGACTGTATAAACTCCTGTAAATCCTCCTACATTCAGAAGCCCAGGAGTCATTATCTCGGCTCTCGGGGGACGGTGAGAAAAGAAGCACCGCAGCCAAGAATGTTCCGGCAAAGGAAATAGTTGTGAGCTAATCAAAATGTAAAGCAGATGCTGTCAGGGAGTTTCCTCAGACATTTCCTCATGCAGATGTTGTCATTGAAACCTTGTATGACATTTTACATGGAAATATGTCTCTGGATTAAGTCTAATTATGGAGACAAAATATTGGAATATATCTTAAAAATGAATTACTTAGCTTTTTCTTTTAATCTAAAACACTCATACACATACTCATTAGAAGCTTGGACATCCCCCTGATGAAGGTATTATCAGTGGTGGTTATAGACAGCTGGGGTGATACAGGGGGAGATAGATTCACAACATCATTTGTATGAAAATGTATTAAAAGTCAACTTTTAATTGTTTTGTATGCAGCTAAATGATAATGTTAGGGTCAGGATTAGGATCCAGACCTCTTCTTATGACTTCATTTATGAAATCTAACCAAATCTAATCACATGACTCACATTACTCCAGTGACCATTTAGTCTACAATTGAGCAAACAACTGGGAAAAAGTCAAGTGACTAATGTGGAAAGAGATTGCTATTTATCTAGCCTAACAATTTAACTAGCTACTTTTATCTGATCTAACAATGAATGGTCACATGGCCAGTATTCTTTAAAATGAATAAATAAATAAATAAACAAACCCAAAAAAACAAACCAAGGTTTTTAATATGGAGACTTGTGTAGCCAACAAACTTTGTGACAAACTCTAATGGACAGATAACACACATAAATTACTGTGCACTTACTGTACACTGAGGGGAAGTAAATATCCAGACACTTTTGTTGTTGTTATTTAATATACATTTAGTGCATTTATCCACGTCAGTTGACATTGTACTTATAAATATGAACAAAAAAAATATGTATTCATAAACAAGGATATTTAAAAAAAATGATTGGGGGAGAAAAGTATGTGGACTCCATCCATCCATCCAGCTATCCATTTTCTGTACTGCTTATCCTACACAGGCCTGGAGCCTATCCCAGGGAACTCAGGGCTTTGGGGGTGGGGGCAAGCCCATTGCAGGGCACAATCACACACACCTTCTCATACCCATTCACACACTATGGACAATTTGGAAATGCCAATCTGCCTACAACTCATGTCTTTGGACTGGAGGAGGAAACCGGAGTACCCGGAGGAAACCCCCAAAGCATGGGGAGAGCATGCAAACTCAGCGCACACAGGACGGAGGCGGGATTCAAACCCCCAACCCCGGAAGCCACCAGCCACCCTATGTGGACTCTATATTTAAAAAATATGTAAGTAGGTTACATAAAAATAAATCAAGTTCTAGATACAACTGCTGCTGCTGCTGCTGCTGCTGAAAAAAAAATAAAAAAACAAAAAAAAATGTCTCCTATACAATGCACCTGCTGTCATTATAATGGACGTTGCCATTGTTTGGGAAGATTTCACTCAAGGAGCAATCATGGTGAAGGTGAAGGAGCTTCGTAAACTTCTCAGAGACGACATTATTAAACAACACTTAAATGGAAAAAAGCTACAGAGCCATAACAAACATCTTAAACATCCCTGTCAGTACAATTGGTTCAATAATATGCAGGTGGAAAGTTCATAGAACCACAACTAATCGTACCTGGACAGGTGCACCACGCAAGAGTTCACAATGCACGCTCAGACTAATGCTAAGGAAAATAAGAGAGAAGCCATCAGTCACTTGAAAGAAAAAGTTGCAGGAAGCAGCACTTGAAAGCAGCAGGAACAACACTATGAGCTGCACCGCATTCATTTCTTTGTTGAAGAGGAAGCACAGAGATACATGTCTAAACATCTGAAATCATTTGGAACAGTATCCTCTGGTCAGACGAAACAAAAATAGAACTGTTTGGCAATAATTCAGCATGCCATGTTTGGAGAAAGAAGAGTGGTGCACGTGATCCCAAGAACACCACAACCACAGTGAAGCATGGGGGTGGGAGTATCATGATATGGGGCTGCTTTGCAACAAAGTACTAATGTTGGTAACTTGTGGTGTTTGGATACTTTTCCCCTATGAATTGTGTTTTTTTTTTTAAAACATATCTTTTTTATGCTAATGAACACATACTATTTTGTGCCTATTTAGAAGTATAAAGTCAAAAGACATGTAAAAGAAATGTAAATTTGAAGTGGATATATGCACTGGAAGTATATTATAAAACAAAAACAAAAGTGTCTGAATACTTATTTACCCTCACTGTACATCCAATAATCTAATGACAACCTAGTTATAATAATAAATAAATAAAGACTGGGTTTGGGAGTCATGCCAACTTAACATCAAAACTGACTAAACCCCGTCTTTATTTATTTATTATTATAACTAGGTTGTCATTAGATTATTGGAAGAGACCTTTGTAAATAGTGTTATGTAGCTTCATGAACACCGCTCTCTTCACGTTCTTCTTCCAGGACCTATGAGCACACCTCCTCAGCAGCCGAGGGGCGTTACGGAGCATGACGAAGAAGAGAAAGAAGGTCACAAAGAAACGCTGAAAGATGGAGATATGCCACAGAAAGACAGCACCGTTTCCACAGATGCTAAAACGTCGTCTTCGGGGAAAGACAGTGAGCTCAAGGAGGATGCAGGAAAGATGACAAGTGGGACAGGTACAGATGGAAAGAAGAGAATTAATGAGGTCATTTTTGGAGGCTGCGCCCTCTGGTGGTCAGGAGAGTCTCACAAGCACAGGCAAATTCAGTATGGCAAAGATAAAATGTTCCTGTGCGAAGAGAAATGGGCTAATTAATGGACTTTAGTATTTTATATCAGAATCAGCTAAATAATAATAATAATCTTATATTATAAAATGAAATATAATGCATTCAGACTACAAAGCTGTGTCTGGTTTTCTAATAGCATCTTAAAGTCAAGATCATCTAGTAGAAAGAGAGAGACACACTCGCGCACACACACACACACACACACACACACACACACACACACACACACACACACACACACAGTTGAATGTGATGTGATGATTTAAAAACACTCTTTGATTAGTTAGGTTTCCTTGTTGCATGCTACAAATATTAAAATAAAAGCTTTGTATGTATAAATCAGTGCAAGATATAAATTAATGGCCAAAATACACATTTTGAATTATAGCCAACCATCAGATAAGTCTTTTAACAGCCAATTTACTGTGTGTGTTTTAGTGGCCATACCTTAATTAGACTATTTATAACTAAATTATACCTCAATTGAAGTCGCTTTGAACACTTTAAGAGCTAAGGTGGATATAAAAGGCAAAATTTCTAGGCAAAATTTGTATTCACTCTTTCTTAACAATGCAATACATGTTTTTCATTTATTTATTTTTCCCCCCAGATATGCCATCCTCTAGAAGCACAAATCAGTAAGTAGTCTGATTACTGCTCCTTTTCTTTAAAACCTTCACCTACTTTTGTAGGTTTTCTGTCTTGTCATTTGAACCTTTATCCTCTGCTCATTCTTTAGCAATGAATACTGCCATGAGTTAAGACCACTCCTTTTAATTTTATATCTAATAGTTTTTCTGATTAGTTTTTAAACTGCCCTTTATATCTATTACATCTAATTTTTGACTTTTGACTGCTAGGGTTTATCATTTGTCATTGCATAGTTTATCCTCCAATGGGAATGATCCTGCCAGTTGAGCTTGATTACCAAGTGACATTATCACAAATTAAGGTCACTTATAAGATATAAGATATAAATTTATAAATAAATAACATATTCCTGTGCATGGAAAACAAAATCCATGTTTGGATGTTGATTCTAATTCATTGTGGGGTCTAAAGCTATGAAACAAGGTCTTTTATCATATATGTATTTTATCAGGAATATTACAGAATCGTAAAGAATGTCAGAACAGATTAAGGGAATAAAACACTTGGGAGAATTCTGTTATAGCAAAATAACTAACTCTAAGGTCAGTGGAGTTACTGTTACCAACGGGAAGTTGATTATTTTGTAATAAAAGCATGCCCAGAAGTGTTTTATTCTGCTTATACCACAGCCAATGCTAACAATTCTTTTAAATTAAAGAACGACACATCATATTTCTTATCTGTTTACAGTTACATTTAATATTAATCCACAAAGCAAGTTAATTCTTGTAATCACTTACAGTACGGTCCATATTTGAACGGTGACACAATTTTTGTAATTTTGCCTGTGTACACCACCACAGTGGATTTGAAATGAAGCCATCGAGATATTATTTAAGCATTTAAAGATAACCATTAAAACTTCACCATATAAACATTTACTAAGGTTTTGTAATTGGTGCATCTGCCATATACTGTATGTCAGTATGTTAGTTGTTACTACAGAAACGACAACGTATTAGGACGAGTGCATTGGTATAAACATGCGATTTGCCTCGTAGACGAAACTACTGTCAGAACTGCTGGTATAGGAAATGAATCAACACCTTCTGACCAATCAGATTTGAGAATTATAGTGTTGGGATTCAGTGGCTGTAGACCTGGATCATTGTAAAACTTTCGAATACGTTTCACTTATAAAGCACTAAAAAAAACCCCCAAAGCGGCAGTATTTTACAGAGAGGTGAAAACTGATGAAATGACAGCTTTGAGAAACATTCGATTGAAACACAATGAAAGAACTATTATATTCATTTGACGAAAACCTAATTCTCAAAGATATACTTCACACTACAATAAAGTGTTGAGAGCTCTCAAGTTTTATGGAGTTAGAAAACCTGCAGCCATTTTGAGCCATTTTTCTTTTTAATGAAAATTTCTTAATATGTAGGAAACAGATATAACAGTATTTCGAGATCTGTGGCAAAGTGTTTGTAGTTACTCTGAACACTCGCAGGTCGGTGTCTGAGTTCAGCTTGGATATTTTTTGATGAAAAAGACAGTGTTAAACCGGCACTGCCATTCCTGTGGGTTTTCCTGTCCTGTCCTGAGAGCCGGAGACTAAAACGAGCTCCTCTTCAGTTCCGGCTACCTCGCTGTTTTTGCTGAGTGCATGTTTCCACCATCAAGATGTCAATACAGCACCACAGCCTGGAGCTATCAATAGCATTTTCCACTCGATAATGTGGATGTCAGCATTTGCTGCGATTGCAGTGCTGTCAGGGAGGTCACGCCCAGGTCTGCCTCTGTTACACAGAGCAAAAATTAGATGGTTTATACAGTATGAGTGCACAGACGTGTCATTTATGTGTCATCAATGTTCTTTATTGAAGTCGTCTCATACAGTTTGTGGAAATAAGTGAAAAGTAATACATTAATACAGGGTTTCCCAACCAGGGGTTCATGGTGGCATTGCAGGGGGTTCCAGAAACTGTGATAGAAATGTCAATGACATTACAACCATTAATATTGTATCGTTTTAGTTAATTGAATTGCTCATGGGTCAAGGCAGGAGATAATAGTTATTACCATGTGAGAGTTAACTCTTTTTACCAGAGGCTTAAAAAAATGGAAATTCCACCTGTTTTGGGGGTGCCCGTGTTCAGCAGTGAATTTATTTGTAATGTCACACTTCACAGTAACGGTTAATGGCTCATATGTAAATAGACACTCAGGGCTTTGCAGTTTTTCATAGGTATTTATTTATTTATTTATTTATTTTAACCTAGCCTACTAGGTTTAAATATAATATACCTCCCCTTTCCTATCGTCCTGCTCACCAGCAGCTAAACACAGAGTCTCAATACTCCACACACAGAAACCCAACAGTGTCCTGACTACTGTCATGACAGACTTGCAGCAATAAAATAATTCGTTTGTTTATACTGATTGAACATGTCCCATAAGTCGATTTAAATTCCGCATGGCTAGAAGCGTCTTCATCTTTAGAACTCCTTAAAAGCACTTAAAATGGACAGACACACTGTCAGTAAAAGAAAATCACAAGAAGAGCCGCATACAAGCGCAAGCTAGTCAACAAAAATCTCTAAAGCAGGAAAACTACAGCTGTCATAATGGTGAGGAGTATTTAAAATTTAGATTTATGTGCATGGACAGTGACCAAACTCTTTTCCAAGTTTTCTTAAAATGACATTTGGAAACAAAACATGAAAACTTGGCCATAAAAACATTTTAAGGCAAGGATGCACAGAATAAAACAGCAACAAAGGCTGTAAATGAGTAAAACATACTTTTTCAGCAGGCAAATTTTCACTTAACATGAGCCTTCTTAACATCTCCAGGGGTACTTGACGCCAAAAAAAATTAGATTTAAGTGACAAGCTGACAAAAAAAAAAAAAAAAATTGGGAAACCCTGCATTAATACATTGCAATGAGTGAAATTTTGATATTTGTAGAGTATCTCCAGGTCCTCCAGTTTGTTCATATGGATGTCCTCCAATTCAGACCACCAAAAACTGCTTTTGTTATGCTGGATCTTGAAAGCTCCACCTACACTCAAATAACCTCCCGGCAGAGGCAACCAGGCTTTGAGGTGAAATATCCTGTAACCTGAAGCCACAAACCATCACTGATCTATGACCATTACAGTGAATTTGGAGGTTTTTTTCCTTGTATACAGTCCCCCATTTTCACCAAATGTGCTGATGGTGTTCGTGGCTAATCTATCTAAGCCCCTAAATGATTTGGTTTGGAGGAACCAAAAAAGGTTCCATGTATATTTTTTTAAACCGGCCATTAGTGCCTTTCTTTGGAAGACCTTATTGACTTTGTTTGCAAATTATGTGGCTCAGTAATATCAAGGGCACTGAAAAGAAGAGGAGGCAATTGCAGACAGTGTGTGACAAATAGACAGTGTGTTCTATGTCCAATAAAAAGTCATTGTAGTTAAAGTAATAACCCCAAAATAACTATCCAAAGATGCACTAAGAAACCCTTAATTATAACCAGCACACATTGAACACCCAAGAAGTAAAAATAAAGGCTAATAGTGATCAAATGATGAAACTGAACTTTGTGCACTTCTGTTTTTTAATGTTTAAAGGTGCACATTTATTCATCCTAAGTAACTGCTATATCCTTGGAATACAGCCTTAATGGGATGCCAGTGGTGGATATTCACTTGCTTCCAACATCTGTTTTGTAATAAAATTCTGGATTCTGGTCTATTTTCACTTTGGTTAACAATTTCCTGCATTACCCACAATGCCGTTTGACTCCCCGCTGATAGCGGTGCAGTAGGATTTCACCTTCGCTTCATCACTATCTAAAAAGAGCGATGCAGCAACACTTTAGTTCTTTAGCCTGTCCAGGTTTGGGTCACCTTCTCATCTGTAAAATCTGCTCAGACAGATCAATGTCCAAAGCTTCAACTTTCATGATAATACCACCGTCAATGCCATCACATTCATCAGCCTCTGCTATAACTCGGTACAGCTGTGTTGTATACTGTAGCTGCATTGCATTCTGGGATTTTAAATCCAGTAATGGTGTGTGACAAAAAGAAACTTTCGCGGTTCTCTTGTTAGGAGCTAATGCCGTTGTAACTGCGCTAGCAAAAACATTATCGCCCTGTGATGTGAAAATGTGGCACCCAGACACTGACTTCTCACGGCAATACAGCACCAACCAACAAATGAACATCAGAACACCACAAATATTTCAGTATAAAGTGGAGTTTTCCTTAAAAGGATTGACACACGCCACATGATTCCAAAAGACACATTTTGTTGACCTGGAATGATTGCTCTCGGATTAAGGGAACAAGAGAACCTACACACACAAACACACGCACATCAGCACAATATGGCAGCGTGACTTGAGGCATGTTTGCAAAATGCTGACGAGAGAAAGGCGGAGGAGACGCAGGTAAACATCAGGCACGCGAGATCCCGCCACTCCTTGTGTTCAGTGTGAGATCATGTTCAGTGGGCGGGTTAAAAGGAGACAAAAGCATATTCGTCAGCAGTTCCGTCTCTGTTTGTGTGTGTAGAGAGAGAGAGGAAGTCCTCGAGTGCACAGAGCTCACAGCTTTCTTATTAGCATTCTACAGCACAACACCTGTTCTTCCCTCCGTGGCAAATGGAGACTCTTGGGGTTAGCTGTTACACGCTGCTTTTGTGATGCCTTTGTATTCTGTGCTGTGATTAATATTCGGTCTGAAATCCTCGCCTGCATGCCATTTTCCACTTTGCTTTTATCTAGAGACATGAAATTAACCATTTTTTAATTAAAAACATAGCAGCTTTCACACTGCGCCCTCTCACTGTTTGTGTACAGACCGGAAGGTGGAATTTCTCGAATTTGAGCTTGTATGTCATGATGTTTGTAAATGAACTGAAATTCTCAGAGGGGAAAATGGTTTCTCTCTGAGAGCCGCGTACACTCTGTGGGGTCTCCAACATGATCAGTTCTCATTACTGTGTAAACACCGGAGCGTGCACATTGTGGGTGAGGTTTAACTTTAACAACACTGAACTGCATGGACAAGCTTAACAGCAGCTCTGACACTCATGCAGCTGTAATTCAAACGGCAGGTTTATATTAATGCACTCGTGCATCTCTGTATAACTCATTCACAGGAACTTCTCTGGTGGGGATTCCACATAATTATAATCTAAGCTTAATAATAAACGGATGAAAACGTGTTGATATTTAACAAAGATTAAACATATATAATCATTGATATTCTGAAGACATTTATTTAACATTTATAGAAGGAGTCTCCATGACAAGCTGCATGTAATATGAACGTGAACGCTGTACACTTTCCCACCAGCAGAGGTCGCCAGGTACAGAGTTTTAGACCAACCTCTGCATTCATGTCAGGTTCACTTCCTGTTTTTTTTTTTTATTTTTTTCATTTTTTTTTTTAAGAGTATTAAACAGTTTTTAATTAATTAATAAATAAATACAAGAGGCAAAAAAAAAAAAAAAGTCTCACAAAGCATTAAGTAATATAAAATCACCAAATGGCACATTTTGAGAGTGAAGTGAAGATAATTACAGCAGTAGAAATGTTTTAAATGCATGTATATAGTTTGTGAGTCTTTTTATTCATATTTTACATGTACCTCAAGCTCAGAAAAAAATCACATGAATAAATCAGTATTTAACAGTTTGTTTACTTGTTCATCATGAAGTCTTGCCAATCCTTCTATTGAGTAAGTTATACGGCTTATTATTTCACAACTGCCTTATCATGCATTGACCCTAGCCATTTTTTAAAAATTGAATATTCTCTGGATTTCACTTTGGCCTAAATATTTTGTACTGATGGCGCATGAAGCATTAAAACTTTCCCCTCAGCTCTGCTGAAAAAATTTATTACTTTCTTGAGGCTTCAAGTGTCCACTAGAGGGCTCTAGTAGTCACAACTTATATACAGTTCCCTCCACTAATATTGGCACCCTTGGTAAATATGAGCAAAGAAGGCTGTGAAAAATTGTCTTTATTGTTTAACCTTTTGATCATTTGTTCAAAAAATTCACAAAAATACTCTGCTCTCATGGATATCGAACAATTGCAAACAAAACACAGGTTTATCCAAAAATAAAAATCTTTGTTAAATATAGGTGTGCAACAATTATTGGCACCCTTTAGGTCAATACTTTGTGCTACCTTCCTTTGCAAAGATAACAGCTCTGAATCTTCTCCTATAATGCCTGATGAGGTTGGAGAATACATGGCAAGATCTGAGACCATTCCTCCATACAGAATCTCTCCAGATCCTTCAAATTTTGAGGTCCAGGCTGGTGGAATCTCCTCTTCAGTTCACCCCACAGGTTTATGGGTTATGGGTTTCAAGTCAGGGGACTGGGATGGCCATGGCAGGACCTTGATTTTGTGGTCAGTAAACCATTTTTGTGTTGATTTTGATGTATGTTTTGGATCATTGTCCTTCTAGAAGATCCAACCACGGCCCATTTGAAGCTTTCTGGCAGAGGCAGTCAGGTTTTCATTTAATATCTGTTGATATTTGGTAGAGTCCATGATGCCATATATCCTAACAAAATGTCCAGGTCCTCTGGCAGAAAAACAGCCCCAAAACATCAAAGAGCCACCACCATATTTAATCGTGGGCATGGGGTACTTTTCCATATGGCTACCTCTCTGTGTGCACCAAAACCACCTCTGGTGTTTATTGCCAAAAAACTCTATTTTGGTTTCATTTGACCATAGAACCCGATCCCATTTGAAGTTCTAGTAGCGTCTGGCAAACTGAAGAAGCTTGAGTTTGTTTTTGGTTGAGAGTAGAGGCTTTTTTTCTTGAAACCCTTCAAAACAACTTGTGGTGATGTAAGTGACTTCATATTGTAGTTTTGGAGACTTCTGCAGTTCTCCAGCTGTGATCCTTGGAGATTTTTTGGCCACTTGAACCATCCTCTTCACAGTGTGTTGAGACAATATAGACACATGTCCAATTCCAGGTTGATTCATAACATTTCCAGTTGACTGGAACTTCTTAATTATTGACCTGATGGTGGAAATGGACATTTTCAATGCTTGTGCTATTTTCTTATAGTCACTTCCCATTTTGTGAAGCTCAACAACCTTTTGCCGCACATCACAGCTATATTCCTTTGGTCTAACCCATTGTTATGAATGACTAAGGGGATTTGGTCTATTTGTTACCTCATATTTATACCCCTGTGAAACAGGAAGTCATGGTTGAACAATTTCCTGTTCCTAGTCACCCAGGTGTACTAACAAAATGTAAAATAATCAATGGGAATATACTTCAAATATATTTTTCTCATATGAATTAATAGGGGTTCCAATGATTGTTGCACACCTATATTTAACAAAGATATTTTTTTTGGATAAACCTGTGTTTTGTTTGCAATTGTTTGATATACACAAGAGCAGAGTATTTTTGTGAATTTTTTTTAAACATGAGATCAAAAGGTTAAACAATAAAGACAATTTTTCACAGCCTTCTTTGATTATATTTACCAAGGGTGCCAATATTAGTGGAGGGCACTGTATATAAGGTCTGTGAACCATGTAAAATTGCTGTTTAATGACAATGCTATGTGGGTAAAATTTGGACCAGTCAAAGCCAAAAAGAAATAAACAGCTGATTATACATAAAATAATTCTTGAAAGTGGATTTTTATTGTATCCTAGACATTAATTCATATTAATATGTAGCCAGAGATATTGTATCTGTATGCTGATAGAGCTAGTACTGAACAAAACAACTATCTGGTAATTTCCCTAATGTCACTTTTAGTTTAATCACTGCTTTTTATTGACTGTACACAGTGACACTGGCATTGATTTTTAATAACATGAGGCTCCTGTTTTGCCTGAAATGTTCTAGAGATGCAGAGAACCCGGCTGTAGCTGCAGAACTAATAAAGACAGAAGAGGACATGGTCAGCACATTAGCTTCTCCTGGAGGTAAGAGTCTCCTTAGTTATCTTTCTAGCTCTAAAAATTAATCTGTTTGAGAGTTCCTCTCTGGCTGTGATGTGCTGTTAAATTAAGTGCGGCACTGCAGTGTTTAAGGAAATGCGCTCAAAGGTTAATAAATGAAAACACTGAATTTGTCTTAACGATGGAATTCATTAATCCGTATTAAAACCACAGTGCTGTTGTATTCTCAATTCTGTTTGGTCAGAAGATGTTGATTAATTTTCTATAACAGCAGCTCATGAGCCAAATCGCAGGTTTGTATAAATGTGCTCGTTTTATAACAACATTGTTTATATAGTAACTTACACAGGGACTTGTAGTATATTGGACTCTTCACATAAATGAATTCAAAACCACGTGTACAGTAATTGTTGATGAGGTGAAGTTTTCTGTAAGGAGTCTCCAGTGTCAGTGCTTTGTACCAGTCAGTAAGTCCTTCACCACGGGAACGTCTTCATGATGGAGGGCTTTATGGTTTGCGTTTTCTCAGTAACAGGACACTGCTTGCAGAACTGAACAATTCATGACAGTGTTTGACATTTAACATTACAGTTATGACATGGTTATGTCAGTCGTATGATGCAGGATTTAAGTAAATTGCTATCTTCTTAAATTACATTATCTTCTCAGCGAATCAAAATATAGTAGTGTAGGAAAACACTGGATGAATATTTCCATGCTGACCAGAGTAGAAAAAAAAATCCCCACAACAAATTTGGACCAAATACTAACTATATATATATATATATATATATATATATATATATATATATATATATATATATATATATATATATATATACACACACACACACACACACACACACACACACACACACACTTCAGGGTGATTTTATGGATGGAATTTATTGTTTAGGTTTATCAAATGGTCAAATCACTATGACCATCGTTGTCCTTCCTCTCACTTATTCTTTCTATCTGATATCTTATGTGAACTTGAAGAAGAAAGTATCTGCTGTTCAGTCAGCTCCCTAAGGCTGTGTGGGATGTGTGTATGTGACAAGATTGTGTTCAATGGCTTGCGAATCTTTGCTCATTGCCACCAGCAAACCTCAAAATCGCTGCAGGCTACAAGTCAGTTAGTGTCTTCAGGAGCCAGACCCTGAGTTACAAACACACACTGGCTGATTCTTATTTATTAATGCCTAGTGATGCTGTTGGATGAAGAAGTGTAAAATAAAACTTATTGCCATTAAATTTTAGGGTAGGCCAATTAAAAAAAAATAAAAATCCAAATCTGCACAATCAGACTAATTTGTAGTCTCCGGTACAATTTGGGCAGTTTTATAAGAAAATTTGTTTTATTGAGCATCTTGCAGAACCAGCCACAGTTCTTCTGGAGACTTTGACTTTCGCACTCGCTTCTTATTTTTGCAGCGAATCCCAGCAGCCTTCATTATGTTTTTTGTCTGAAAAGTGTCTCTTACGTAATATTCTGCTTTCTTTAATGACATACAAACATTTTCTCTAACATTTAATTTTGTGCTAGAAAACTAATGTTTGGGAATCTAAAATGATTTTTTTGTACTGACTTGATAATGTAGAAGTCATAAAATAAAAAATCTTTAACAAAGTTTGTACTAAAAAAATTGGGTGCCTAAAACTTTTGCACAGTACTATATATATATATATATATATATATATATATATATATATATATATATATATATATATATATATATATATATATATATATATATATATATATATATATATAAGCATGAAATACCAAAACCAGAGGACCATCCAAACAAGTAATCAGTGTTTAAACATGTTCTAGGCAATAGAGACAAACAAGGCTCAGAACTTACATAACTAGGAGAGTGGCAAGACCTCGCAATGAGCTATACAAGTGTGAGGTTATATACTCCTAAAAATGAGAAAATAATCTGGAAATTAAGGTTGTGCTGTAACTCAGGTCCTTGGTTGGTATGGAGGAGAAATGCCCTTAGCTGGTGTTACTGTACCAATATGGAGTCAGGCCTCATTGTTTCCCCAGATAATGAAATATGTGAGTTTGGTTAAAAAATTTAAACATATGGAAAAAATGTACACTTTTCAACGTTCCATGAGACAGTTATAACATGGTTATGTATGTCTTATGAAACAGGGTTGGTTCTTTAAAGGGTTAAGACTACGTCTTTAAAAAGTAATGGCACCCCAACCTATCTGAATGATTCATTTTTACCATTTTCACCAGCTTCAATAGACATGAATAGAAAATCACATCTGACATTATGGGACTTATATACAGCAAGTGTATAATTCCTTCTTAAGTAGTTCAAACATGCACACAAATGCAAATGAGCTACTCTGGCAGTTAGTCATCGTGTGTGGGACAGGCGTAGGCCACCGCTGAGCCGATAATCACTGATAGTCAGACTAATTGTAGTTAAGGAACTTTGAAAGTCTCAACTCTCTCTGTTATGAACACATTCCACAAAGCTGAGCTTTTCCTCAGGCTGAAAACCGCCGGCCATTTCGTTCTTTTCCTCTCTGATTCTGACAAGAGCTTAGTTAGCCTTGCTGGCTAATCCGTTTCCCAATACTCCGAGCGTAACCTTTCCCTCGGATTAACTGGAAACGGGATCTCTGGAGGTGTGATGCAGAGGAGAAAGGATTGTAGACAAATCAGGTTTTAAAAGGGAATCAATAGACCCCAAGTAAGCTAAACTGGGTAAGACATGGTGGGAATGAAGCAAATGGCTAGTCCGGCAAGCTGAGAAAACACGGCCAGGGCAATAGATCAGGTGAACAAGTTATTTGTAATCTCAGCACACACAAGGTCCTTTTTCTCACATAAATCTTTTTCCATTCTGTGGCACCATTTGATACATTTTGCATTGAATAGAAACAGAAAACGTCAGTAGTGAAAATGTCATAAAAAGAGTAACGAGAATGAAGAGGTAGTCCAAAAAAAAAAGTGAAATAAAGTAAAAAATATAGAAATGAAAAATAACTCGGATACTACTAAACAAATAGGTACTGTTTAATAAAGCAAAATAATGCAAGTATTAAAAACAAATTAAATTAAATGCAGACTAGTAAATCAAAATAACATAAGTAAAAAAAAAATAGGCAGATATATATCTAAAAAGTAAATAAATGAATAGAAATATAAATACAATTAGTAAAATGTTAAAATTAGTAAGCTGTACTGGAGTTCTTCCTACCTCTACCCAAAGCCCTAACCACTGACTCTTTTTCCTGACATTTTTTCCACTGAGTCACTTGATGTTGTCATGGAACAGGTGGAGGTAGATGAATGCAGAAATTTGTCCATCCTTATTGCTTAACTCCTTCACTAGTACGGCGTGTCAGGATGGTGAACAATTGAAATGTGGTCATTTAAATGTTATCGAATAAATGCATGAAACAAAAGAGAGGATTGTTTCTCGCATGACCACATTTGTAAATCATATGTTTAACATAGGGTAATGACCCCTAGTTTGGGAACTCCTGACTTAAATAGAGGATCGGGGACTACACACACCTTATTTTCTCTGTGATATTTTCTCAGTCTCTCAGCCGGATGATATTCAGACGGGCGGCTCAGAGGTGATCTATGACGACGTGCCATGTGAGGACGTGTCCCGAGGAGAAGGTCAGTAATAATGTAATGTGTGTGTGTGTGTGTGTGTGTGTGTGTGTGTGTGTGTGTGTGTGTGTGTCTGTGTCTGTGTGAGCATGATCTGTATGGCAGCTGCGCGTTCATGCATTGACTCTATATTTGTCACAGAGAATATATGTGTCTCAGAGTCAGACATTACCTTTGTCCAATGGAGATGTGCTGATCGTGTGTGTGTGTGTGTGTGTGTGTGTGTATTTGTGGGGCAGGAGACATGATCTATGAGGACGTACAGAGAGAGGAAGTCCCTCAGGGGCCCAACAACGGCTGGAGTTCCAGCGAGTTCGAGAGCTATGATGAGCAGTCAGACTCTGAGAAAGCAGCCTCCCGGAGCAAGGTGTGTGTATGACATCTTTTTACGATATAAATTATACTCTGGTTTTTATTCAGCATTCGACACACCTCAAGTGCTGAAGGACGACTTGCCGATGTTCTGACCAGAAGGGGGCAGTATGTACCTAAATTTCCTCTTCCTCCTCGTTCCCACACTGACACCTCTCTCGCTGCCTATCACAGGGAGGGGTTTTGAGTTCACTCCTCATCCGCTTTATGCTCCTCCGTGTTGCGGAGGCTGCCACTGAGAACCCTTTGCCCAGACAGAAGTCCCTGAGAAACCAATTGCTTATCACTGCCCTCACCTCTGTCTCACCTGAGCGGTACTAAGCCCCGTGCACTCACACACTAAATAATACATGACACACTTTAATATCTGAGTGATCCAGAACTTTTTACTTTTTCTACCTTTATTGTGTGATTGTTTAAAGATCCAGGCAAATAAAAAATATATGTATTCTTATTGAAATATAAAAGTTGCTAACGGCATCTGTGGTGATGTGCCAGACAAGGTGATTATTTCATTCTTTTTTTAATAAAGAATAAAAAAGAAATTAAATTGAAAAAAAAAAAAAAAAACCAACCCAACAACTTTCTAATATGCTTGCAGTTATGCATACAAAATGAGTGATATTAAACAATATATTAACACAAACTATAAACAAGTACATAAAAAAAAAAAACTACTACAAATTATACTGTAAATAAGATTATGTTAAATAATTACAGAATAAAGAAATAGAATTATACAGAATTGCATTGGGACTAATTAGAATACATATACATACAGTGTGTGTGTATATATATATATATATATATATATATATATATATATATATATATATATATATATATATATATATATATATATATATATATATATATATATATATATTTCTCTTATGCATTCACTCATACAAATACAATCCATACATGCATACATAAAATAAGTATAAAATAAAAAAGTGAAATTCACTGATACCTTGAGAAGAAAGAAAGATTGAATGAATGAATAAAAACACTGGTAATAGATAATCACTATAAAACAAAATAACATAACAAAAACTCCAATAAATAACCAACCAACAGTTTCCATAAAAGTTAGTTAAATTCTTTGTGACACCTTTCATAGGACAAAGGAAAAATAAAACACTTGGGGTGTGCTGTTATAGCAAAATAATCAATAGCAGGGTGGTGTGATGCAGTGCAGCCTGGAGTGTACTTACTGTTACCACCCTGATGTTGATTATTTTCCTATAACAGCATGTCCCAAAGTATTTTGTTCCTCTTATACCACAACAATCTACCAAGCATTACATTTCTTTATTTAAAGAACAACACGTTGCACTTATTATCCATTTATAGTTACGCTTAATCTTGTTGCATGTCTGCTGAAACAATTTAGCTCTTGTTATCACTTACATTATAGCAGCTATAAACAGACATTCCTTCACCAGCCTCTCTTTTTTCTCACAGAATACATCACCATATTAATGATAATACATGCGTTTAATCTGTTTATGTGGTGTGTCCGCCACATGTCTCTGTGTAATTGTTACTGTAGATATTATGTAGTAGAATGAGCACATTACTATTGATTACAACCTGTGATTTGCTGTCAGAGCTGTTGTTATAGAAAATGAATCAACATCTTCTGAGCAATCAGATTTGATGGAGTTAATCCTTGCCCCACACTGCTCAAGCTTTACGACTAAACCTTAATCCATGCCTTCTTCTTGCCCCACTCACACTACTCACCCTTTTTATGTGCTTATGGCATTTACCTTGAAGTCCCTCTGTTTGTCCCCTCTGTTTTACTCCTCTCCATCCATCCCTGACCTCTACGCTGCTCTGTGGCTGCTGATGTGATGTGATGCTCTGTAGATCACCCCTGATGTACGTCGTCTTCGGGAATGTTGTGCCAAGACCAAGAGGGAGCTAGCTTCGAAACTGGGGGGGAAGTATCAGGTATAAAATCGCAAAGCTGTTAACACTGTGTGTTCTTTTATATAAAATTCATATGTAAAGTAATAATTCAACTATCATTCACTTACAGTGGGGGGAAAAAGTATTTGATCCCCTGCTGATTTTGTACGTTTGCCCACTGACAAAGAAATGATCAGTCTATGATTTTAATGGTAGGTGTATTTTAACAGTGAGAGACAGAATAACAACAAAAAAAATCCAGAAAAACGCATTTCAAAAAAGTTATAAATTGATTTGCATTTTAATGAGGGAAATAAGTATTTGACCCCTTCGACTTGGTGGCAAAACCCTTGTTGGCAATCACAGAGGTCAGACGTTTCTTGTAGTTGGCCACCAGGTTTGCACACATCTCACGAGAGATTTTGTCCCACTCCTCTTTGCAGGTCCTCTCCAAGTCATTAAGGTCATTTTCAATGCCCTGGCTGAGGGAAGGAGGTTCTCACCCAAGATTTGACGGTACATGGCCCCGTCCATCGTCCCTTTGATGCAGTGCAGTTGTCCTGTCCCCTTAGCAGAAAAACACCCCCAAAGCATAATGTTCCCACCTCCATGTTTGACGGTGGGGATGGTGTTATGACTTGGGGTCAGACGGGCCTGTACATGTGCTTTCTTGAGCAGGGGGACCTTGCGGGTGCTGCAGGATTTCAGTCCTTCACTGTGTAGTTTTTTACTAATTGTTTTCTTGGTGACTATGGTCCCAGCTGCCTTGAGATCATTAACAAGATCCTCCCGTGTAGTTCTGGTCTGATTCCTCACCGTTCTCATGATCATTGAAACTCCACGAGGTGAGATCTTGCATGGAGCCCCAGACCGAGGGAGACTGACAGTTTCTTCCATTTGCGAATAATCGCACCACCTGTTGTCACCTTCTCACCAAGCTGCTTGGCGATGGTCTTGTAGCCCAGTTTCAGCCTTGTGTAGGTCTGCAATCTTGTCCCTGACATCCTTGGATAGTTCTTTGGTCTTGGCCATGGTGGAGAGTTTGGAATCTGATTGATTGATTGCTTCTGTGGACAGGTGTCTTTTTACAGGTAACAAATTGAGATTAGGAGCACTCCCTTTAAGAGAGTCCTAATCTCAGCTCATTACCTGTGTAAAAGACACCTGGGAGCCAGAAATCTTGCTGATTGATAGGGGATCAAACACTTATTTCCCTCATTAAAATACAAATCAATTTATAACTTTTTTGAAATGCATTTTTCTGGATTTTGTTGTTGTTATTCTGTCTCTCACTGTTAAAAAACACCTACCATTAAAATTATAGAATGATCATTTCTTTGTCAGTGGGCAAACGTACAAAATCAACAGGGGATCAAATACTTTTTTCCCACATTGTATATAGTTAGTTAGTTAGTTAGTTAGTTAGTTAGTTAGTTAATTGCATATTTCCAGGCATATTACCAAGACTTTTACTGTGCATCTTTCTGCCCATGGCTTGTCTTTTAAATTCGTATTTGTATCCAACTGTCATTCACTTATACCCTTTTTTTGTCTGAAAATGAGAAGGACCTTTATGCATCTGTAAATAATATATATTAGGCATTCACTTATGCCTATTTTTGTCTAAAAACATGAAGGACCCTTAAGCATCTGTGTAAATGCAGTACAAATATTATATAGATAGTTGCGTATTTCCAAGCCAAGACTTTTATTGTGTATCTTTTTTAGGCATGTCTTGTCTTTAAAATTCATATGTAAATCAGTAATTCAGGTGTCACTCACTTACACCCTTTTTTTTCTGAAAAAGAAAAGGAACATTATGCATCTGACTAAATGCTGTAAAAAATACTATATAATTATTTGTATATAGCCAAGCCAAGACTTTCATTGTGCATCTGTTTGGGCACTCCTTGTCTTGTAAATTCACATGTAAATCAGTAATTCAACTATGCCAACCATCTAGAATGAACATTATGCATCTGCGTAAATTCTGTATAAATACTATATAAATAGTTGCATACCTCCAAGCTAAGACTTTATTGTGCATCTTTTTAGCTTGTCTTTAAAAAAAAAAAAAAAAAATGTAAATCAGTGATTTAAACATTCCATTCACTTATCCACTTATCCGCTTATATTTTTGTCTGAAAAAGAGAAGGACCCTTATGCATCTGCGTAAATTCTGCATAACTCCTATATAAACCCTATATAAATCCTATAATAGAGTAAATAGTTGCATATTTCCAAGGAACTTTATGCATCTGAATAAATTCTGTACAAATGCTATGCAATTATTTGCACAAAACCAAGCCAAGACTTTTATATGTGCAACTTTTTGGGCAAAACTTGTGATTACTGCCCTGTCATTTATGTCCTGTCCTATATTGTATATTGTGTTATCTAATTTATGTCGCTTTATAATTTTCCTGTCTTTTCATTCTTTTCACTGAAGTGATTTTTAAATGCACTTAATAATTCCAAAATTATAGACCTGACTCAGTGGGATGGACTGACTCACTATCTAATGAGAAAAATGAATACTTTCTACTGCTCTGCCTCAGTCTCCCATTGCTGTCTGTGTCTCTATTAAGACCAGTTTATAGTCCATCATTATATATGTACAACACTGCACTGACAAATGCTGTTGTCATCTGCTATAACATCATTCAGCTATAATCTGGATGGCTAATACACTAAAAGAGACAAACAACTGCTGAAACATTTATGGTTCTTTGAGACATTACCACAAATCAAATGTTTTTTGGTGCAGTGTTTTTTTTTTATGCCACTATAATCACTGAATGATGGACTTGAGTGCTGCTTTTGCATTTTTTCGTATCTTCACTCTTTCTGAGCTCTGCTTTTGCCAAAGTAATCTACTAATTATTGCTTTCTGTCGACTTAGAGCTCGTTAACTCCCATTAAGTCTCAATGAATATCCTGATTTTTACAATGAATGTCCTGATTTTTACAATGAATGTCCTGATTTTTACATTTTTGGGTGCTTTGAACCACTTTTTCAAACATAAACAAGTCTTCATCTGGGATTCTGCGTGGTTCATGCTCTGGATACTAAATGGAAGGTGGATTGAAGTATGATATCATGATATCCTGCTTGTTGCGTCATAATGCTTGACCTTTTTCCCATCATGCCATGATTTCTGGTTTGCTTCCTCCCCTGCTACAGATGCATCAGCTCATGAGAGCAGCACGGAGTGGGACTAAAGATGGCCTGGAGAAGACCAAGATGGCTGTCATGAGAAAAGTTTCCTTTCTCCAGAAGAAGGACCACTCAGGTAAAATAACAGTTTCATTTAGTTCCATTCAAATGATCTGCATGATGAGCTATGCATTTTCTAGTAAAATCTTAACCAACCAACCATCCAGCCAAGATGACTGACTGTATCTATGCAAATCATCACTGGTGAGATTAGAGTTTGTACATTTTCCTACAATTACATCAAAATGAATCTGAGTAAACTTCAATCACTGTTTTGATCACCTGTAGTATACAGTATTTCATGGGGTGTGCTGTACTTGGGATAATGGATTTCCATGCCATGGTACACAGTCACACCCCTAGCGGGTATACATTTACAAAGGTATTTGCTCAGCCTAGAAATCCAAGATCTTACAGTATATGCTGCAAGTGATTAACAACCAACAAAAACGTTATGTGCAAAATCCTCCACTGTTGCTTTCTTAAATATATTATAACATATTATATTATATAACAATTCTTCTATAAATAACAAAAGATTGCACATTGAGGGAAGGGCCTTTAATATTTGGGAAATTTGAGAATACAAGAGATTTTTATGCAATGGACAGATGGGAGAACTGAAGCTAAGTGCTTCAGTTTTGCAAGTAATTGGTAGAAGGGGAAATTTGCATAATGAGGTAATAGTGGCTGTAGACATTTGTGAAGAAATTATCATCTGATAATGGAGGCCGGGAGGCATGGCCATGCATCGGGTAGCATAGCTCCTACCTTGTTCAATCCTGAACTTGGGTTACTGTCTGTATGGTGTCCGCATGGGTTTTTCCGCATTCTTTGGTTTCCTCCTACCTCTCAAAACCATACCAGTAGGTGGATAACCTATGCTAAATTGCCCCTAAGTGTGAATGTGTTAATGCATGGTCATGGTGCCTTGCAATGGACTGGAGTCCCATGCAGGATGTATTCCCACCTTGCTCTCAGTAATCCTGGGATAGGCTCTGGATCAAACTTGACCCTGACCAGGATGAAGCTCTTACTGAAGATGAACTGAATGAATTAAAAATGGAGGCTGTTAGACTTCCCACTGAAGTAAAACATGACAAACCAGTTGTCTTAGTGACAAATCGAGATAGAAAGGTCCTAATTCTCATATCAGCTGTTGATTTGTTACAGCAATGTGGCTCAAATGTAATATTAAATGTGTTGATTCTGCCTGAAACTATTACTATTCAAGTCATTAACTGCAATGCTTACCAAAATCTGGTTGAGAATCAGAAGGATTTTTTTGTGTCAGTGTCTGTCTGTATGTGAGAAATCATTTTTTTTTTCAGGCTCCTTTGTAATTCCTTGTGAAATGAAAGTGTGTATAGATGTGGCTTAGAACAGCTCGCTGGCGTTCTGCTTCAGATTTGTTGCACTGTTTAAGCTTGTTTTTTCAAGCCTCACCCAAGCAGGAATAAGATTGACTGAGCGACTTTCAGAAGAGAAATCCATCTGACCACTAATGAGCGAATCAAAGGCAACAGTGGCAAGGAAACACATCCTAAGAACATTAGGAAGTAGCCTTGAAAGGAACCAAGACTAAAAAAAGCAACCGATTCTTCTCAGATCTGGTGAGAAGATCTTGTCCCAAACAAAATAAAGATCTGTAAAATACAACAAGGACTGATGTCAAAACTATATCCAAGAACTGACTTAAATCTGATGTGACGTGGCCGAAACTGGAATGGGCATGCATACATCAGGTCATTAATTCTGTGATCTAAAGAGAAGTAACCAAACTCTCTTTCTGTAAGTCCTGCCCTCTCTATGTGTCACTACAGATGAAGCTGAAGATGATGCCGGCTATCTGGATGTGATAGTTTCTGAGGCCAAGCATCCTCCTGCACAGCTGGGCCCAATGCCAGAGGGACTTAGCAGTCACCAGGTTTGTGTGTGTGTGTGTGTATGTGTGTGTGTGTGTATGTATGTATGAAGTAATTCAAAGAGAAGAAATCATTTTAAAAGTGCTTAAAGTTACTGCCTTCACAATCCTATTAGCGCTGTAGGTCTCAAGACATTTTCTGTATTGACTTGGAATTGTCTCAGACTTACTGGCATTTGTACTTTGACTTAGTCATTGGTCTCACTAAATATGGTCTCAACGAGCAGTTTGTAAAAATAATGTTTTTGTTGTCTTTTCTTTTTGCACGCAAAAAGTTTGACAAGGAGTAATTATTTTTTTTCTAGAAAACATCCTAATCATTGGTGTAATGCATGAACGAAACTAACTAGTTGAGAGAACTACCATAATTTGTTCAAGTTCACTGGTGAAATCTTGTTTACCAATGGTGAGAAACTACACTTTTTTCATCTTTGCGAAAGTGACAATCATTTTACAACAGACCCCTTATGTAATATCTAGCATAACTCTCAAAAAAATCTCATTTCATGAAGTAAAATACAATTTTCTTGATGAAATATCAGTTGCTTGCAGGTGCCCAATTAAACGATCCTGGACGATTCTACAGGAGTCTATACAGTTCTCAAGAGAATTTGCAAATTTGGTCTGGAATATATGAAATTGAAATAAATATCTTGGCCTTAAGACTCTATAGCCCTGAACCCTATAAGCATAATGCTAACAGTTTTACAAGTGGTGAATAGAAGTCAAGGCCACACAGTTTAACCAGTACTTATTCATAATCAGAAATTCTTGTCTCAGTTTGTGCAAATTTTTTGTTGCATTATTTAAGCAAAATCT
This sequence comes from Cranoglanis bouderius, assembly GCA_023630585.1. Taxonomy (NCBI): domain Eukaryota; kingdom Metazoa; phylum Chordata; class Actinopteri; order Siluriformes; family Cranoglanididae; genus Cranoglanis; species Cranoglanis bouderius. The sequence continues at coordinate 4,172,849 of CM042572.1, forward strand.
TAAGGAATTGCACTTAGCAGTTCCTCAGAGTTAAACAGGATTAAGTGCAGTAGAATTAAAAGTAGGGAGTATTCACAGGGCTACATAACACCTTTTCGTGGCAACTCACAATTTAGATACATAAATAGTAAAATCACATGCACTTTTATTTACTTTCTCTTTCTTCAGATTGTTCGGCGTCACATTCTGGGCTCCATTGTGCAAAGTGAAAGGAGTTACCTGGAGTCCCTTAAAAGAATCCTTCAAGTGAGTTACTTTTGGGTGGATCTGGGTTGGGGTGGGTCAGGGGATTAGTCACGGTGGCTTAGTGGTTAGCATGTTTGCCTCGCACCTCCAGGGATGGGAGCACGAATACTGCCTCTGCCCTGTGTGTGCAGAGCTTGCATGTTCTCCCAGTGCTTTGGGGGTTTCCTCCAGGTACTCCGGCTTCCTCCCCCAGTCCAAAGACATGCGTTATGGGCTGACTGGCATTTCCAAACTGTCCGTAGTGTGTGAATGGGTGTGTGATTGTGCTCTGTGATGGGTTGGCACCCCGTCCAGGGTACCCAGAGTTCCCAGGGATAGGCTCCCCCATGACCCTGTGTAGGATATGCGGTATGGAAAATGGATGGATGGGTTCTGGGTTGGATTTTAATCACCCCATCATTGATTATTTTCCTTATAATGTTTTATTCCTTACTTAGGCCATTTCTAAGCTTATCACTGCAATTTCTGATGATCATATTAAGTCAACCTAATTAAGTTTAGCTAATTCTGTATTTCAGCATTGTCCCTTGGTTCTTCTATTGCATAGATTTTAAAATCTTTTAGATTAGATTTAAAAAGTTTTCTTTATTCACTAAATGAATATATAAACCTCTTTGACTGCGCCTGGAATATAATGCCTGGAAAATCTACAAATGATTTAGAAGTCCAAGCTTGAAATGAAGCCTGAGTTTTAATGTGTTTTGTAATCAGATTCATACTGAGTTATGCATCCTTTTAAATGAAACCCAATATGCCGTCTCAGAGTCGAGTTACATGTATCTATGATCTCAGCAGGTGCAGGCAAAAGCATTTATTATCATTTCCCTTGCCAGGCAGAGGCACCAGTTGAAATTGAATCACAGATCAATGACAAATGGGTCCTATATGAAATCTTGTCTATCTGGATCCATGCGATTTCCCACTTTTCTTGTGGAATGAAAGCTCTGTCTGTAGTCTTTTGCTTTTTGACTTCTCATTATAATGTCTCAGATCATCGGGCTAATGTACTCAACAAGTGCATTTGGCAATAAAGCTACATCGACTAGATGGCCCAATAATTGGTGAGGGTGTAACCAAAAAAAGCTTGAAAAATTGAGTTCTGGAGTTGCCGCTGTAGGCCTTGTTAGAGAAGCAGAGTCTCTTTGGCTCATCCTCTGCCTTAATTTGTCCTTGTCGATAATTCATTATCAGTGGGGGAGGAAAGAAAGTGGTCATGAAAAATCTATTATTTCCACAGTCTAACTACAAAGTGTCTTAGCTTTTAATGACTAGACCTCACTTATTATTCATGAACGTTTTTCTGTTTTTTTTTTTTTATGTGTGTGTGTTTCTGTCCTAAGTGCATAAAAGGCCAAGACTGTAACTAGAAAACAGGCTAATTTTTCCCATTGATTTTGATTAGAGTGCTAATAATGCAGGATGTATTGAGTATAGCATGACTAAGACGTATAATTACAAGCTTGTCTAATTTGCAGTTAGCTAATAATGCATTTTTATTATAAAAGTAAATTATGTGAGCCTTGATGAGGGCTATTTGATTCATCCTTGAATCAAATGAGTCATTTTAAAAGAATGATTTCATGCTGTATTTTTAATTAATCACATAAATACAATTAAATCTCCCCTTCTATTCAAATGCATCCCACTTTCTTATCCCTACTTTCCTTTCAAGGTAAACTGAGCCACTTTGGTAATATCACTTCTTAAAGTGACAGCTCACTGAAAAAAAAAATCCCATAATTCCACAGGAGTACCAGAGGCCATTGTTGGAGGCTGAGCCTCGCATCCTGAGCTCGAGGAAGATCAGGCCAATTTTCTTCCGTGTGCGGGAGATCACTCAATGCCACTGCATGTTCCAGATTGCTTTGGCTTCCCGTGTCGCAGAGTGGGACGCTAGCGAGAAGATTGGCGACCTCTTCGTTGCCTCGGTGAGAGACACACATAATGTTTCTTTTTTTTCACAGTGTGGTTAAACATAGGCGGTGCATTAACCCTTAACTTTAGCTTTACTTTTAAAATCCTAACCAAGACTATTGAAACATCTACTTATGCCATAATAATTTGATGGTTAGCAAACAAAGCTGGAGAGCATGGATGTCAACGTGGATTTTTACATTTACATAACCAAAAAATATTCAGTACAGAACTGTAGGCCTGAATTCTAGAGTACAATGCAATACAAAACTGAATCTACTGGGGTAAGCATTACTTCTGTTGTTTGTTTTCATAACATATGTATGTATATGTGTTTTTTTGAATTCCTCTCAGAAAGAGTGACCGAGCTGCCCACAATATTTCATTCATTCATTTATTCATCTTTAGTAACTGCTGTATCTTGGTCAGGGTTATGGTGGATCTGGGTAATGCTGGGTGCCAGGCTGGAGAATTCCCCCCCCCCCCCCATATTGGACACTAGTTCACTATATATACCTAGGGGCAATTCTTCGTAGCCAGTCCGCCTACTGGCATGTGTTTGGACAGTGAGAGGAAGCCAGAGAACCGAGAGGAAACCAACACAAACACGGCGAGAACATGCAAAACTCTGTACAGACAGTAACCCGAATTCAGGTTTGAACCCATGACTCTGGAGCCATGACGCAGCACCTGTACACTCTGTACCACTGAGCCGATCGCAGTATTTCATAATGAACTCAATTCCCCCAAATATGTACAGCATAAACTTAGACTTATTTATTTCACATTCACTTAACATTCAGGCCACTCACTCTGGCCATAAAAAGACAGAATTAATTCAAAGAAAAGCTTGTGAACAAGCAGTTTACTTCAATAGGATTATACTTCTGGTAATTGGTTGAATTGAACATCTAGGTCAGGGGTGTCAGCGGCTGTAGCGAGGTCTAACAGATTGACTGAAGACTGGCGTGAGCACTTGAAAAAGTATTGTAGAGCCAATCAACACGTGAAAGAAAAAAACTGGCTGTAATTCAGCAGCTCTAATGTTCTGAACATGAACCTCTGTGACTTATGTAGGAGATCCTCTGTTGCAGCCATGCTCTCATTTTCATATGAAATATTCATCTTTCTTTTTTTTCTTTCTTTTTTTGCAAATATGACTGGAGAATAGAGAGAAATGAAAGAAAAGCTTTAACTAGGAATAAAGCCGTAGCCAGTAGGTTATATCACTATATCACGCTGACCCGCTTCAAATGATGAAGCAATTATGGCGAGCAAAGATGGTGTTCTTTATCACAGGGTGATGAGAGATGCGTTAGCATCGCGACACTGTGGGAAGGCTAATGGCCTAATGAATGAGTGTACAGCTATGACCCTCCATGCAGAGAGCATCTTCAGAGACTGCTCATTATTCACCAGTTAAAAGAGCCCACTTGGCCTCATTGATGTTCTTGGGATTTACACAGAAGCCCCTATGCATGAAGAGCTAATGGAGAGTTTTCTTTTTTTTCCCCCCAAGCTCAAGTTATGTAATAAGTTCTCACAGATACAATACACAAATTTGCAGAAAAAATCCATCAACCATATACAGTAGACGCTGTCTATTTCGATGTATACCTGGTTGTTAATTTACCCCTACATGCGCTGCCACTTGTCTGAACCACCGGTTGGGCTCAATCAAAGCTGAATGAATGGATAGCCATTTTCATTTTTTGCTAGCGCTCAATATGACCAGCTGTAATGGATTGTGAAGGGTGTTTGGATTGCAGAGGTGACAAACAGATCAGCTCTATAAGTACCTCAGGAAAATTACCATTCTTTTCCCTCTCGCTCAGCCCTGCAATCACACGAGGCTCTGAGAAAAATGCCAAGTTTCCAGCAGTTTTCATTTGCCAAGTCAAAAAGAGTGGAACATTGCGGCCAAAATAATTGGCATAATTTAGCCACTGTGAATTGTACACCAAGATAGGTTTGATTAAATCAAAGAGACTTGATTATTATACAGTTTTTTTACTCACCGATTTTCTCAATGGGGTCTTCCTCAGTTCTCCAAGTCCATGGTGCTGGATGTTTACAGCGATTACGTCAATAACTTCACCAATGCCATGGCCCTCATCAAGAAAGCCTGCTTATCCAAACCTGCCTTCCTGGAGTTCCTCAAAGTGAGTATGAGTGCTGTGTGAATTAATCCACTGCTGGGGAGCCATTTGGGTCCCACTGATAATACATCTACAACATTTACACTTCATTTTACAGCTGATTTTTTTAATGAGCTTTTTTTTAAATAATGCATCTTGTAGCCATCCGATTTGTGTCCAATCAAATGCTTTCTAGAACCCATTCATCCCACCTCTGCAAACAAACTGGGCTCAGTACAGTAGCAGCAAGCTAGCATCAAACATGAGACATTCCTGTAATCGTGGTTGTGCAGCTTCCTGCATGTTGTTCTCCTTCCAAACAATTGCTTGCGTGTTGAAAAGTTAAAAGACTGACTTTTCCCTCTACCCCATGGTAGTCTAATGCTTTTGTGGCAGCAGGGAAGAAAAAAAAAAAAACAAAAAAAACACTGCGGGCCAGTAACAAATGATCCAGGGCCCGGTACCAGTCCAAAATGCAGTAGTTGGAAGTCAGTGCTCTAGGATACCGAACATGACAAAGTTGCAGTGAATCAAATTTGCAGTGAAAAATCCTACACAGTTGAAAACAAGATTTATTTAAACTTGTGGGCTCTTGAATGCTTTTGGCTGTTGTGGAAATCAATCAAACCTTTTGACATGCTCCCTCACTAACTTCCTATTTCCTCCTGAAATCAAAATCATAGCTCTCGAGTCATTTCTTGGGCACTCTAATTTCTATACTATGCTTGTAATATCCCTGAAGAATTTCCTGAAGATCATGGGAAGAAAAATTTTTTTCTCTCTATTTAAAAAAAAAATAAATATTGTGATATTGATTGAACATTCAACCCTGTTACCCACATTATAGAATGAATGCCAACCCTGTTACTCATTTAATAGCAAAATGCAGCCTGTCAACAAAGAAACCTTGTAGAAAATTATATATTGCCTGAGATAGGTAATAACATTTTATTTTGAATGTTAAAATATGATAAATTAATTATTCAGGAAACAGTTACTCATGTAATACTTAGTCACAACTAAACATGGATTATTTAATTGTTTCTATTATTTCACAATTGCTTATTTCAAATGTGACTCAAAAAATCACTGTATTTCATACCAATTTCCAATATATATTGAATATTCTAATACACATACATGCAAAGGAAGTTGGCTTTCAGTAACTCATTTGGCCCAACATTTCTGGTCACACAGTGAGATTAGTCGAAAATCCAAAAAAGCACTAAATCAACATTAACACAGTGATTAAATCACACAAGGCTTAAGCTGTTTTTCAATTGTATATTATATACAATAATATATAACAATACTAGTATACTGTTGTGTGCTAAGTACCTAATCTAGTACTAATAGCCAATGCTGCCATGCCACACACGTTCCACACACCCACAGCACTAAACAAAGAACCATTTGCTGCAGAACATCATGCCGATTAGCACCGGTGATAAAAACCAGAGCAGAGCACACATTCCCATCTGCAACAGAATTAAGGATTGATTTAAATGGGAACACAGATGGATGCCACCTTCCTGTAAAAACAGCCAGAACTAATCACCTCAGACATCTCTACCATCACGAAATCAAAGAATTTTGGCTTGAAGAAAAAAAAAAATCAGTGTTGGATGTTAATTCTTCTCAAAAGGATGAAATGTAGCAACAAAAATCTGTAAAATTACAACCAGTCATATTAATATTCTGTTACTGATTTAACACACTGGTAAAAGATGTGTAGGGTTAATGAAATATAATGTTTATCAATTTGGGGATTGTCTTTTTGAGATTTTTGATGGGATTTTGAGGGGTTTGATGGGTAAGATTAGTTTTAGCATTCCCACCATGGGTTCTAGCACATTTCTAGAGTAATTGAACCTAGTACTTACTCCAAAATAATAATTTATAAATCAAAAAAGGATTTTTCAGAAATAATTTTCACAAAGATTTTTTACTTGGCAATTGCTCACTTAATACAGATTAAAAAGCAAAGCAGTGAAAAGTAAAAAATAAAAACAAACGAAACAAAAAAAGGATAAATTAAAATAAAAATATATGTGTACAGTACATATGTAAATATATATACAGTGGGGGGAAAAAGTATTTGATCCCCTGCTGATTTTGTACGTTTGCCCACTGACAAAGAAATGATCAGTCTATAATTTTAATGGTAGGTGTATTTTAACAGTGAGAGACAGAATAACAACAAAAAAAAAATCCAGAAAAACGCATTTCAAAAAAGTTATAAATTGATTTGCATTTTAATGTGTGAAATAAGTATTTGATCCCCTATCAATCAGCAAGATTTCTGGCTCCCAGGTGTCTTTTACACAGGTAATGAGCTGAGATTAGGAGCACTCTCTTAAAGGGAGTGCTCCTAATCTCAGTTTGTTACCTGTAAAAAGACACCTGTCCACAGAAGCAATCAATCAATCAGATTCCAAACTCTCCACCATGGCCAAGACCAAAGAGCTGTCCAAGGATGTCAGGGACAAGATTGTAGAACTACACAAGGCTGGAATGGGCTACAAGACCATCGCCAAGCAGCTTGGTGAGAAGGTGACAACAGTTGGTGCGAGAACAGTGAGGAATCAGCCCAGAACTACACGGGAGGATCTTGTTAATGATCTCAAGGCAGCTGGGACCATAGTCACCAAGAAAACAATTGGTAACACACTACACCCTGAAGGACTGAGATCCTGCAGCGCCCGCAAGGTCCCCCTGCTCAAGAAAGCACATATACAGGCCCGTCTGAAGTTTGCCTGAATGATTCAGAGGAGATCTGGGTGAAAGTGTTGTGGTCAGGTGTGGTCAGATCTCTTTGGCATCAACTCAACTCGCCGTGTTTGGAGGAGGAGGAATGCTGCCTATGACCCCAAGTCATAACACCATCCCCACCGTCAAACAGGGAGGTGGGAACATTATGCTTTGGGGGTGTTTTTCTGCTAAGGGGACAGGACAACTGCACCGCATCAAAGGGACGATGGACGGGGCCATGTACCGTCAAATCTTGGGTGAGAACCTCCTTCCCTCATCCAGGGCATTGAAAATGACCTTAATGACTTGGAGAGGATCTGCAAAGAGGAGTGGGACAAAATCCCTCCTGAGATGTGTGCAAACCTGGTGGCCAACTAAAAGAAATGTCTGACCTCTGTGATTGCCAACAAGGGTTTTGCCACCAAGTACTAAGTCGAAGGGGTCAAATACTTATTTCCCTCATTAAAATGCAAATCAATTTATAACTTTTTTGAAATGTGTTTTTCTGGATTTTTTTGTTGTTATTCTGTCTCTCACTGTTAAAATACACCTACCATTAAAATTATAGACTGATAATTTCTTTGTCAGTGGGCAAACGTACAAAATCAACAGGGGATCAAATACTTTTTCCCCCCACTGTATGTATATATATATATAAGATAGATTAAGATTAATATACACTATACAACTCTACAGTGTCTCCAGTCTGAAAAGTATAAATAACAAATGTACAAACTAGAAATGTAGTCAAATCTCCAACACCTTTGTGGTTTTGAACCCACCATCTTATTAAAAATGATTCAAAATTGAGAACCAGTGTAGTCTGTAGTGGGTGCAAGATTGCTTTACCATATATTTACAAAAGCAAAACTCCCAAAAAGCAAACTTTAACATTCCCTCTTATCCTGCTGAACAGCCAAAATCTCTCTGGTCCGTGTGGAGATGACTCTGCTGTTTTTGTGAAATGTGAACCTCTCTTATTTCTCTCTATTTGTTTTGTCTGCAACTTGTGCAAACTTAATAAAACACACCAAGCAAAAAAAAACCCAAAAAATGTTCCAAGCTCGATAAATGCTAACAGGAGCAAGATGTGAAAGAGGATGCTGTCTTTCACATGAGTTAAATAACACATCCTGCATATTTTAATGTGTTTCTACCTGAAAGTATAAAATACAGGGTGGACTCAATGCAAATTCATAATGTGTCACCAATGTGATTGACTAAGGCTGAAAATACCAACTGAAGGGCAGGTATTAAATTTGTCAAAGGACCTTTTACACCATTTGAACACAAAATAGAGCCATTGTTTTATTACAGTTTCTCAAAAAAAGTCTTTCCCAAATGTGTGCTGCCTCTCTATGAATATTGTGTATGTGTGTGTGTGTGTGTGTGTGTGTGTGTGTGTGTGTATGTTTGTAGAAAAAGCAGTCATCTAGTGTTGACCGGATCACTCTATACGGTCTGATGGTGAAGCCCATTCAACGTTTTCCTCAGTTCATCCTCCTCTTACAGGTCAGTGGGTGTAAAATATAATGATATCTTTTCACTCGTCATCATCATCATAATAATACTTGTATAATATCAATATAATGCTTGTAGGACCTGTATACGAGAACAGTTAAGATCTAATGACAGATTTTTTTCCCCCAGAAAAAATTACATATCTTAATTTAGGAATTAAATTTTCTTATCTCAACAAACAAAATCATAAAGTAGGTAATAGTCAGTTGTCATGTGTGTTACTAAGCAACTGATGACATGTTATAGAAATGACAAATGCATTATTTAAGTTATAATGAGAACTAGTAGCGTAAAAAAAAAAAAAAAAAAAAAAAAAAAAAACGAGGAGTGATTCAGTGACCTTGTTCGAAAAATTTAAACACCTTTTTATTTACCAAATTTTCATAAACATCAACATTGATAACAACAATTTGATAACACTGTTGTAATAAGATTGACAGAAATGTTTTCTCATTGTATCTCATTAGGTTTGTGTTTACAAACCTTGCAATCATTAAGTGGCTATTTACCATTTTTTTCAATATAAGTAAACGTTATAGCATTATACTAGTAAATGTAAGCTAGCTAAAACTATTTTGCTCATAAAATCAAGGCTATCATTTTGTTGTCAAAGGAATAATTATAACTATATAACTATAACTGTGGAAACGAGACAACTTTGGGGTTTGCGCTAAAGTTAAGACACCTTTTACAGGAATCTGAAGGATGCTTCTGCAATCCTCTATTTCTATATAGACATAAGACAAAATCATGAATTGTTATTCTGTATTTGTTTAAGATTTCACAGTTAGGACATTTCTGTAATCTGTTTTATTGCCCAAGTAAAGTATTATTTACAAGGAACTTGGCTTGGCAGTTGATTATATATGACACGAAGACACACTTTACTAAACGTCTGTCTGTGTGTGTGCAAACCCTCAGAAAAACTGATTTGCAAGCTGATGTTCTGCAAGCTGATTACGAGCAAAATAACACGTCCGCTTTGCATATTTGCCTTAATGAAAATGCAATTTGGGGGCAACTGTACCTAATAGTCTAAAACACAGGTTGGAGCCAATGGAAATTGATTAATTTAGCACCCAAAGTGTGATTTACCATGACTGAAGGGCAGGTATTAAATTTGTGGAAGCATTTTTTCACCACCTGGGGACAAAATAAAGCCATTTTTTTATCATATGACTGGGGTAAAGTTGGTTTAGATCTTTGCTTCTTTAATGCATTTAAGGAGCCCGTGAAAAGGTCATGTACATTATGAACTGAACACCTTCCTGTCTAGATGTTTATTTTGCATTCTTATTGTATTTTGAGCAGTTGTTCAATGCAACTCATCATATTTAATCTTATTTTAATTTGATGTACAAATATGTACATGTGGCAACCACGTGCATGAATTTTATAGTAGATTATATAGGTTTTACACATCTTACAACTTAGAAAATCAGGCCACACCCACGAGAAACAAACTATAAGCAACATGAGAGACTTCACTACTAGCTAGTGTGAATGCAGTGGTAAGTAACTTCAAGATAGTTATAAGGTAACGATCAGAAACTCTCAGCAGTCGATTCCTCAGTGTAAAATGAACCCGAGTCAGAGTCTTTCTCAGCTCTGTACTCCTCTTTCAGCCGCTCCATCTCTCTCTGCCTTGTTTTATCCCTCAGGAATTGGCCCATACAAACTGCATGAATCAACAATGAATAAGCAATCTCACAGCGTCCTCACCAGAGACACGTCTCTCTCTCTCTCTGCATATATATATATATATATATATATATATATATATATATATATATATATATATATATGCACACCACGCACACCAAATGTCACACAGAAAAGTGGATCGACATCAGAAATATCACGGTGACCTACTCAGCAGTGAGGTCTCTGATGATGGCGAAATGTCAGTGTTGCTACGTTTTCTGTCAGCACCGGACGTGCTTTCTGCTTTTTTTTTTCTGTCCTCAGGAGCTGGGATCCGAGCTTGTGTGTGTGTGTGTGTGTGTGTGTGTGTGTGTTCTCGAGCCAAGGAACTTCATTTCATACATCAGTAGGCATCGATTAGCCATGAATATTTGAAGATAACTTTTGAAAATGAATAAGGAAAATTCTTCCCTCCAGCATGGGTGTGTTTAATCACACATTAACCGAAACCAAACACAAAAGGCTTTGACTTTGAAAATGTCTGGAATCTGCAAAAAAAATATGCTTCTCTCATGGTTTTTCAAGATTTCTGTTCACTGGAAACCCAAACCTGACAGTGTCTTAGTGGTTAGCACATTTGCCTCATACCAGCAGGGTTGGGGGTTTGATTCCCACCTCCATCCTGTGTGTGTGTGTGCGTGGAGTTTGCATGTTCTCCCTGCACTTCAGGGGGTTTCCTCCAGGTACTCTGGCTTCATCCCCTAAAAGGACATGCCTTGTAGTGTGTGAATGTGTGTGCGATTGTGCCCTATGATGGGTTGGCACCCCATCCAGAGTGTCCCCCACCTCATGCCCCGAGTCCCCCGGGATAGGCTCCATGCTCCTCATGACCCTGTTTAGGATAAGTGGTAGAGAATATGGATGGATGGATGCATGGAACCCAAACCTGTTCCAGCATGACATGTCCCTGTGCATAAAGCAAGATCTATAAAGATGTGGTTTGCCAAGGCTGGTGTGTCCGGCAATGGGATTGAAGTTCTGACTTCAACGATTTTGGTTGAATTGGAATGCCGTCTGCACTCCAGGCCTCTTCACCCGACATCAGTGCCTAATCTCACTAATGCTCTTGTGGTTGAATGGGCAAATCCTAACAGCCACGCTCCAAAGTCTGGTGGAAAGCCTTCCCATAAGAGCAGAGGCTGTTTTAGCAGCCGAGTGAGGACCAAGTCCATATTAATGTCAATGGTTTTTCAACAAGCACACATGGATTAAGTATAATACATAATCCATCTACATGGCTATCAAGTTGGACGATTTAAATGTCTCTCAGAAAATGTCTGAAGGTTTAAGATTGACAGAAAATATATTGGTATTTTATAATATGTGCTTCATTTTTGCTTATTTTGTACTTTTATAGGAACCTTAAGAGCCTGCTGTTTGACTCCATAGCAGAGCAACAGCAAAACATCGTAGCTTCCCTCGTCCGTGCTTGCCAAACACATAAAGCCGTTAATGTGTTTGCTTGCAAAATATAAATAGAGATTTAAATTAAGAAAATAAGACAACTTGTAGTTGATCAGAGCTACTTTACTATACAACAGTTTTGTAATGAGCTTAGTCACAGGTAATAACTCGTTACATTTATTTAAAGTCCATACTTCAGTTTTGCAAGCATTGCTGACCTTGTTAATGGGTAATAAAAAAAGACTAAATGCTAGTGCTACAGCCAACTTGTAACCATATTCCTGTATTATTATTATTATTATTATTTTTTTTAAAGCTGTAATGATGTAACATGCATTACATACTACATTATGTCTGGCCACACCCACTTATTTTCCCCTCTTAGAACCACAGGTGTTACTACTAGTCAGGGGGCATGATAGGATGATCGTGTAATCGTGACAAACCTAATATGGATGTGATGGTTATATAGCGTACCATAAATTAAACAACAACAACCAAAAAATCTCTAAAAAGCCATTCTAAACTCGTATTACTAGACTGTCTATTACTAGACAATAGTATTACCCAATGAATGTTGATTTTTTTTGACTCTCATTAACACACACAAACTCTAAAAGCTTTTGAGATGATCACAGCTCCAGTGGCACAGCTTTTTTGATAATGAGTCCCACTGGGTGCACAATATGCTGCTCTCCTCACACCAGGCACCCGAGCTGCTCCCATAGGGTTTCCGTCCATATGTTCTGCAAATGTTACACAAATTACCAAAAAGTCAGGCAAAAGAGGTTACAAATCAATGTATTCCATCAACTACTGTTGTGTGAATATCCTGAAAAAAGATGTCTTACAGTCAGCCTTGTATAACTCATGAATGCAATGCTGGATGCACACTTACTATCCATGAAATGAAATGGATCAGACAAAATGACACACATTTAATCTTTTAGTGTTATTTTTTAGTAAGTCCTCATAATATTTTTAAAAGTTGGCCCTGAATAATAAAAAAACACACACACACACACACACACACACACACACACACTACAGTTACCACTCTGAAGTTGATTATTTTCCTATACAGTAACAGCACATCCCAAAGTGTTTTATTTCTCTTATGCTAAAGCAATTTGTCTATTTTTTATTTAATCATTATTTTCATGTTGTCTGGTTGTCTGAGATCTCAAAAATGAGTGCTTAAAATGCTTGTATGATTGGTAACACTTTACAATAACAGTACATGAATAATCATGCCCTAATACCTGAATTAATACTTACTTAAATATAAACTAATGATGAGGTAAGGCATGTACTAATCACAAACTAATGAAGAGCTGACCTTAACTACGACGTCAGTCTTATAAATTCATGCATGAATAACGTACTGCACATGTTTGTTAGTTAATGTATTAATTACTGTAACATGTAGGAGTAAACTAAATCAAACATACAGTACCGTGCAAAAGTTTTAGGCACATGCAAAGAAATGCTGTAGAGCAAAGATGCCTTCAAAATAATGAAATTAAATGTTTCTACATAAAAAAAAACCCATAAAGAGCAGTAAACAGTAGTAAATGAAACAAAGTCAATATTTGGTCTGACAGAAGAATTTTAAATTAAAATCCGGTACAATGTGTGCAGTTTTATAAGGAAATGAGCTGGTAAGTTTTATTGAGCATCTTGCAGAACCAGACACAGTTCTTCTGGACACTTTGACTTTCGCACTCGCTTCTTATTTTTGCAGCGAAACCCAGCAGCCTTCATTGTGTTTTTTTTTGTCTGAAAAGTGTCTCTTACGTAATATGCTGCTTTCTTTACTGACATACAAACATTTTTCTGTAACATTTAATTTTGTGCTAGAAAACGAATGTTTGGGAATCTAAAATGTTTTTTGTACTGACTTGATAATGTAGACGTCATCAAATAAAAAATCTTTAACAAAGTTCGTACCAAATAAAAATAGGGTGCCTAAAACTTTTACACAGTACTGTACGTTATAAGAAAGAACATGAATTATATCTGCAAAGTTTTAAATTGTTTATATAATTTGCCATATGCAGCTGCGTACACAAACATCATTGGATGGCTCTGGATTACGTTCATAATTTACACTGATCCTCCTTACTGAACGTAGAAAAATGCACTAATAATAAACCCCAATAATTTCATCTCAACCCATTTTGCGTCATTCTCCATCCATTTCGCTTCAAATCACGTTGTAGTACTAGTGCGTGCACTGGGTGGCTCGGGCACCGCTCCTTTGCCTGCAAGGGCGAAATTAATACAGTAACATTTATTCAAATTCATATTAATTCTTATAGAGCTTGTTTGATTTAGTTTACTCCTATGTGTTAATTAATGCATTAACTAACAAGCATGTACTAACATATACTTAAGGTGGTTGTTATTCACGCGTGAATTCATAAGATTGACGTAATAGTTAAAGTCAGCTCTTCATTAGTTTGTGATTAGTACATGCCTTAACTCATCATTAGATTATATTTAAGTAAGTATTAATTCAGGTATTAGGGCATGATTATTCATGTACCGTTATTGTAAACCGTTGCCGTAGGATTTATTTAAAATTATCATTGTAACCAGAGAATGAACAGATTAGATTTTGGGATTGATCCAACAGGAAAGTCAAAGGTCTGAAATAGTTTTTCTTCAAATGCTTCCTTTCTGTTTGAAGTATATTTTAAGGGTATTTATTAGTAACAAGAAGGACTAGAGTACTCTGTACAGTATTACTCTGATTTAAACATAAACAATATTAATCTGAATCGCAACGTCTCATCAAAGCGTTTCCGGGTTCCGCCTCCCAGCCAACCAATTAGAGTTTACCTGACGCATAGCAAAGAATATACTGTACCCACATCCTGTAGTTAGCTTGTGGGAAGACTGCACAGAAACGAAAATGTTTCGTGGATGGTCCAGAACATTAAAAGTAATTATAAAAGGATAAAGTGTACAATATATCATTCTTTAAAAACATAGTAGCATTGCCAAATTACTGTAGTGTAACTGGAATAAAACACTGACATCTAGAAAAAAAATCAATTTCAGGATGGTAACAGTAACTCGTCATTGATCGTTTTCCTATAACAGCATGCCCCAAAGTGTTTTATTCCCTACTTAGCGGTTTGCCAAGCACATTATTAGATATTATATATACATAATATTATTACAATTCTGTAGATGACCTATTGTTTTTGACAGTATCATGTCAATAGTTTTGGAGACATCATTAGATATTTAAAAGAAAATTTTCCATTACTCTGTAGTGCATAATCAATAACATTCCACAACTAAATATTTCCCCCCCCCCCTCTCTCTCTCTCTCTCTCTCTCTCTCTCTCTCTCTCTCTCTCTCTCTCTCTCTCTCTCTCTCTCTCTCTCTCTCTCTCTCTCAGGACATGCTGAAAAACACTCCAAAAGGACATGTGGACCGTTTGCCCCTGCAGTTGGCTTTGACTGAGCTGGAGACTCTGGCTGAGAAGTTGAATGAACAAAAGCGAGTGGCAGATCAGATCACAGAGACCCAACAGCTCGCCCGCAGCGTCAGTGACCGCTCACTTAGCAAGGTCTCTGTCTCTTTCTCTCTCTCTCTCTCTCTCTCACACACACACACATATACACACACACACTGGTAACTTTTTATGAGAAAGTGAAAACAAAGTTTCCCTTCCACAAGAAAACCACTTTGTTTTTTCTATTCTAGGACAATAAATAGTTGTTTTTATTTGTACTGCTATAATTCTCAAGTTTATTGTTTCTTTACAATGTAACTCAAAAAGATGGCAAAATCAGCAATGGCTCATGACTCCAGATGTTGGTGCGGCAGGATGACATTAATAGCAACATAGACTCAAACTAAATGAAACCGAGAAGCTATCACATTTCACTTATGATCTAGGTGACTATCTAGTGAATTATTAGAACAACCCTGTCGACAACATACACTCATAAACATACAGCCTAGCAGCTTGTTTTGAGCGGTTTTAGACGTACAAGAGGTAATATCACTAACCAGGATTGTCAGGTTTTAGCTAAATTTCCAGTCCATCTCAAAAACCAAACAAATGACCTGAAATTAGCTCAAAATTTGCCATTGGAAAAAGGAGACAAATCAAGCCTTTCAATTGGAAACAAGCTCACCGTGGTGCACACGCATTTCTGATGTAAGGACAATAATGACTCCTTAATCCCCCTTACCCACTCCAAATCTTCGCAATATATCTTACAGTAGAAATTGCTCTGTACATCCTAGACGCACTGTCTGCAACTTTTGCAGAAATATGTTAGATTTTATTTAGATCATTTGTTATTAAAAAAAATACGGTGCTGTTTTTACAGTATAGCGTCCCCGTCACTATAGTGAAGCATTAGGACCCACACAAACCACAGGGTGAGCACCACCAGCTGGCCTCACTTATACCACTTCCAACAGCAAGCTTAGCTTTCCCTAGGAGGTCTCCCATCCAGGTACTGGCCAGGCTCAACTCTACTTAGCTTCAGTGGGAAACCAGGCGAGAGCTGCAGGCTGAATGGCTGATATAGTATATGCCCCTGTGGATGACTGACCATTGATAAAAATATAAATATATAATACAGTATCACTGTTGTAATTAAAAAACATAAGACTCATCGTATCTTGTGATGTAGAACACATTTGGCTATCTGTGATTTTTTTTTTTTTTTTTTGTAGAAAATCAATAATGTCTAAATTTAGAACTTAATCTAAATCTATTTCTACATTCAAACAAAATGCTAAAATAAAATAATAGACTTCAGTGATTAGTTAAAAGTAGAAATGAAAATATTCAAATGAATGAATAAAAAAAACAAACATGAAACTTTAACAAATCCTACCTAATGCAAATTCATTACAATCTCAATTGAAAAGTTATGAATATGCATCTTCCTTTATGATCATCACAGAAATTGTAATGATTTCCACTACAAACAGCATTACAAACCATTAGCTAACCATTGGAGCCATTACCATTACTGGTCCTTAATGGTATCCACTAGACATAACATGCCACCAATAGAAGGCAACAAATTAAAAGTACCCATAGATACCATTACAGTTTCCATTAATACCAATACAATTCCCATTATAACCATTAAAACCATTACAAATTCTATGAGGGTTTCTATTGTTTTTTTGTTTTTGTTTTTTTTCAGCAGGGAAGTAACCGCATCACTCTTTCGTTTCAAATTTGTGTGAGATCAGGATGAATAATCACCTAATTATCTGACATATTGCAAAAATACTGTATACTGTCCAGCAGCCATTAAGTATTTTAACAATACCAATCATTCTCAACTCCCTCAGACTGGCTCATGGGCTCAATGATCATTCTACACGATAATTTGCTCAATTCATTTGTGTTCACAGAGCAGATTTACATCCTTCCACCTACAGATATCCAAATATCCCATTCATCATGAGCGCATTGTGAAATCACACATTAGGTGTGAAATAACACATGGCTCGCATTAGTCCTGATGAACAGCAGTCATCAGTGGACATTGATGGTCCATTATTGGTCAGGAACACACCCCGAACTCAGTGGCAGGGGATATTCTCGTCCATTACCATGCTCATGGAAATAACCCAGCTGCTGCAGATTTGACCAAATACATTGCTGGAAAAGAGAAATTAAGGAGTAAATGAAACATTTAATTGGCAAGCATGACTTCCTGTCTCTAAATGTTGCTCTCTCTCTCTCTTTTTTTTCCCCCTCTGCCTCTTTGTCTCCATTCTAGTGACGATTTTAGTGCGGAGTTTCATTTAACCAAGCGAGATGGGCAGAATTTCAATGTGTTTCTATTAGCCCATAAGCGCTCAATGAAATATTCATCCTTTGTCGTGCGCTATCTGAGTTACTGGAGCAAGACAGCTAAAACGGTGTGTGGGAAGGTTCTGCATGTCACTCTGTTTAACACACACATCATTCTCTCACTGCTGTTAGTCGCGCGCACACACTCACATACTGTATACAGCACATATTACAGCGCTGATCTTGAGGAGACACTTTCTGCCTTTGCTTAAACCTGCCTTATGAAAAAAAAAAAAAAGGTATGTGAATAATAAGTGATCACGTTAAGCTGTATTTCAGCATTGTTCTGCACTGAAAATGCACCTGAACTCAATAAGTGATCTCAAAAAGAATTATTCATGTGATGAAATCACATCTGAAAAGTGACACCACACAAACTACATGTGAAAATGACTGAATTGTGTAAAAATCACTGTTGTCACTTACGTTATAGTAGCTATAAACCATTGTTGCTTCACCAGCCTCCCTTTTTTCTTTTCTTTCAAGCAAATAAGACAAAAAAACAGCTTGTTATGTTACTGAGAAACAACAATGTACAAACTCCTCTGTCCTGAAGACTTTCCCGTGGCGAAAAACTTACTGATTGTTACAAAGAGCTGACACTGGAGACTCCTTCCATAAATATTCTAATGTTCTCCTGAAGATCTCTGTGCAGAACACTTGACCCCATATATATATATATATATATATATATATATATATATATATATATATATATATATATATATATATATATATATTTATTTTTTAAAGATCCATTTATGTGGAAGGTCCATCATTCAAGTCCCTATAGAAATTATGAGCATAAATATACACCTATGATTACCTTCGGACCAATCAGAATTTGTGGGTGTAAAATGTTGACAATATTTTATAATTCTACATAACACGTTCAGGAATGTGAATAGTAAAAAAGTATGGAACAGCATTAAGTACTTCTGTATACCTGGTATTTCTATTTACACATCAGTTACATTGTACTCAAACTTCCATCTTGCCAGGTATACACCAAATATAAGTCATATGAATGTACATACTTCATTATTTCCTACCTTTATTGCATTGTAGCTTCAGGTGATGGTGTACAAATCAAGTAGTTTTGATAGTTGCAGTGTACTTGTACCAGGCATCAATTATAATTACTACATGCTGTATTTGCCTAATAAATATTACAAGTATATTGTACTCTAAAATAAAATGCTACTAACTAAAAGATTAAAGGCTTTTTATTTAATTGGGAACAATGTCGATTTAATTAAAAAATGCTGAAATCTTGATCACTCTAATAAGGTACTTGTAGCCACTAATGACTATTATTTAATTTAAAATCTATGGGCTTAATTGGTTTATCCTCCAAGTGCACCTGTGTATTATAAAGCATAAAAAAGTCCTGAAAATTTGCTAGGTAATTAGTTCAAAAGTACAAAATTGTAGGTCTTTGGTGGAACGTGTAATTTTTTGAATGATTTAATTGGCATTATGTACCTTTTTTTTTGTTTTTTTGTGATGCTTAAAACTGCAGTAGAGCAGAAGAAAGTCAGCGTGTACAAAACGTTTAGCGCAAAAGTATATTTTCGCCGGTTACCTATTTTCTGATGGTTTTTGATCAAATTGAGGGCTGGATGTGTTTATGGTGGCTTAGTGGTTAGGATGTTTGTCTTGCACCTCCAGCGTTGGGGGTTCGAATCCCATCTCTGCCCTGTGTGTGCAGAGTTTGCATGTTCTCCTATGCTTTGGGGGTTTCCTCCAGGTACTCTGGTTTCCTCCCCTGTGTCAAAGACAAAGATTGTGCCCTGTGATGGGTTGGCACCCCATCTAGGGTGTCCCCTGCCATGTGCCCCAGGTTCACCCATGACCCTGTGGAGAATAAGATGGATGGATGGATGGCAGTTTGTTTGCCTCCTGTTGGGTCGATTCTGTATATTCATTATTCCGGTTGGAAGTTAACATCACAGGTGGACATTGCTTGTACAGATAGAATAGTATTTAGTAGTATTGCTCCTAAAAACATAAAAAGCAAGAGCTTCTTTTCACTTTCCTGCAACATTTAACATCATATCAATGAGTATTCCAACGTAGAAATATTAGAGACATTGGTGCAAATGTTGGACTCACTGTCCCAGAATGCGACGCAGTTGTGCTGAGTTACTCCAGAGACTCAGCTCAGCTAGTTGGCGATGTATGAGATGGTGAGCATGATGACATTGATGGTGGTATTAGCATGAAAGTTGATGCTTTGAAAGCTGACCTGTTTGAGCAGAGTGCCTAGATGAGGAGGCGAGAGAGCCGGACAGACTAAAAGACTAAAGTGCTCCTGCATTGCTCTCTTTAAGTGGAGATCGGCAGAGAGTCAAACTGGATAGTGGGTAATGTAGGAAACAGTTAACCAAATTAAAATTAAAATGGCACTGAAGATCACATGTTAATTATAAAGATTAATATGCAAGTCAGTCAGGGAGGATTGTTCCTTTAAGGAGTAAAGTTTCATGACCAAGTAAAGTTACATGACCTCAAGCAGGCTCAAGGTGTCGAGTCAACATTAACTTCAGGAGCTTATCCACAATGTGGTGCAATTTTCCTTTAAAAATGCTGATTTCATCTTTTATAAATGTAAACACAAGCAATGAGAAATACTTAATATTTCAAAAATGTAATGTTTGATTTGCTCTGTACACATTGGATTTTATGTCTGAGGAGAACTCAACAAGGGCATGTTAAAAACAGTATTAAAAAGCAGGGAGAGTGTGTAGCTCAGCAGCTCTTCTAATTTTTCAATGCATTTCAACAAAGGTTCAAGGCCGCTCTCTGTTCCCTATAGAACCAGCAACTCATTTTGTCTGATGCGACATTGGACCATATCTCAGGAAGGAAAACAGATGCATTATTTATAGAACTGTGCTTTTGAATGATCAAGCAAAACTACACAGTGTTTGTTTGAACTAGTGAGCTCACAGTTCACTTACAGCTAAAGGTTTATTGGTATTATGTGATGAGGCTTGATAACACAGAGCACAAGTGTAAGGAATATCCAGTATGGATCTTCTTTTGTCTATGAGGCCCAGGAAAATATCAGTTTTGCATCAGGCCCTAAATAAGATTTAGGTCCTGCACATGTAACACTTTTGACCACTTTGTTCACATGTTCATATTGATCTGCATTGAGTTGAGTTGAGTTACTAAGGACATTGACATCTTAATTTCTTAATTTCTACATTTCATATAACGAGGACTGATAAAAAGCATAGTAGATGAGTGCTTGTCAGATAGCATAGCATGGTGGCTTAGTGTTTAGCACGCTTGCCACGCACCACCGGGGTTGGGGGCTCAAATTCCGCCTCCACCCTGTGTGTTGCGTGTTCTTCCTCCGGGTACTCCGGTTTCCTCCCCCAGTCCAAAGACATGCATTGTAGGCTTCAAGTTTTTCAAAATTGTCCATGGTGTGTGAATGTGTGTGCGATTGTGCCCTGAGATGGGTTCGAACCTGGTCCAGTGTGTCCCCCGCCTCATGCCCCAAGTGGTATGAACAATGGATGGATGGAACTCTGAATATGGCCCAATATCTAGAATTAAACTTGAAACAAATTAGTTATTAGAGATACAAAACTTCAAATCCATTTCTGCATCTCTGCTAGCCTGTTTAATTTACTAATTGTGACAATGGTAGCTCACTGGTTAATGCATTGGGCTACTGCTTGGACGTTAGCGAGTTCAAATCTCAGCACCACCAAGCTGCCTCTGTCGGGTCCTTGAACATGATCCTCAACCGCTCAGTTGTATCCTATTTTAATTGTAAGTCACTTTGGAAAAAAGCATCAGCCAAATGGAGGAAATATACAGTAGATAGGAATTAAACTATATCAGCACAGTGTAGTGAATGATTATATATGTTTGTCAAATACTGAATGCATATAGCTTTTCAGTGCAGCTACAGAGTATTTTCTTGCAGTTCTGTCTATCTTGTCTCTGTCTGCTTGACTATGGAGAAGAAAAAAAAACCCTTAGCCTTACTGCATTAGCTCTACTCTGCTGCATATGCAGTAAATCCATGAAGAACATTTAGTAACTTTTCAGACTTTCTGTTACACAATTTAATTGAAACACCCTCAGAATACATGAGAACATTGAGCTTCTCCTTATGGTTTATGTCCTGGTTCAACAATTTTTAAATTTTTATCAGAAAGCTCAGAATGACTAAAAATGAGCTATTGTGGCAGGTTATCTTCAGCCTTGATTCTTTAAATAGAAAACGGATGAGGTTAGCATCAAAATCTTTTATCTGCAATGGCATGGCTGGTGACCTTCACTCAGCTGGCATCAGAGGCTAGGAAGGACATTCACTGCTTTACTTTTCTGGACATGTATGGTATTTATTTATCTGGGAACTTATATCACTGTTGCATTATTACATTGTTGCTGTTTCTCTCTCTAGGCCCTGAATTCAGACCAGAACTCTTTGGTCCTTTGCGAGACGCTGATCGAGACAGTGTATGGCGAGCGTGGCCAGGTTCTCAAGTCCAAGGATCGCAAAGTCTACCTTTTCAGCAACATGCTCATCTGTGCAAACGTCAACATAAAGTGAGTGTTACAGCAAATGGACTCCCCTTAGGGACCACTAACCTGTCTACCTACTCCTCCCTGAAATCACTTTCTGATTGATAGCCACTCAATAGGAGAGACTAAATGTGGCATCTGTCTTGCCGAGTCTTTTTTTCCCCCTATTTACGTAGCTATAATGGCACTAACGCTAAATAGGATCTTCATAATCTAGGAACAAATGGCTATGTGTTTAGCTACTGATGCAAGGATTATATCCATACATCAAACGCATAAGAGCTTCCTTTGTTCCCATCAAATTGATTACCTATGACAGTGCCATTGATCTGCAGAGTAAAAGGTAAACAAGCAAGGTTTTTCTCTCCTAGCCCGACATCTGTTTCCATCCTTTGCAGTAATCATTATACAGTAGCTTCTTTAAACACTGCTCTTTTGAAGTTGACTTTGCTTGCCTTTTACAAAAACTTTGACAAAGCAATCTCAGTGTTGATTGCACTTTGTTTACAAAGTACACTGTAGACATATTTCTGCTTGATCTTTTTGGCTTCATTGGGATATTCATATGGTTGGGGTATTCACTGAAATAATCATATGGTGCATTCAGTCAATTCAAATAATAGGGACTTGTTTCATATAGAAACAAGACATAGCCTGCCTTGCACACATATGGCTAAAAAGGCTACATTGGGCTACAAAAGCTACATTGGCTAAAGAAAGCTACAGTGTTCATTTTTGCAAGGTCTCTATGCAGTTATTATAGAAATATTATAGTGGTATTATAGACCATTCTTCTTCAATACATGTATCCCCACCTAATATGTGTCTAAACTCTAATCTCACAAATAGGCTTCTAAGAATAAAAAACAAAACTCTTTTATAGTGTCCCATACTGATGCATAGCCTAAAGCAACTGTATCATTTAGGACAGCCTGCACCGGGCCTCTAGCCCAAGAAAATTCATATATGTCCTTGTCACAGACGTTTACAAATCTTCTAAAATAACTGGACAAACTGACAAAATGTCTCACTTGCTTGATGCTGGATGGTACAGGGAATTCTTTGACCAACTTGTTTTTTAATTTCTCTAACCTTCTGTAGCAAGCATGTTGCAACCTTTCTGCAATGGACCAGTGTGGCTTCAACCAAGCAGAAGCCATACCTAATGTTCTGAATGAAGGCCAAGAATAATTGATTAAACAGGTGGAATCAGGTTTGGCTTCTGCTTGGTTGAAGCCACACTGGTCCTTTCGGAATAAGATTGGCGACCCCTGCTCTGGTGTGACCTTGCATCCCAAAGTCTTTAAAAAATGGCACTTTATAATCAGACCAGCATCTCAAAGCTGACTCAGCAATTTGGATAGATCCTTGGTGTATTGCTGAAATTACTGGGCAGCTACTGCAATATCACACTACAGTTTATATAAGGCAAGCCAGCACCAAGTTCTTTATCCTTGGAAATGTCACAGAAGCATTTGCAAAGCCAAATGGGATGACATCAAACTCATACAGATCATTGTGTTGTAGTGTTTGAGTGAGATCCTAATGACAGTTGCAAATACTCTTATGAAATGTCAAATGGTATCTATGTAGTAACAAAAAGCCAAGCAAATTTTCCACCCTTGGGAGCAGATTAAATTTCTTGATAATGACTTGTTTACTTTCCTATAGTCAATATACTATAAAAGATGGCTCTGATGAAGGATTCTTTACAGTTACAACACAATAGGTCCATACTGTCTATTTCCAAAATGTTCAAAATGTCAAAAAACTTCTTGACCCTGTATAATTTTTAAGTTGGGGTGGGATATCAAGACCTGATCTCCCCTTACAGTGTAGGAGAGATAAGTATTTTCACCCTATGTCAAGATTTGCACATTCAGCTTTTTGTCAAAGCCATACCATTTTTTTTTTTTTTTAATGAACCAAGTGAAACTCTAGGCTCCTTGGAATTTATGGTGCGGCTTGGATATTCACTGAATCCCAGCCACTGTTCGACTGGTAAATGAGAACATAACCAATGTAGTATTTAATTAGCATTATTCCAGTGTAGTATCAGTGGCACCTAGCCTATTTTGGCTCCACTGAATGTTTTTCCCAGAGGGAGGCTTGTCTATGGTTTAGATCTTGGCTCAGCAATGTTTGTCTCTCTGACTTACCCTAGAATGAGCTTTCTGTTCTCATTAGGCATCATGACTCTCATTTGGATCTGTAAACAGAGCCAGGGGGCTCAGGGTTAAGATTGAGTCTGATATAGCTGCAACATCCCCCAGATTTTTTTTTGCCTGCAAACATGACAATTATGCTGAGTCACCCAGTGGTAGAGTTTTTAAATGCTTCAGTTCCAGCAGAGATAAACATTGGCTTTCAAACACAGGGTGCAAGTCCTCATGCAAAATGTCTTATTAGAAGTAGTTCAGCAATAAATGTTGTTGAGGGCCCCTACACAGCAAGTATGTATTGATCTACTAACCCCATTTCCATAAAAGTTGGGATTTTTTCTAAAATGCAGTAAAAACAAAAATCTGTGATTTGTGAAGTGTCATGACCCACGAGGTGGTCTCCTCTCCCATGGTGACCTCATCTCCAGAGCTCTAGCCAGAGACCCATGAGGTGGTTTCTTCTGCAGAGCTCCAGCCAGAGGTCAACGTGGCGACCTCATCTCCTGAGTCCCAGTGTGAGACCTATGAAGTGGTCTATCCAGCCATATTCTAGATGGAGACGGCCTCCAAAGCCATATTCCAGTCGGAGGCTGATGAGACAGCCCACCAAGTTCAGCTCACACCTGAGGCCGACGACACGGCCCACCAAGTTCAGCTTATGCCTGAGGCCGACGACACGGCCCACCAAGCTCTGCTCATGCCTGAGGCCGACGACATGGCCCACCACGCTCTGCTCATGCCTGAGGCAGATGACGTGACCTCCCAAGCCAAGTTATTGCCTCACGACCCTGGCAAGCCTGCCGCAGCCTCATGTCTGCTCCTTGGCTCCATGAGGAACCAGCTACACTATGGACAATGCCTGCCTTGGGACCTGGGAATGTTTTTGGTGTTTCGGGAGAAGAGCCCTTGTGGGGAGGCTGTGTCATGGATTTCCTCTCGCACTGAGTCATGGACTGTTTACTTTCTACACTTTCTACACGTATGTTTTGGAAGGAATCTCTTGTTTCCTTCTTTGGCTTCCGTCCTGTCTCTGCTCCTGTAATGTTATTGGTTATTTCCTAATGTCTCACCTATTCTCATCTTCTTCTTTGTTTACTTTGTATATTTAAACCCCTTGTGTTTCCTTGTTCAGTATCGAGAGTGTTTCTGCCAAACCCGTTCCAAGCCTTTATTCTTGTTTCCTGGTTTTTGATCCTGGAAATCCTGTTTTCGTCCTCCCATGTATTGATTCTGGTTTTGCCTAGTCAGTCCTGTTTGCTGATTGCCTGATCCCTTGCCTGTTTATCACCACGTTTATGCTTCAAAATTTGGATTTGTCTGCCTGTCTCTCTTAATAAAAGTTCTTAACTGCCTTTGCAACCGTCTCAGCCTCTCCGTTGTGACATCAAGTCTCTTGAAACTTTAATTAACTGACAAAAGTACAAAGAAAAGATATTCAGTGTTTTCACTGACCAACTTAATTGTATTTTGTAAATATAAGCACATTTACACAAATTTAGAATTTGATGCCTTCAGCACACTCAAAAAAAGTTGGGACAGAGGCATGTTTACCACTGTGTTACATCACCCTTCCTTTTAATTACACTTTTTAATCATTTGGGAACTGAAGATACTAATTGTTGCAGTTTTGCAAGTGGAATTTTTGCCCATTTTTGCTTGATACAAGACTTCAGCTGCTCAACAGTCCTTGGTTGCCAAGTCTGATTCTCCTCTTCATGATGCACTATAGGAGACAGATCTGGACTGCTGGCAGGCCAGTCAAGCACATACACTGTGTGTCTACGAAGCCACGCTGTTGTAGTACGTGCAGAATGAGGCCTGGCATTGTCCTGCTGAAATAACCATGGACTTCCTGGGAAAAGACGTTGCCTTGATGGCAGCATATGTCTCTCTAAAATCCCAATATACACCTCTGCGTCAATGGTACATTCACACATATGCAAGTCACCCATGCCGTGGGCACTGATGCACCCCCATACCATCACAGATGCTGGCTTTTGCACCTTTCACAGTCTGATTGGTGTTTTTCATCTTTGGCACAGAGAATTTGATGTCCGTTTTTCCCGAATACAAACTGAAACATGGACTTATCTGACCACAGCACACGTTTTCACTGCCTTTCAGTCCATCTGAGATGAGCTTGGGCCCAGAGAACTCGGCTGCGTTTCTGCACAAAATTCTCCTTTTATGCCCAATCCTGATACCCTCCCCTGTTACCAATTAACCTGATCCTCCAAAATGGTGTTACTTGAATATTCTGTAAATGTTTCAGTCTTATTTTGCCTCTGTCCCAACTTTTTTGAGTGTGTTGAAGGCATCAAATTCTAAATATGTTTATAATTTACAAAATACAATTAAGTTGGTCAGTGAAAACATTGAATATCTTTTCTTTGTACTTTTGTCAGTTAATTCAAGTATCAAGAAACTTGACAAATCACAGATTTTTGTTTTTATTGCATTTTAGAAAAAATCCCTTTTTATGTAAATGGGGTTAGTAAGATCTGGTGATAAATATATTTCTATTTGTTCTGTTTTGGGTGGAAATTGTAAAACAGATGTGTGACAAATGTCAGGAGAAGATTACTAGGCAAGTACTCAAGGTCTATGCTCTTCCTCTATCATTTTTGGGTATCTATCATTTTTGGGCTGCCAGAACAACTCACAACACAGATTTCTTTGCAAAATAAAACACTTTTGACTCACCAACTAAGAGCTTTGGGAGCCCTACTAAATGTCAGAAAGACCTTAAGTGACTTTACTAGATACTGTACATATTTGCCTGTTGTAGTCAAGTATGTAGGTTTAAGGAAACTAATGGCTCTTCAGTCTGAATGAAGGCTATACGCAGGGCCAGCTGGTATAAATGAGTTAGCATGACCAATTTCTGGCATTTGTCTCATTTACTGTTAACAATTCAAATGGATTTTTTTTTTTTTTATACCTTTATGGAACCAAGTAGACAGCACCACAGTAAAAATAAAGGCTAAGGTCCAATCACAGTACAAATTACAGTACTTTTTTACTGTGCTTCCTTTTCAGAAAAGACAAAGCATGATGCCTTTAGTTAGTCTACAGCTAAGGTTACATCATCATGGTCAGAGTTAACAATACTCTCACTTCCCTTGTGTTCACCACTTCTCTGCACAAATCAAACCATTGTGTTAATTGCTATGTACCATTAGGACAGAAAAAAGTACCATGGCATCTAGTGTATATTAGCTTATAGGAAAAACATTAACAAAAGATTCAGACAACTTGGTTTAGTTCCATATAATCACTCTTTGGAAAAAAATCAATAAGGTCCAAAATGTTCAGCTTCCATTTGTAGAGGAGTAAAATCGATGCTGTTTCTATGGAACAGTCAGAGACACACTGACATTGCCCAACACCTGTAAATTAGGATTTGGCCATACCATACATTCAGTCCTATGGTGGAGATTGTGTTTTCCCCCCTTTATTTTATGCCACCAGAGGGTCTTTATACTTCTGACAGCACCTTATTTGAAATGTTTTTGGGGATGCTGTGAAGTGTTTCTGTGTTAGTGTTTCTTTGCGTTCCGACACTATTTTTCCCCCTCACAACCTCAAAAACGTGTATCACATAGTGTAAGTGGCCACTTGCAGGACTAAAGGATGGATGGAGGTTGCAGGCAGAAAGTGAATTTTTCAGTTCTTGGCAGCAATCACAGTGTAGTTAAAGCAATTCCCCTGGTCTATTTCTTTTGAATTACGCAGTTAAAATTTTTATTGCTTCCATTAACATTTATAAAAAGTATCATCTGGTGTTTCTGGTATTGCTGTTTTGAAATGGAGTCAGACATCTTGCGTCGTGCCTCCTGGGCAAATTCTGCTACTGAAATCTACAGTCATGTGGACTTGATCCATTTGAGTCCCCAAAGGATCATCTAACAAATTTCATTTGTGTTTAATTGAACTATTGAAAGAGGCTTTAAGATGGCAAAAGTAGAACTGGTGGGGGGAAGTCAACAATGTTCCTGGAGTGTTTGAATGGAATTTCTTTTTCTTTTCTGCCACTAGGGGTCCCCCAGACATCAGCAGTCTGGTTCCAGTAGGGCCCAAATACACCATGAAGTGGAGTGCCCCCTTATTGCAAGTCCAGGTAGTAGAGGTCGGCAAGGACGCCCTCTTTCAGCAGGGAGGTGTCAAAAGGTCAGGCAGCTCTTCAACCCCAGGTAAGCTTAACCTTACCTTTATCATTCCTCCCTAGGCTTTGGTTGCTGCACTCACTGCTTGCTGAATTAATTAAATATTTCCTTGCCGGTTGGCTTTATCTCTTTGACATGCTGAGATGGAGAGGAACAATGGAAGGGATGGTCCAGCTGATTTCATTTCACTCTCTAATAGACCACAAACATAGTATGTATGGTCATCAATCTACAGAGTATTCCCTCCATTTCCAATTAAAAGGGCTCTAGTGCAAGATTGAAATGGGAGGTGAGCCTTATTATAAAAATGTTATGTTTTTGCAGAGACAGAAACAGAGATCAAAAAATGCGAGAGAAAAGGAAAGTGGATAGAGGTGGCACTTAAATAGACATACTGGAATAGTTGGAGATACAAAGTGTCACAATTTGAAGGTGCAAGCAAGTAAAGTGAAGTTGAAATATTAATGTGATTTTGGCAGAAACGTCCAAGAAGCAAAGAGCACATTGATCCATAATTGATTTTGAAAATGAGATTATGAGCAAAGCAGCAGGAAGCAGTTTTCTTCATCTTGTCTTTGTGCTAGATTCTTCCAGCTTTCATTTGTTATCCATATCCTCGCCATTTTTCTGCAACTTACAGCTCCCTATTTTATTCAACTCTGACCTCCATTTCTATCCTTCTTACCTTACATTTGCACTGACAAAAATCAAGTCACTCTTGTCGCTTGTAGTTTGTATGTTGTGGGCATGTAGCGACTGCTACTGTTGTCGCTTGTGGGCTTGCACTGTCCAGTATTATGAAAATGTAGTAGGTTCATTTCTAAAGAAACCTAGTTAAACTCAAACGAAATAATCTGTGTGAAAATTGGTTGTTTGTTTTACATGGTACATGGAAGCCTTCATACTAAATTCATTAGATTAGCATAGCAAACTAACTGTAGTTTAGTACCAGAGGCCACAGTGATCATTGCTACTTCCTGCCAACTTTTATTTTTTCTTTGTGAGATATTTAACGAGATATTGTATATGACAGAATGAAACCATGGTTATACATTTTTGGTCCATTTTGTTTGTCAAACAGGGAACTAATCGCAGGTAGGAACTAAAGATATGGGTGGGGAACTCAAGAAATATCAGCCCACACTCCCAACTAGTTGGATTAGTCAAAGGAATCATTTGAGCCAATCCTTTGGCTTTGCTGCTTTTACACATCATACCTCAATTGTATAGAATTGAGAAAATCTCAGTTCAAATGTTTCTAGTCACTGTTGCTGAAATCGTGGCACCATGTTGCACAAATACAATCCCCTCTGAAACTATTAGAATGGCAAGGCCAATTCATTTGTTTTTGCTGTAGACTGAAGACATTTGGGATTGAGGACAAAAGATGAGAAGAAAGTTTAGAATTTCAGATTTTATTTCCTAGTATTTATATGTAGATGTGTTAAACGCCATAGAACATAGCATATTTTGTATCAGACTACCCAATTTGTAGGCAAGCAAAAATATTTGAACATGTGACTGACAGGTGTTTCTGGTTACCCAGGTGTGTCTTGTTATATTGATTGTTTAAACAATAAATAGTTCTGAACATTTACTGTTTTTTTAGCCATCAGTTTGAAAAGTGGGAAAATAAATCAGAGGCATTGCTGAAACACTGGGTCACATTGCTCAATCCAACAATTTGGAATGTCCTGAAAAAGAAAGAAACCACTGGTGTACCAAGCAACAGACACAGAATGGGTCGGCCAAGGAAAACAACAACAGCTGATCACCAACAACCTCCACAGGGCAGGGGTGAAGTTATCACAAGCCACCATTCGAAGAAGACTTCAAGAGCAGAAATATAGAAGCCATACCACAAGATACAAACCACTCATCAGCAGTAAGAATCAGAAAGCCAGATTGAATTTGCAAAGAAATACAGAGATGAGCCACAAAAGTTCTGGAACCAAGGATAACCTCTATCAAAGTGATGGAAAGGCCAAAGTGTGGAGAAAGAAAGGATCTGCTCATGATCCAAAACATACAAGCTCATCTGTGAAACATGGTGGAGGTAGTGTCATGGCTTGGGCTTGCATGGCTGCTTCTTGAACAGGCTCACTAATCTTTATTGATGATGTAACTCGATGTTAGCAGCAGAGTGAATGCAGAAGTTTACAGGAACATTTTCCTGGTGGGGGATGGGGGTGGGGGGGTCATCTGAGGCCTCTTCTTTCCCAAGAAAAAAGCAGATAAGTAAAAACGAAGCCAGTATATTTCACGTTTGATGAAGATTTCATTGTTTGGGTGAATATACCCACAGATCCAAAGTTAACTATATTTATGTGCAATATCCATCTCCATCCATCTTTTGATCTCAAAGCCAAATGTCTCTGGTGTATAGCACAAACAAATGAATTGGCCTAGCATTTCCAATAGTTTCAGTGGGGACTGTATATAGAAAAAGAATGATTGTCTGCCACTTTGTCACTTGCTAGTGAATGTAGGGTTATCCCTTTTGCTCTTTCCCATTTGATCCAAGTACTCTTGAGTTTAATGCGTCTGTAAGCCATCCGTTTGCCATCAAATCCCAGGCTACATTGCTCCACTGTGAGCTACTCTTGACAGACATTTCTGCTGCATGTGCTGCTATTTATAGTAACCCACACTCACTCAGCCCGTCATCACAGTTCCCCTCTCATATGATGTCACTCTGCGGGACGCCTGGGCCCGAATCACATCCCATGCTCCCTGTGCACACCTCAAAAATGGACTCATTTTTCATCTCCTGCAAGCCCTGGTGCCCTAATTTATTGATGGAATGGTTCTTGCAGGAAGCTCAGGGACCAGTGCCGCATGGTGTATAGAGATGTAAACCTCCTCTGGCTCTACTTCCATGTTTTTTTCTTCTCTTTGCTGTGTCAGGTCTCATACACTGTATCACTGCAAGGTAAAAAAGTGTGTTTAGTTGAAACAAACAACTTTGTGAGCATTTAGGTATGAGTTGTTTGCACTTGTGAGGGAAAAGATTTAGTGAAATTGTGGCTGCGTTAACGCCATGTTGGAATTACCGTAATTACTAGATGACAACCCAGAGCTGTTCACGTCCTTGGACTCGGAATTAAATGAATCCATGTGAGATGATGTTGACAACTGCAAAATTACATTCAACTGTATCATATGTCTTTCGTTTATTTTCAGATTAATCTTGCATTATTAAAACATTAATAATAGTCAATTATACAAATTATTACACAGAAATATTATGAGATAACTACTTAAATATATCTTACTGCTGAAGCTGATGCCATTTTGAGTGTTTCCGCATGATGTTGCCGCAATCAGGTGGCACACGTCGGAGCTCTCAGAAAATTCCTAGTTTACAAGTTGTAATTACGAGTTCTACAAGGACATGAATGCTTTTTACAAGTTGGAATCTCGTAATTACGGTAATACTGTATCCAATTAAGTCATTGCAGCTATTAACAGGTATGTACATTTGGTTAGCTTAATAGCAAACATTGCTATTATTATACTTTTAGAATAACATAGTGTAACAATTTAAAGTCGAGCAAGGAGGAGGCGGGAACCGGCTGATCATAAACATAAAGTTTAATAATAAACAAAACTGAAAGAAAACATAAAACACACAAACTGAACACAAAATGCATCTCCGCTCTCCGGCGCTTCCAGCTGCTCCTTTATCTCTCTCTCCCACTGATTAGACAAATCAGTGCCAGGTGTGCGTCCTCACAGCCTGGCCACTCCCTCCTCCTCGTCACACTCCTCCACTGCCAGATTCAGGCCTCCAGCCTGACGTACACCCCCTCCCGCCCTTTTTGGGAGGGCAGTGCTGCCACTTTACCTGCGCGCGAGAGGAGAGACGAGGAGGAGGAAGAGGGAAGAGAGAAGAAGCAAGCCGGAGCAAGAGCCAGAGAGAAAGAGAGGAGAGAGAGAAAAACCACTCCGGTGCCCAGACACGCTGCCATCTGGTTCTCAGCCACCTGGGAAGCGATCCCCCACGACGCCTGGCGATGGCACTGGACTTCCGAGCGGGCAGCTGTGGCTCCTCCCCTTTCCGGCGGATGGCAGCCGCACCTCACAGCCTGGCCACTCCCTCCTCCTCGTCACACATAGTTTGCTTATAGTTAGGTAACTTGCTAATAAACATGGTTACTGGTGTTAATTACAAGGTATAATAATTAGCAATTCTGATTAATATTAGCTAGATTTATATCAAACATGGCTACTGTTTGGAATTATAATCATATGCCCTATTAGCTAGCAAAGTTGGCATTTAATTCTAGCTAGATTGGTAGCAAACATTTGTTTTTAAAAATTTAAATACATGTTAAATTACTTTACTGAAGTTTAACTAGTTTTCTAGAAAAGATGGCTACTGGCTTTAATTATAACTAGCCAAATGTTAACAGCCTTGGTACCAAAATGGTTACATGTTTCACTTAAAGTTAGCTAGACTGGTAGCAAACATTCCTACCTGTTTTAAATACACACCAAAATAGTTTACTTAAGGTTAGCTTGTTTGCTAGCAAAGATGGTTCCTACCAAATTTTGAAGCTGGTTACTATTCTCACTTAAGGCTAGCTAGATTGGTCGAAATTCACTAAGTTAGCTAGTTTGCTATCAAAACATCTACTCATTTTAATCACAATAGTTAGCCTAATGTTAGCAGGATTCTTTTTCGTTGTGCACTGTAGTTCTTTGAGGTCGGATATATCTGTAGAAAACGTGGTTACTGCTTTTAATTACACAGTGTAATATAATACTTAGCCCAAGCAGAGGTAGCTTGCTAGCGATTTTGTGGTGTTAGTTAGCTAAGTAATAATGTGAAATACCTACCGCTGATGAGGTAACATCAGCTAAGATAAGCTGGATAGGTATTGCTGTTAATCGGTAAATATGATAAAAAAAAAATAAAAAAAAAAATTAAACCTGAGGTTTCGGTCTCCTTTGAAATGAAAAAATGGCTTTGCATTTAAAAAAAAAAACACATTGTGTGCATATATAGTGATTTTTTTTGTGATAAATATCAATTATTTAAACACGCAACCAACCATTTCTTTAAAATAAACACTTCTGTGAGAGGAAAACAAAGAAATTAGTTGACATTGCTTTTAAGCTTGCTTTTTAAAAGACACAAGAGTTTTGGTAACAGGACTGAGAAAAATGCATCCATCTCCCACTTTGAAACCTTGTAAAAAATGAAATAAAGTTACCTGAGATTGACCGATATACATTTTGAACAGTGGAATATGTGTGCTATTAGATTCAGTGTTGAAAAAAGATAA
This sequence comes from Cranoglanis bouderius, assembly GCA_023630585.1. NCBI lineage: Eukaryota > Metazoa > Chordata > Actinopteri > Siluriformes > Cranoglanididae > Cranoglanis > Cranoglanis bouderius. The sequence goes on from CM042572.1 coordinate 4,206,546, forward strand.
AAAATGAAGTTTAATTTTTAAAAGTTACAGCAGGCAAATGTCACCCATTCGGTGGAATGGCTCTATTAATGCTAGTGAGCCCAATAAGCAAAAATAAAAGCTAGTTTCATATGAACATTTTTTGATATTTATGGATGGCAAGTATAAACTAGCTAATGACTGAGGCTGAATGATTTAGCTAGCTAGCAATTTAAAAACAGAATGACAGTAAAAATGAGAATTATTAACATTTTTCTTAGATGTGATCACAAATTATTAAGACAAAAATTTCACTGTAAATTACACTTAGCATCACAACACTTAGCAAAATGAGTCTGTTCGGAGAAATCACAATCTCTGCTCACAATCGTATCGGAAAATTTAGAGTTCCATAGTGTTGAGTAACACAAGAGTCGGCCATCCACATACAAGTTTCACACGATCACATTTTAGTGTGGCATAAATTACGTTCCCTGATTTCAATAGTCATACATACATTTAATCATTTTAAAAAAATAGCACAGTGTCTTCATTTGTTTATTTTACTTTCAAATTGCAGTACATTTCCCAACTTAAAGAACAATTTTCCATCATTTTAAATAAATGATGGGTTAATGATTCAATCATAATCATCCCATAGAATATGATTTTGAAATACAAATAAGACAATGCAACACTAAGCTTCTGGAAAATGGACTGCAACTGTAGATAACAGCTCTGAAAATGTTAATTTTGGACTCCTTTGGACATATGGGCCTTTCCTGGCCTTGACTTTGTGTGGCTGTGTGTGTGTGTGTGTGTGTGTGTGTGTGTGTGTGTGTGTGTGTGTGTGTGTGTGTGTGTGTGTGTGAAAGCCTAATCTCGGTACAGCAACTGGATTAGGCTGGATTACAACGCTGCACGTTCACCACCAGGGCTGTGGCCAGTGGGGCCTTCAGGCCCTCAGTGGTGAAAAGAGTGCAGATACTGTATCTTCTTGTTATGTTATTGATTTAGCTGCACCAATGTCAGTCTGTGTATGAAAGAATTTGAGAGAATGAAAAATAGAGAGAGAGGAGACAGAGAGAGAGATTCCCATGTTCTAATATATTATAATTTCAACAGTAACAGCACTTTGTAACAGTCAGTAAGTTTTCCGCCACAGGACAGAGGACTTGTTTTCTAGTTTCTCATTAAGAGCTGCATAATAATTGATAAAAAAAAAAAAAAGTGTGTCGTTCATTAATAAACTAAAAGATGTTATTGTTGGCAAATTGCAGATGTATAAGAGGAATAAAACACATCCGTACATCCTGTTATTAGACAATAATAAAATTCGGTATAATAACAGTAACCCGTAAACTTTACACCGTCTTTGTGATTGTTGTCATGATCTGCGTCACAAATCGAAAACTAGACCTTACATTCAGGAGATCATACATTCAAGTATTTACAAATCTAGATAATCTGGAAGGCCGATACACAAAACAGCTATTTCATTAAGTTTGAAGACTATTTGAAAAGTTTGAAAATGAAAATTATGCTTAAAACACTAAATATAATAGGAAAACCATTAGTCAGTAAGGGTCTAGAATAGTACATACAGTGGATATAAAAAGTCTATACAGCCCTGTTAAAATGGCAGGTTTTTGTGATGTAAAAAAATTAAACCAAGATAAATCATGTCAGAACCTTTTCTACCTTTATTGTGAAGTTTTAGCCTATTAATTAAAGTGAAAACCAATAAGAATAATTTTTTTTGGGGGGGATTATAATAACCCGGTTGCATAAGTGTGCACACCCCTAAACTAATACTTAGTTGAGGCTTCTTTGGATTTTATCATGGCATTCAATCTTTTTGGGTAAGAGTCAATCATTTTGGCACATCTTGACATTCTTGCAAGAGCATTCTAACTCTGTCAAATTGCCTGGTTATCTCTTTCAGGTCACCCCACAGATTTTTGATTGGATTTAGGTCTGGACTCCAAAACCTTGAACTTGTTTTGGTGAACCCATTCCTTTGTTGATCTGGAGGTTTGCTTTGGGTCGTTGTTGTGCTGAAAGGTGAAATTCCTCTTCATCTTAAGTGTTTTAGCAGAAGCCAACATTGACTGGTATTTGGAGCTGTTCATTATTCCCTCCACCCTGATTAAAGCCCCAGTTCCAACTAAAGAAAAACAGCCCCAAAGTACGATGCTGCCACCACCATGCTTCCCCGTGGGGATGGTGTTCTTTTGGTGGTACTGTTTATTTTTTTGTGCCTTAACATATATTTTGGTATTATGGCCAAAAGTTCAACATTTTGGTCTCATCAGACCAGAACACATTATTACACATGGTTTTGGGAGATTGGATGTATTTTTTATTTTTTTATTTTTGGTTAAAAAAAGGCTTCTGTCTTGCCACCCTACCCCATAGACCAGTGATTTTAAGAATTCGGGAGATTGTTGTCACATGTAGGGAGCACCCAGTACTTGCCAGAAATTGCTGAAATTCTTGTAATGTTGCTATAGGCCTCTTGGCAGCCTCCCTGACCAGTTTTGTGACTAGTTGATTCTGAACACTACCACATTCTCAATTATAAAAGGTTGTGCACACTTACACAAGCTGGGTATTGGAAGCTTTTTGTTTTTCTTTAAAAAAAAAAAAAAAAAACATTTCTGGGTGTTTGTCACTTGATATTTATATGTTGCAATTTCACAATAAAGGTGAAAAAGGTTCTGGCATGATTTAACTTAGTTGAATTTTTTTTACATCACAAAAACCTGCCATTTTAACAGGGGTGTGTAGATTTTTATATCTACTGTAGGTATGCGATTTATGACACAACACTAGTTTGTTTAGTCAGTTGTGGGCACAGTGTCACGTAGTCCTATACTGGCACTATTTATGTTGGTACATGGACAGGAGTAATTACTGAGGATGTGCACAAGTGACGCTCCAAACGACCGCAGGAAACGAGTGCACTATATGTGAGCTTAAAAGCAAATATAATTCTGCCTTTAGAGGGAGGTTAGTATAGCATGAAAAGAAATCACAATTCAAGGGCTTTTTTCATTAGCAGGAACCTGATACATTAGTAAAGTGTTACCAAATAAAAAAAAAAACTAATAAAAGAGATGTGAAACCCCATTCCACTGAGTTAGATGTAAAAAAGGCAGAGTGTGAAGATGGAAAAGGAGAGAAAAATGGAGACTTGGAGATTGGTAAATGAATGCAGAAAAGGTAAAAATGAATTCGGAGAGGATAAAGCTAAACTTTAGTCCTTCCACCAGCCTTCATGTTGGGTCTGGCTTCTGCCCCCTAACACACCCACAGCCACATGCACAAGTGCGCAAACACACACACACACACACACACACACACACACACACACACACACACACACACACACACACACACACACACACATACACAGGCCACTTGATTATGTGGAGGCAGTGACAGGGCCAGACACTTCTGTGGCCATTGAATCTACCATTGGGATTTAATTATGCTTCTCACGCTGGACTCTCCCCTACCATCGACTCCCCCAAGCTGGGTACGCTGGGAAAAAAAAGGGAATGGAGGGCGGGTATTTCAAATCGATGGCACATTTCACATCTAATGAGACACTTGCATTCTCTCCTCCGCCCTTAAAGTCCTTCATATTTCTTTGAAACTTCATGGTTTTATTTCTCTCTCTTGTTTTCCATCTCTTCAGGTTTAGTCTGTGTGCTTCCACAAACAATAGAGGATTGATCTACATTCCGCATTGATCTTCTTTGTTAAGGGACGGAAATATCAAATAATTTTTAATGGGCCCTTTTTGCTTCCAAGTTGTTAAAAAGTAGGTTTCTTCTCAAATATGCGAAGCTGTACCGTTTTGAGTTGCAATGGCTTGTTTGTGTAGAAACAACAGGTTTCAACACGTAACATCTTAAGGCTAAAAGCAACTCCTAATGAGCTGATTACGATTTTTTAACAAGAAGAAAAACTCTAAATCAAAGAGTACCCCTGTTAGACATTGCAACTAGGTCAACCCTGTCTTTGCTCTTAGCATAAGAACACTTTCTTTGAAGCCCATATTCATACATTATTATAACTATGCTTATAGTTTTTGGTAAGTTTGTAATGATTCCTTGTAAGCATTTGTAACCTTGAATAATCCCTTTTAAAGCTATAATAATGTCCTATAAAATAATTATATAAATTATAATCATGCTGTAATGCAAGTGTCACTAATCATTATAATGCCATGTGCTGTACTGCACAACCTTTATAACAATAATGACCTGAGAATAATTGTAAACCAACTGAAGTATTTATTCATATTTATAAAATTATTTGACGGGTAGCTACATAGGGTCTTTATTACACATCCATAAGAATCGCATTAGTCTTTTTAACATCAAGGTTGTGCGTTTTGAGATGCTTTTCTGCTCACCATGTTTGTAAAGAGTGGTTATTTTAAGTCTTCCTGTCAGATCGAACTAGTCGGGCCATTCTACTTTGACCACTCTCATCAACAAGGCGTTTCCACACAAATAACTGCTGCGCACTGGATGTTTTTTGCGCCATTCTCTCTGCATCTGTCCTGTTTCACTTGAAACTTTGTTTGCTACACTGAACTTTTACCCCAACTGCAATTTACTAACAGTGCATTTCCAATACATTGTAAAAGATATACAGTACATAGTGCTTCATAACAGTGCTATAAATGCATATTTGCATGATATTTGCGGGCATATCGTGCACGTTGAGCTGCTCATTGTGCTTCTTTTCTCTTCTCATCCTCATTTTATTACAAGCTGTAGAGAAAAAAAAAACCTTGACTGAACAATTGCATGTGCTGGAATATCTATATGCGCTTCCAGGTAACATGCCTCATCTAACATTCCATGATTATTTAAGCCCCTGACATTTTTTGAAGCTGCAGGTTTTGTCTTTATAGTTATGATTCATCTCATCCATCTGATTTTTGTCTGGTTTCAAATTTTTGCTGCGATTTTATAGCGTTTCGACTTGCTAAACAAATGAGTTAATGGTGCCTCAATTAGTGCGAGATCATTATCCAAACGATGATGCAATACATCATGCTTTATGCTGTAGCAGTTTCATTTTAAAATGGTAAAATGTATTCATTCAGTCAGTGCAGATGTTTTTGCTATGTAAATTTGATTATTAATGCAAAGCATGTTTATATTGCTAATTTGTGTCATGTATCTACCAGAGAAAGAACCAGAAGCTATACTGATACCATGCTGATGCCAAAAAAAAGGAAATTAGTTGGTTAGTTAGTTAGTTAGTCCCTAAGAAATGAAGCACGATAATTAATGAATGATAAATGAGATGATATTTGATTGACAGGTAAAGTGATCCTGGGTCCTCCTCGGCTCTATCAAGAACTCCATGAACTGCAGCATGACCTTTCGGTGGTGGAGCAGGTCACCACTTTGGTGGGCACTTTACAGGGCACGTACCAGGTAAACACAGCTCTTGTCTCCTCATCACACACCATAGTTTCACCACAGAAAATGGCACCACAGAAAGAGTAATGCACAATGCAGAATTGTACAGTATTACGGAGATTTTGAGTTCACATGGTGGTTATTTTAATCAATTTTATCAAGACGTGGCAGGAATTAATGTATCAAGATCATGAGATAACGTTTTACCTGAAGCATCTTGATACCTAATCATGGCCTCAAATTGAGTACCTTGAGCCCATGACTTAATATGTTGTGGAATGTCATACTTAATGTGTTCTCAAAGCTTTGAGGTTATTTGTATTAATACGATGAATTAAAATATCAAGGCCATGAGATCATATTTTGTGGCCGCAAATGAATAGGTTCAGATCACTGGATTCCAAAATCGTGGCCCAATTGTTATAACTTCAGCCTGTGACTTTATATTGTGTATATTATGTTGTGGAATGTCATACTTACTATGTGGCCTCCAGGTAATTAGCTTGTGGGATTGGTCAAAAAAGTGTGTGCTTTTAGAATTCTCTTAATGCGACATGGACTAATGGCATATCAATGTTGCATGTCACCAATGACTCCAGTATGTCAATATCCATCATTCCAAGGTGTAAGTAATATTATCAGTCATCTCCATGCTTATTTTTGGCTGTTTCAGACAAAAACTGCACATTTTTGGTCACGAGTTGTGATCTGCGATCTAAGAACGCATAATGTGACAAGCTCACCGGCAGCTGATTTAGTGCTACTGCGACCAAAAACGTTTTACCAGTGTTTTACCAGAAGCTTTTTTAATCATTATGTTTTCATGTCTTAGGTAAAATAGGACACGATATTGCGTGATGTTTTTTCTCCATAAGCGAGTGGTGTAAAACCAAAAAAATACACTCTCCCTGCTCTCTGAAACATTAATTAAGGATTAATCACCCATGTATTAATGTCAGATAGGCTATTTATACATTCTAAATAGATCTGTGGTTCAGAATCTGGTATAGAGACTTGTTATGAGGGGATTCTTACCATGCTGTGAAGCTTTAGAATATGTAAGGGTTCAGTTAAAATCTCATGTAGAATTGTTTTTATTTAAAAAGAATATGAGTGCTGTTATGATGCTCATTTAAAAAAAAAACGCTGATAGGAGGACACCATAGGAACACGGCAAACTCATGGGACAGCTACAGATATGCTAGCGGTAATTCTAAAATGTAAACAGAACATGCTAATGGACAGAAAAATACTACGCAAATCCTTATTACCTCAAGCTGACTGTGAAGAATGTTTGTTAGACTGTGTGACTTTCTGCATGAGCCCAGTTCACTAGTAATAGTTCTAGTAATTTAGAGGATCTTCAATACATTATTTCACTGTCTGTTACAGAATTTGGCCAATAGGAAAAAAAAAAAAAAAGATTTAATAATCTTATAAAAACTGCTTAGTGCACAGTGTAAAACTGGCTTTAAATACTTCATGGTTATGAAATAGATCTTGAGATTGCTTTAATATATTAATTTGCGGCTGCTACAGCTCATAAAATAAATAAATAAATAAAATAACCACCAAGTCAGCGACCTCAGTGGCTCGGTATCATATAAAATGTAAAAAAAAGAAAAAAAAAATACCAAGAGAATACATCAATGAAAATAATAAAAACCTACCCAGGCAAACAATCTGGAGCTGAGGGAGAAAGTGTTTCAGGTAACTGCCAAAGAGAAAATCCTACAAATGAAAATTTAAACTGCAATTAAAATGTCATCAAAGATCAGGAACCAAATGCGCAGATCATCAATTGCTAATCGGCAAAATCTGCTTGATAGCGGTTGATGTGTGGTTCTGAAAGTAAAACCAGGCTGCCTCCCTGATGCCCTAACGAGCCTCCAAACCGCATCTGAAAATATTTAAAATGGCACTCTATTAATCATCTAGACGTGTGGAAACAATTCCTTTTTTTTTTTTTTTTTTGGTTCTTATCTCTCGCTGAAGTTATTTTGGCTTTTCTCCAAAAGACTGACTTTTGCCTAAAAGGCTTATCATTATGTACGATGTCTTTCGAGAAAGTCCACAAATCTCATCGATATTGCAGAAGGATTCAATTGGATTTGGCTTTAGGGAATAGGGAGTAATTGTGTTTGCAAGAGGTTCAGTGCTTCACTTTATTACTCTTTTATTTTTGGGAGCTGTGGCCTTGGATTGCATCTAACAATGAGACATAGCATGTGGTAATACTTCCTGTGTAGCCAGTATCGATAATGCATTTTAAATAGGTTATGATGCCTGGCATATCTGTGAATTTTATGTGTGTAAGTATGATGTGCTTTAATATTTGTTCATAATAACATTTTAGAGACTAAGGTTGTAATGTACTAACCCCATTTCCAGAAAATTTGTGATTTTTTTTCTAAAATGCAATAAAAACAACAATCTGTGATTTGTCAAGTCTCTTAAAACTTTAATTAACTGACAAAAGTACAAAGAAAGTATATTCAATGTTTTCACTGACCAACTTAATTGTATTTTGTAAACATAAACAAATTTAAAATTTGATACCTTCAACACACTGAAAACAAAGTTGGGACAAAGGCAAAATAAGACAGAAAAGTTTATGGAATATTCAAGTAACGCCATTTTGGAGGATCAGGTTAATTGGTAACAGGGGAGGGTATCAGGAGTGGGCATAAAAGGAGCATCCACCAAAAGCTCAGTCTTTGCAAGCAAGGATGGGTCGTGGCTCACCACTTTGTGCCAAACTTCGTGAGAGAATTGTCAATCAGTTCAAAAAGATCACTGCTCAACGCAAGATTGCAAAGAATTTAGGTCTTTCACCATCTACAGTGCATAACATTGTGAAAAGATTCAGGGAATCCGGAGAAATCTCATTGCATAAAGGGCAAGGCCGGAAACCACTGTTGAATGTGCGTGACCTTCGAGCCCTCGGGCAACATTGCCTGAGAAATCTTCATGCTACTGTGATAAATATAACCACATGGGCTCGGGAGTACTTCGGAAAACCGTTGTCACTTAACACAGTCTGCTGCTGCATCCAGAAATGCAACCCGAAACTATTACGCAAGGAGGAAGCCAAAGATCAACTATATGCAGAAATGCCGCCAAGTTCTCTGGGCCTGAGCTCAGATGGACTGAAAGGCAGTGGAAACGTGTGCTGTGGTCAGATGAGTCCACGTTTCAGCTTGTTTTCAGGAAAAACGGACGTCAAGTTCTCCGTGCCAAAGATGAAAAAGACTAACCAGACTGTTAGAAGCGAAAGGTGCAAAAGCCAACATCTGTGATGGTATGGGGGTGCATCAGTGCCCACGGCATGGGTGACTTGCATATGTGTAATATATAAATGTTATATATGACTTGCAATATATAAATGCATTATAACCATTTCAATAAACTGTAATACCTTTTAATAAACAATTATAACAATGTGTATAATGCCTTATGAATGCATTATAACATTTTAGGATTGTATATTTAGGTCATTGTACACACGGCATTCATAGAAAATGTTACTGATACATCTTTTATAAAGCTTCATAGAGGAATTATCAATAATTTGTGATAGTACTGTTAGTAAAGACAAAATAATAACTCCCAAGGTAAGGATAAGTTACTCAAACAGCCAACCCAGAATGGTTTCACAAGTTTTGACGTGTCTTGCATGAATTCTCCAGTGTTTCTTTATAAAATATCTATGCAGTGCTTATGAAGTTGTTACGCCCAATGTAGGTACTTTTCAAATCAAACGTTAGCCAAATTGTTTATTCATATTTATCATGTTTGTGTCTGTGTGTGTGTGTGAAGAATCTGAACACCACTGTGGCGCAGGACTGGTGCTTGGCCCTGCAAAGGCTCATCTGCATCAAAGAGGACCACATCCAGAGTGCTAACAAATGCCGCCTTCGGCTACAAGTCCCTGGGAAGCCGGACAAGTGAGTAACACACTTTTACAAAGCTATACCATGCTCCTAGTACAGAATTAGCTTTGAATGACTGAGCTGTGCCATATATAAAGGAACAAGGAATGTCCGTTGAGTTTATTCAGGTATTGCTGTCTTTTTGTTTGTCAGAAATATGCTAATCATCCTCAAAATCAGTTGGCCATGGTTTTAATGTTGATCATGGTCAGATAACCAAGCTGAAAAATCAGTGGATCCAATAATCATACCCAAACGGCTCTTTATCAGGCCTAAAGACCCATTAGTCATGCCAGGACAGTTGATCAGAGCCAAACTCATGGGAGCTAATTATGTGTGGATTTAATCTTGCATCCAAATTGCATGACTTGTTCATTAGGGATTTCCATATTAAAATAGTCATAGATTAGGTGATTATGAAGATGTGGCATTTCTCACTTCAGGCTAAAAATGTTTGTAATACTCAATAAACACATGGACGAAATCTAGCTACCCAGCTAGTAGTATAAAAATTCAAATATTGAAACTCCAACTTGCCTGTACTGGCCTAAATTATAATCACTAGGAAGAATATTAAGTCTGTGTCTGTCAGACACTGATCAATTTTTCATGCTAAATGTCAGCTCTGATTGTCCCAGAAAGGGTCAGGGTGAACAGCAGATAATCTAATCTTGGTTTCAGATTAGCCTTACTCAATGTGTGGCCCTTGGAATGGACCATGCAAACACTAGAGATGTTCTTAAATTATGTTATGAATTCCCTGAATTGGAACACCTATTCTAGTCTCCAGTGCTCATAATACAAGTTGGAATATTGGAACTGCATGTCTGAGCCAGGTCTCAGGTCTCTGAGCTGCAAGTCTGAGTCAGGTCTCAGGTCTTGACATGCAGATCTGAGTCAGGTCTCATGTGTGTATGCAGCAAGTCTAAGTTAAATCTCAGGTCTTTGAGTTGTAAGTCCAAGTCAAGTCTCAGATCTCTTAGGTGCAAGTCTGAGTCAATTCTAAGGTCTTCAATTCAAGTTCAAATCAAGTCTCAGGTTTTTGATATACAAGTCTAATTCAGGTCTCTGGTCTCTAACCTGCAAGTTTGAGACAAGTCTCAAGTCATGAAGCTGCAAGTCTGAGTCAAGTCTCAAGTCTTGGAGCTACAAATCTGAGTCAAGTCACAGGTCTTTGAGCTGCATGACAGAGTGAAGTTTCAGGTCTTTAAGCTGCAAGTCTGATTCAATTCATAGGTCTCTAAGCTGCAAGTCTGAGTCAAATCTTAGGTCTCTAAGATGTAAGTCTGAGTCAAATCTCAGGTCTCTAAGCTGCAAGCCTGACTCAAGTCTCAAGTCTTGGACCTGCAAATCAGAGTCAAGTCTCGGGTATTGGAGCTGCAAATCAGAGTCAAGTCTCAAGTCTTTGGGCTGCAAGTCCAAGTCAAGTCTCAGGTCTCTAAACTGCAAGTCTGAGCCAAATCTCGGGTCTCTAAGCTTCAAGACTGAGTCAAGTCTCAAGTCTGAATTGCAAATCTGAGTCAAATCTCAAATCTGAATCATATCTATTAGCTACATGTTTTTGTCAAGTCTCTGAGGTGAAAGTCTGGATCAAGTATCAAGGTCTCTGAGACTACAGTCTCAAGTCTTAAGACTAAATTCTGAGTTAAGCAGCAAGTCAAGTGCAGAGTCACCAGCTTGACTTCTCCTCTCGGACATCCAATGCGCACACACACACACACACACACACACACACACACACACACACACACACACACACACACACGTTGTTCATCATTAGAAATATAATGAAGCCCAGTTTCTTACTTTCTCTCCAGCACTTAATTCAAAAAGTGCTATTGAATATCTTTCATCTGTAATGCTGAGCAATTTTAAAAGATTCTAGCTAGTGTCAACCATTTTACCACAGGCCCAAGGCGGCATTTAAATGATGAAGGATTTGGATGCCATGTGAACTTGCTCCCTGGATCACCTACTATTACATCTGCTCAGGCTGTGCTCAAAGCTTTATATTCACCAGCAAATTACTGGCCTAATAGGATGGCTGGTCGGATCATTAAGTGATCATTTCTTAAATTCATTACCTTCAGTACACAGGGAAGAATTATTGGCAGCTTTTGACCTTGGTACAGTAAGCACAGATGTGTGAATTTGGTTTTAGCATTTAGGTAACACTTGCCATAGAACTCATTTTACTCTCTGAGCACTATAGCAAGTTCTTTCAAAGGGGCTTTTAATGTGCCGTTATTATGTCACATTAGGAAAGGGTGGATGTAAATGTGTTGTGGCGGAGGCTGGGCGTTTTTCATGCCGCCCTGCACCTGGATGTGCTTATCCTCGTTGTGCAGAGACGGGAGGAATTGTCATTCAGAAGGATGGCTGTGGAGGAGAGGAAATGAAGACGGATTAGTGAGGGATTCGCGTAGGAGATGGAAGGACAGACACTAGGGGGGATGGGGAGGGCGGGAAGAGAGAAAGAAGAACAAAGGAGAGGGATGAGAGAGACAGATTTGCTTATGTTATTTTACAAGAGCTGACATGGTGTAAACAACAGGTGCAAAATGAGACGTCCGCACTGAGTTATGAAAACGACAAATACATTTTAAACAAAATTTCATTTATTTATGGAATTTAGTACTGATACATAACAGGTCTATGTACAGCTGCTATTAAGATATCACGATGTTGGACTGTGTTTGCCACGCTTGAGTTTGGTTTTGGATGAGAGTAGAGGCTTTTTTTCTTGAAACCCTTCCAAACAACTTGTGTTGATGTAGGTGACTTCGGATTGTAGTTTTGGAGACTTTCTGACCCCAAGACGCAACTAACTTCTGCAATTCTCCAGCTGGGATCCTTGGAGAATTTGTTGGCCACTTGAACCATTCTCTTCACAGTACGTTGAGACAAAATGCAAATTTTCCCATGTGAATGTTGTGCCTAACTTGTGGACTCTGAATACAGTCCAAAATTAATGTACTACAAAATATTCAAAGATGGCCATTGTTGCTATATGTGAAGGCAAGCCAATTTTTCACCTCCACGAGTTTTCAGTTTGCATGAGGGTCTTACTGATATATTCTTGAGGCAGTGGTAGCTCAGTGGTTAAGACGTTGGGCTACTGATCGGAAGGTCGTGAGTTTAATTCCCAGCACCGCCAAGCTGCCACTGTTGGGCCCCTGAGCAAGGCCCTTAACCCTCAACTGCTCAGATGTATAAATGAAATAAATGTAAGTTGCTCTGGATAAGGGCGTCTGCCAAATGCCGTAAATGTAAATGTACTGGTACGACCAGTATGTAAACAAAACTAGCCAAAGCTGATGTATATTAAAAAGGAGTTATTGCTCAGTGATTACAAGTGATTTTATTAGAAATGAGTCACCCACTGCGGGGACTCGGGTCAGCAGCTGGCAGGTGGTATACTGGCATCCTGACAGCCAACCTATTGCTCCAGGGTTGTGGCCTTTGGCTTAAATCCTAAACTTATGCTCACTTGCGTGTGATGTGATTTTGGCCATGGATCATTAAGACTGGGTTTAATGCATTTTTAAATCTCTTTTTATATTCACACCTAATAAAAGTGGATTTAAGTTTTATGTCATGAATATTGTGCGTATTTGGAAACCATAGCTGTTTATTAGTGCTTTATTTAATGTTTTCACTTTTTTTTTTTGGTTTAAAATGTAAAATCTCAATAGAACATATGGGGGAAAAAAAGATAGTTTTGTTTCTAAAATCTGATTTGCTGAGCTGTGTTCAAAGCCATTATAAAAATGTCAATATACACACTTGTGACTGCATCACAGTAACTGAATACTGTATTAATGTACCATATTTGAAATGGACAAAACTGATACACTTAAACTGTTTTCTGTCCATGTAATGTCTTTGCCCATTATATTGCTTAGCAACCAAAGCTTACTGTTACCAGACTACAGGTGGAAGAATTGCTTATTAGGACTAGTATTAATAACGCAGTAAATTATTTATTGAACATTGGATTTTATCATATTTTGTTTGTCTGCTTCAAATGGTCCCTAAGAACCATTGCTTTAATAAATGACCGCTCTTAATTTCATATGCTCATTTCATATGCTCATATGCTACTGAGCTCTGTTTCAGAAAATGCTTTATATACACAGTGACAAATTAAAGGAAAAAAACAGCCAAGTAAGGTGTTTGGTCAAGGACAAGCTACCAGAACAGCTCCAATGCACCTTGGCACTGATTCTACAAGTCTCTGGAACTGCACTGTAGACATAAACACTGTTCATCTATAAAAAGATCTCCAGTGTTCATGATGCTCCATAACGAAAACATAATGGAACATTCTCTCCTGATGGGCGTGGTCTCTTCTAGGATGACCCCACCCCCATCCACAGGGCACAAGAGTCATTGAAAGGTTTGATGAGGATATAAATGATGTAAATCATGTGCTATGGCTTTCACACTAACCACATCTCAACTCAGTTGAACACCTATGGAGTGATGTGTTCTCCACCACCATCATCAAAACACCATCTGGGGGGGAAATCCTTTAGTGTTCATTGTTCCAGGACAGTTCCAGAGACTGAACAGAAACTGAACCGAAGCATTTTTTTTTACTTTATTATTATTTTTGACCTTCTAACCTTCTGTAATCAATAATCCTCTACTTTGAGTGCTATATTAACAGTAATACAACCATTCATTGCTCTGCACATTTCCTGAAGCAGCACACTCTTGGAAAATTGGTGTTGAGCACACTTAAGGTCCCTCTCAAGGTACCTTTAAAGGTTTCATGTAGAAAATGTTTCACACAAACCCCTTTAAGAAACTACAACCCTTAGCCGTTAGCGTGAGATTAAAGTGAGCTCTCATGGACCTCAGTAGCCTTTCTTCAGTACTGTAGAGGCATCACAAGTGTTTCGTGTGTGTGTGTGTGTGTGTGTGTATGTGTGTGTGTGTGTGTCTGATGAATCCTGTGTGGCATTCGTTGCAACATCTGTCCTGTTCTTCTGCATTACTGTCACACACACCGCTCACCCACCTGCCAGACATCAACCATTGCCCTGCTTTCCATTCTGCCCTGTTGCCTTGGGGTCCTCATCCACACTGAGGTACACACACACACACACACACACACACACACACACACCTAGCCTCTCGGTCAGTCAGCGGGAGGAAGCTATGGCTGTGCCAAGCCTGCATTTCATATGGAACATGATTCCCTGTCGTTTGCACTTTATTTTCACCTTTCTGAAAATCTTTCTGCTGAGTTTGGAGAAAACGCACTATCAGGAAGGAAAGAGCTATAGCTCCAGTCTGAGTTCTTGGCTTTTATGAGTGCAGTCACAGGTTTTAGGTGATTTTTTTTTTTCTTCCCCCGTGACTGTGTCTTTAGGCTTCTCTCTCTATTTCTGACTCTGCCTTTTCTGAAGTCTGGGAGTGAATATAAAGCAGGCTGAGGTGCTGATATGACAGGAGCTCAGGCAGCCTGCATGCTGCACTCAATTACCTTCTAATGATGACTGAACGTGAATCAACTCACGTCTCGCTGTCTACTAAACCTCCTTAGTAGGGCTGATGGTTACTAAGTGTTAACAAGTGCTAAACATCAGTGGTACCTAATAAAGTCTTGAGTGAATGTACGGGCACGTATAGATGATCAGTGTTAATGTGCTTCGCTCACTATCATACGAATGATAAGCATTTTAAACCACAAGGTTGAAGTGGTGCTACGTCATCACGACATGTCATAGAGCTAGCCCATTCTGCATTTTTCAAAATTTAGCATGTATATGAATCTTAAACAACAACAAAAAAAAGGTTCTGCTTGTTTTTTGGAGAAGATGGCAAAATACATAGAGGACCAGAAAAATGGCTGCATGAGACTCTATTGTCTCGACAAACTAAAAAGGTCTGGATATTGAGGCATGCGAATAATTAGCTGCTTCGACATTGTAACCAGCTTGTCATGTCTTTGCTACGTTTTATTGGTTGTGCTTTGCGTAAATTGGGTCAAAGTTAAATTTGAGTGAACTTTGAGCACAGCGCCAAGGCATCAAATCCTTCATCAGTGGAGTTGCCAAGGCATCAAGGCATCAGTGCTTTCTCCATAAGGGAAACAATGGATTCGTCGGCGCACAGCGGTTTTAAGAAAATAAATAATGCTAAGAAAGGGATTTAAGAGGAATGCACACAGGATTATCTCTGCTAAGATCATACATGACCTTAGTCTCTCATTTCTCTCGTCTTTGTACTCCTTCGACTTTTCTTTTTTTGAACATATTTGAAGGTCTTAACAGTTGGCGATGCATTTTGGGATTTGGAGTCAGTCACTGAATCACAACACCTGACTCGTTTCAGAGTTGGTCTGATCAAATGCAGCAGATAGGAATTGATTTTAAGTAGCGTTTCAGCACTGTGGGATACAATCCCAGTGGCGCATATGGAAAGCTCTGGGTCTGGTCTGAATTTTAGTGTTGAAAAATGTTGAATAATAGCTACTAATAGTTTGTGTGAGCCAAATGAAATGAGGCAGTGGGCTGTGTTTGGTGGACGGGCCTTGAGTTTGACACCAGTATCATCACTCATGATCATTATGACTCCATTTCCCCATTTCCACGTGGATTTAACCCATTTGGAAGAGTTTAATTTGTCACTGGTGCGTTGATTTGGCACTCTTTACTTCATCTTCCTTCTTTTTTAAAATCCCTTCTCTACCATGAATAATCATCCGTGGAGCCAATACGATCTCAGAAGTGCAAATTCAGCATTTGTGTAAAAAGTTACAGATGGTTAAGGTAAGAATTCCATGACTTTTTCAGACAGTGTCATTAATAAGAGCCTTAGAGAAAGTTATGAATGGTTAAGGTTAGAGGTAAAGTCAGGGTAGAGTCATTGACAAGGATTTTCTTATTACTTCATTTGTATGGAATCCAGTGAAATCGTTCCTGCTCATTAGGATTCCTGTGAACTTGGCATATCATCGGCTTGGTGAATGAGCCGGACCTCCACGAGCAGCAATAAACTTTCTCACTAATGTCAGAATTTTCTCTAATAAGGCTGGGAACTGCATCAGGGGGCTTTTATTTATACACATTTTGAATAGAGTTCAATTAAAAAAAAAACACTACATGCTTACAGTGACATTGTGTAGGTGGTTTTGTGTTAAGTGCTGTGATAAATTGAGACTTTAATCAAGCACACAGGTGGCTCTGGTCTATTTAAGATTAGAGATTTAATAATTCAAAGTAATAATTTATTTGAAGGAGCTTTATGACAAAGGAAATTTATCATTCAAATGAAACAAATTCTTTGTTCTGGAGTTGGTGTATTTGTTGCAAAACAAATAAATCTCAAAGGTAATTTAAGATGTGAATGCAAACATGAGTTCAGGCAGTGATGATAAAGATGGGAAAATAAGAAGAGCTGCACAATTAAAGACAAATATTAGGGTATTGTGGTTATAATGTGTGATAAAAAAGCACCCTGAAACTGAGCTGCAGAACGGTGGCCAAGACCATACAACGGTTTAACAGGACAGGTTCCACTCAGAACAGGCCTCGCCATGGTCGACCAAAGAAGTTGAGTGCACGTGCTCAGCATCATATCCAGAGGTTGGCTTTGCAGAATAGACGTATGAGTGCTGCCAGCATTGCTGCAGAGGTTGAAGGGGTGGGGGGTCAGCCCGTCAGTGCTCAGACCATACGCCGCACACTGCATCAAATTGGTCTGCATGGCTGTCGTCCCAGAAGGAAGCCTCTTCTAAAGATGATGCACAAGAAAGCCCACAAACAGTTTGCTGAAGACAAGCAGACTAAGGATATGGATTACTGGAACCATGTCATGTGGTCTGATGAGACCAAGATAAACTTATTTGGTTCAGATGGTGTCAAGCGTGTGTGGCGGCAACCAGGTGAGGAGTACAAAGACAAGTGTGTCTTGCCTACAGTCAAGCATGGTGGTGGAAGTGTCATGGTCTGGGGCTGCATGAGTGCTGCCGGCACTGGGGAGCTACAGTTCATTGAGGGAACCATGAATGCCAACATGTACTGTGACATAGTGAAGCAAAGCATGATCCCCTCCCTTCAGAAACTGGGCCGCAGGGTAGTATTCCAACATGATAACGACCCCAAACACACCTCCAAGACAACCACTGCCTTGCTAAAGAAGCTGAGGGTAAAGGTGATGGACTGGCCAAGCATGTCTCCAGACCTAAACCCTATTGAGCATCTGTGGGGCATCCTCAAACGGAAGGTGGAGGAGCGCAAGGTCTCTAACATCCACCAGCTCTGTGATGTCATCATGGAGGAGTTGAAGAGGACTCCAGTGGCAACCTGTGAAGCTCTGGTGAACTCCATGCCCAACAGGGTTAAGGCAGTGCTGGAAAATAATGGTGGCCACACAAAATATTGACACTTTGGGCCCAATTTGGGCATTTTCACTTAGGGGTGTACTCACTTTTGTTGCCAGCGATTTAGACATTAATGGTTGTGTGTTGAATTACTTTGAGGGGACAGCAAATTTACACTGTTATACAAGCTGTACACTCACTACTTTACACTGTAGCAAAGTGTCATTTCTTCAGTGTTGTCCCATGAAAAGATATAATAAAATATTTACAAAAATGTGAGGGGTGTACTCACTTTTGTGAGATACTGTATGAAGGCTTTAAATAAAATGTTCTCAAAACTGGCGAATAAGTACAGTATGATTTGTCAATTAATAGCAAATCACTTGCTGGAGCTTTTCCCATTTTATTTCTCTGCTTAAAGATGTGATATTCAACTAAAATCACTTTCTTACATTTTTATTTATCAGCTTGTTTATTTAAATATGACAAGGATGATGTCGTAATTACATACATTATTCTCAATACAAATGAATAAATCCATTTGTATTTTTTTTAATTATTTTTTTTTTCCTGAGCTGCCTGCGTGTGTGTGTTCCAGGTCTGGCCGTCCAGTCAGCTTCATGGTGGTGTTCAACACTCCGAGTCCTCTCAGCAAGATCTCCTGGGTCAACCGTCTTCATCTGGCCAAGATAGCACAGAGTGAGTGCTCTGCTCCTTTTCTAGTCCTCACTCAACTTAGATGACTTGTCATTCAGAGACGTAAAGTGCTTTCAATTGCTA